>JAJMJS010000014.1:30000-231362 GCA_030563665.1 Scheffersomyces broadrunensis | reverse complement strand
CTGATGGCTTTGTTGCTACTGACTCTGGTATTGTTGAAGTAACTACCAACTCCGATGGAAGCTTATACACTACCACCTCGTTATTCCCAACTTCGAGTGATCCATTCACCGAGTATACTACTACATTCACTACTACTGAGTCTGATGGCTTTGTTGCTACTGACTCTGGTATTGTTGAAGTAACCACCAACTCCGATGGTAGTATATACACCACTACTTCAATCATTACTGATCCATTTACTGAATACACCACTACTTTCACTACCACCAACGCCGATGGCTCTGTTTGTACTGGTACTGAAGAAGTCATTGTTACAACTAATTCTGAAGGTAGTTTGTACACTACTACATCCTTGATTAGTGGCTCTTTAACTTCAAATCCTTTCACAGACTACACTACTACTTTCACTACCACCAACGCCGAAGGCTCTGTTTCTACTGGTACTGAGGAAATCATTGTTACAACTAATTCTGAAGGCAGTCTCTATACCAGTACTTCATTAATTTCAAAGTCCGGAGTGGTATCAGTTTACACTACGACTATTGTTACCACAGATACTGTTGGTGTATCATGTACTGAAACTGGCGCAGTTATCATTAGTACCAATACAAATGGTGAAACTTTCACAACCACTTCTATTATTCCAGGTGGTAATGATGTTTCTGTTTATACTACAACTTTTGTTACAACGCCAACAGGCGGTGTCCCAATTACTGAAACTGCCGCTGTTATTATTGCTTCCAATTCTAAAGGTGAATTATACACAACCACTTCATTGGTTGATGTCCCAACTACTGGAATATTTGTTACTGTAGCCAGTTCAACCGCTGCTGCTGGATCAGGCTTACAAAGTAGTCCATCAGGTAGCGCAACCACGCCATCTGGACCATTTGAGCCATCATCAACTATTTCCAGTACTTCCTCTGGATCTCCTACTGCTAGTCCTGTTGAAAATTCATCTGGAAGCTTATATGTTAATAAATCCATGTTGATGATTGCTATGGTTATTAGTATTATGACTATGATCTTTAATTGAAGATGATTTTCATTTAATATTACTCTATTTCCTGTTTGTATTATACCCTCCTTTCCATTTTTTTAATGGAACTCTAGATTTTCTTCGTGCTTAAATTTTCAAATTACTGTTAGTTTAATTGGATTGGTCAATTATCATGTTTCCTATGTGATAAATTATTTCTTATTTATTTCTTATGTGTATGCATTTATATATCTTCGGTGAATTAAATTAAATTATAATTATTTTATTTTAATTGTTTGATAAAGAAACAGAAAAATTGCTCTAGTGGTAGCGATGATTAAATTTTTCTCTCTAACTAAACGGCTCCAATTTAAACTTGCTCATTCCGTGGTTATTATGATTACTGTATTTAAAATTCTCTCAAAACCTTTTCAGTTAAGTTCAATTACAAAGAATTAGTAAAAAGAGCCCACAAAGTTTAATGAAAAAAAATGAAAATCGGGTAGCCAAAGTCTCATACAAATAACCGAACGTAACCGCGATCCTCGTCCCGAAACAAAATATTTTCATCTAGCGCTACCACAAAAACATAAAAACAGAATTTAACCAACATGCTTATTTTTTTTATCAGATGAAAATTATCAGATTAAATTGATGAGGTTATTAAAGCCTCGTTGTTGAGTTTAAATAAGTATAAATAGTTGGAAATATCTCCCTTTACTTTGTACAGTATAGTGGTATTCATTAGGCGGCCATGTATTCCAGATTAAAATGGGGTATAATTCCTAAGAGAAGGATAGTAGATGAAGACATACATGGCAATATCATTCATCAAAAGGAATTTATTGATGGATATAATGAAAAGAACTTGGAGAAATTTGAAGTTTATGAATCCTCAATTCAAGAACTGAAATTTGAATATCGTGATGAAAAGGATAGGAAGTGGTGGAAATTCTTTGATGAATATGAATATAGAATAACAAAACCCGAAAAAAAATCACAAAAATGGTTTAAATGGTTCAATGAAGAAGATAGCCCAGAAGAACGTAAGCTAATTATAAAGCTTGACATACTCCTAACATTTTATTCAGTTCTCGTTTATTTATTTAAGTATCTTGCTCAGGCAAATCTTAATAATGCGTATGTTGGTGGACTAAAGGAATCCATCGGTATGAAAGGTGATGATTTAGTGGTTGCACAAACTTATTTTTCAATTGGTAATGCTGTTTTTCAACTTCCATTCATGTATATTATTTATGGATTACCATTAAACTATATTTTACCAGTGATGGACATATTCTGGTCGATATTTACAATAATGACATTTAAAGTTAAAAATTTTGAGCAATTAAAGGTTCTAAGATTCTTTGTGGGTAGTTTTGAAGCTGGAACTTATATTTCATATAACAGCTTATTTGCATCTTGGTATTCTCTGAATAATAATGAAGCTATTCGTCGTACTTCATGTTTTTATTTAGGTCAATTTTTAGGTAGTATGTCATCAGGTTTAATTTCTGGAGCAATCGAACGAAATTTTTCTGGTGCAAAAGGTTTAGGTGCATGGCAATGGATATTTATTATTGATGGATCATTTTCATTATTAGTTGGATTAATTGGTGTGTATACTTTGCCAGGTACACCGACTGATTGCTATAGTTTATTTTTAACAGATAATGAAATTAGATTAGCTAGAAAAAGAATGCTAAAGGATCAAAAAAGTGTTAAACCAAGACATGAAGTATTCAGAAAATTTTTTAATTGGGAAATTTGGAAATCCATTTTATCAAATTGGAAGTTTTATAATTTAATTATCATAAATATATTTTGTTGGAATAATAATAATGGTACATCCGGAGCTTATGCATTGTGGTTAAAATCTTTAAAAGATGAAAATGGTAAGCAGAAGTATCAGCAAGGTAAATTGCAAGATTTAACTGCTTTAACTCCTGGTTTGGGATTGATTTGGTTAACAATAACTTGCTTATTAGGTGATATTTTTAAAGCTAGGTGGTTTGCAATAATATTTTCTCAAGTTTTTAATTTCTTAGGCAATACAATATTAGCAATTTGGGATGTTCCTATACGCCTAAAATGGTTCGCTTTTTGTTTGCAATATTGGGGGTGGTCAATGAGTCCAATTTTATATGCTTGGCAAGGTGATATTTGCCGCAATGATATAAGAGAAAGAGAAATTGTCTTAGTTAGTATGAATCTATTGGCTCATAAATCAACAGCTTGGATTCCATTATTAGTTTGGAAAACAGTTGAAGCACCAAGGTATCTTAAAGGTTATACTTTTACTGCCTGTTGTTCTATAGGAGTTATTATTTGGACTTTTATCATCTTACACTTCTATAAGAGAGATGAAAGAAGAAATGCAAAGGCAAACGGAATTATTCTTTACAATTCTTTAGAAGAAAATATTACAATAGATTTAGATTAGACAATAAAAGAGTTTCGAATTTCCAAAAACGTCTATTCTTGGATTTAAGTTACAATTAATATTTTATCTCTGAATAAAGGAAATATATGACAGAACTATCTAAATAGTAACTGTAAGAGAAGCAATCTTGGTAATTTTTTTGTTCGTTCACACGTGCAGATTTTCACCTGATAATAACTGCTTACGAACTACCACCAAAAAAGTTTTGAAAAAATTCTGCCTTTATGGCCAAGTTGGTAAGGCACCTCACTAGTAATGAGGAGATCGTCAGTTCGAATCTGGCTGAAGGCATTTTTTTTCAAGATCGTATATTTGCTATATGTCTTGTTAGTGTTTTGAAGGTGATAATTATTATGATATTATTAACATATTAATTACGTAGTTGATTATTAGTTGTAGAAATATTTTCAGAAATTAATTAGATTCAAAATAAACACTGCGAAAAATTGCTAAGAGAATTTTCACTTTTATTTTTATTTGAAGAGGATGGAATATCAAAAATCTATATGGATTTAATCAGACAATATTCAAGTGATACATCTGAAGACGAAGAAGAAGAAACAAGTTTACACCAACCAGTTAAAGGGCAACAACAGCAACAACAGCAACAACAACAACAACAACAACAACAACAACAACAACAAGAAGAAGAAGAAGAAGAAGAAGAAGAATTTATTGAAGGAGATCATACTGACTTAACTAATACATTTATACCATATCTGCAAAATTTTAATCTTAATCAAATCATGTCAAAGATTGGATGCTTTTTATATATCCCGTGGAAGCCATATTTTCCCACGATATCAAGACTAAATACTGCAAGTTTAAATATTGTTAAACAAATCCCCCAATTAAAGAATAATTATAAATTTCAAACCATAAATACTTACCCACAAGCTATGAAATATCATCTAAGTATATTGAATAATTTTAATATTAATAAATATCAATTTGAAGAGTTTACAAAAGATTTACAAAAGACAATTAACGAAATTAAAATTGATTCGAGATTAATTGGGATAAATGAAGAAGAATCAAATAATCAAGATAATGTAAATTCATTATTATTTAAGGGTTTAAATAAAGAAAAATCTTCCAATTTCATTAAATTAAAATTCCAATCTAAATTAAAAATTTATCAAAGTTACACATCCAATAAGATATTTATTGGTTCACCAATTGATTATAGTTATTTAAATAGTGATGAATTTTTAAATTCAACCATGGAAAATATTAAACAACTTATAAATCATTATGACGAACCAATTTCAAAAGTCAGAGATGATCACATCGCTCATATAAGCTTCTTGGTTGGTGAGCCGAATAATATTGATCAAAGTATTGATTTAGATGAAATTAATAATCAGTTGGCAAATTATCAATTAAACGAAGTTGTAAACGATACGACTGTTAATATTAATGAAATTATATTGCTACAATTCTCACAGAATAGAGAATTTATTAGTTTTAAATTTGATATATAACATTTATTCATGTAAATATTTATCTATTAGAATAGTGTATTCATATATTTTTCAATTGTGTATAATTTCTGTTATTGCTGCCCCTCTTAAAAAAAATAACGCGTGGTTTGAGGTTTGGTTCAAGCCGAATTTTTTACTTTTTTTTTATTCAGATTAATAATGGAAATAATAAATATAAAATTAATCATTTCAATAAAGTTAAAGATAATTAATTAAATTAAATCCAATCCAATCAGAATTAAAATCAAACCATGTCGCTTAGAAAGAAACAAAAGGATGCCGAGAAACAATTAATTGATATAGTTAATTCTCGTGGTAATGATAATAAATGTGGTGAATGTGGTACATTATATCCAACTTCTGCCAGTGTTAATTTAGGTATATTACTTTGTGGTAGATGTAGTTCGTTTCATAAACGAATTTTGGGGAGTAAAAGTACAGTTCGATCATTAACATTAGATACCTGGAGCCAAGATCAAATCAATCAGTTAAAAAGAATTGGTAATAAAAAATCCAAAAGAAAATGGAACTCTAAAAAGATACCATTCCCATATGATGGTGATACTGATATTTCAGGAGTTGAACAATATATTAGAGAAAAATATATTTTAGGTAAATTTAGGGATGATAATATTGAAGATTCTGATTATGATGATAGAATAAGTAGATATAGTGACGAAAGTTTAGAAGATTCAAGAAATAATCATAATAATAAATCAAGGTCAAATTCAAATGCAACAGCAAAGTCAAGATCAAGATCAAATTCATATGTTATACCAAGATTAACTCATAGAAAATTGACCACTTTTGAATCTCAGCAATTTTCTAATCAAGCTCATAAAATTTTAAGTTTTGGTTATACTAATAAAGATAGTATTTTAGAAAGTTTATTATTAAGCAATGGGAAAATTGAAATTGCTTTAGATATTTTAGAGCAAGATGCAAAGATTAATCCTGATCAAAATGAAATTCCTCCTGATTTACCAAGAAGACCGCCTGCTGGAAGTAATAATCTTACGGTACCTACCGGTAGTTCTACTTCAACTTCCACTCCTATTCCAAGTTCGACTGATGAATGGTGGAATACCAATGGATCCGTAGCAACAACGGCTACTGGTGGTCAGCCACAAATATATCAATATACTGATCCAATAACTGGTCAAATAAGTTACGTAGATGCAAATGGTCAACAATATCTTGATCCAACTAATCCACAACATCAACAACAACTTTTAATTCAACAAAATCCTCAACTATTAGCTCAGCAAACAAATAAAAATCAAATATTATCATTGTATAATCAACCAAATCAATTTACGACAAATGTTGCAGTACCTCAAGTTGGTCAACCAACATCTTCTGGTCAACCAGTACCTCAACCACAACAGCAACAACAACAACAGCAACCAATTATATCTGTTCCTACAGGGTATGTGCAGAATCCAGGATTTTATCAATATGGGCAACCCCAACAGCAACAAGCAGTGAACGCACAATTTACAGGATACGTACAACCCGGGCAACAACCACAACAACAACAGTATCAATTTAATCCATCCCAAAATCAACAATTTGGTGGATGGAGATAAAAAAAGAAATTATAAAAGAATGAATTTAAATATGCACTTTTATTGTACAAAAAATTAAGTATCTAAAATTAAAGTTAAAAAATAAAATTGAAAATACCCAATAGAAGTATTTAATAGATATTTAAATGTCACTCCTGTAGTATCCCAAAAGACGACTCTTGACGGCATTTGCTTTTCGTAAATGTAGTGAACTGCCATGTTATATTATATACAAACAATGTAAACTGATCTATCTATAAACTTAACAAAATAAAAGACTCTACTTAGAATAAATTTAAGGATTGAATTTCAAACTCAATCTTGGTTTTAGAATTTTGCGGCCAAAATGTCTATAGCCACTTCCTACACATAACTTTACAAAACAGTTCTATTAGACGAGGTCTTTAATTCTTCTACCTCTCTCACTGGCTGAAGCTCGATAGGTGTATCAATGACAGTTTCTTTCCCAGAGTGGTCAAGTATCACCTCATTAATGTCGAAAGCATCAGTTTTAGCCTTATTTGATTCAATGAAATCTGGGATGCATCTCCAAACACATTCTGGGGATGGAAAGGGACAAAAATAATTGCAGTAATGGCTATCATGAGTGCATCCAACAACATAAGATAGACTTCATGGGTGATCAAATAACCTGTATACCCTTGAGCCAATTCAACCACCCTATAAACACATCTGATATAGATACAAATTACAGAAACTGAGATAGCCAATGGGTAGTAGTTGTATAATTTTCTTGCTCTGATATCCTTTAACTTTTGATTATAGAACTGTTCAAGATGGTTTTCTTTATATTGCTGAGCCTTCTTCTCATTGAATAACAATCTCAAGAAATTAAGGAAAGACACCTTTTGAAATGAGCTATAATTCGATTCGGAATCTTCGCCATTGTTATGGATAACTGATGATTCTAAATCCAGTGATTTTCCATGCTTGAAATACATTTTTATTAAAAAATGATACCAAAACACCATGAATACAGACATCGAAAGGACTTGGAAAGCAATTCCGGCTATCATGACATATGTCCCTGGTTTAGCATTTTGATAATTCTGAGAAGCCACAGAAGCTTGAGCACCACCATTAGCTTGAACGAGTAAACTGAAGATATCACACCCAATGAAAATATAGGAATACCATAATGGTTTCAAGAGGGAATATTGCCTTCCTGAAATAACCACCATTTGAGCAAAGATAAAATAAATGGCTCCCATAAGGAAGGCAGGAGCTATAGTTAATCCAATTGACTGAACAATGTAGAGGCCAGTGCTTGTCATATCATTCAATGATAAAACTCTACCTATGAATCCCATCGTTTCAAGAAACAATCCACAAATCCATCCAACATTATACCAATGGAATCTTGATTTATAAAGCATCCCTACAGTATATAAGAAAGTAATTCCAAATACGGCAAGATAGATGATATTAGGAGCTGGCATTAATCTCCAAATATTATAAGGATTCTCTTGCCATTCTAAATCCAATAAGTTAACCGTAGCATCAAAGATTGCTTCCGTAGCTTCACTTAAGACCCACTGATCAGTAGCCGTAGCAATAATATTTTGGTTGTCAATAATGGTCAAAGAAGCTTGAGCTCCTCTCAACATTCTTGAGTAAGACACAAGGTCTTTCTCTTTAACACCGTGGGTCAAATATCCTAATGCACGAGTTACAGCAGATGCTAAATGGGCAGAATTGGTAGGGTTAACACTTTTTAAAGTTGTTGATGTTGGGTAAGCTGGAAAGCTAGATGGAGACCAATTCGAAGTCATTTCATTTAAAACAGCTATACAACTTAAATTAATATTTAGTTTCTATATAGGTTCTAGAATCAGTTTGGTGGAAAAGTATAAAAGTGAAGTAATAACATATAAATATATATCTCATTAATTTGTAGTGTGATATATAGTATATAGTATATAAGTTTATATGTATGTTGTCAAGCTCAGCCTCTCTAAAATAGGTATGAAATTTGCAAGCTATTCTTATAGACGGAGATTGTCTAAAAATGGTACTAAAGAAATATACAGTATTTCCCAGATGAATGTCGCACCCCTATTACCCAAGTATCGCTAGTTACATAAGCTTGATATTGCTTCCTGTAAGTAAAATATCTCTGTGACTAGTCAATTATTATTTCTTCCTCCCTAATTGGGAAAGTCTTCCCCTAAAATTCTCTTTTTTGTATTCTTAAGAATTAATATTTCGTCTACCATAAACTGGCATTTCATAGTGCTGAAGCAAAATAATTCGTGAATATGTTAGAGCAACAACGCTCATATAATTCTTTCTATTTCGTTTTGTCTTTGGTTCTAATTTCATAACTAGTTCATAAAAAAAAGCGGTGGGTGCAAGTAGCTTTTCTTACTTCAAGCTAACTTTTTGTCGGAGGGAGAAGCAATTAATAGTCGTTCCTAGCTTATTTTACGCTTAAAATTTAATACATAAATAGCTTGAAGTTAATTATTAAATTATCAAATTATCAAATTATCAAATTATTAAATTATTAAATTCATTTGAATTCATATCTTTTCAAATATTAAATAACCAAGTTAATCATTCATCATCATGGAATATATACCACTTCACCGTTTAAAGTACGAAGAAATCCTTCGTAAAAGTTGCTTACACTTTATTGAAATTTTCAAACAAAAGAACTACCGCCAATATAACGTCATGAAGGGCCACGAAACAAATTTAGTTGAACTTTCTAATGATTATAAAGAATTCCTTGAAAATGAAGTAACATTGTTAGATCCATCAGAAAGAGAATTTACAGATAAGGGGGAATACATCCACGATTTTAATCACTTGACCTTCACCCTTTTTTCTTTCTATTCATTAGTAGGAAAACGAAGTGTAATTCCTATATCAGATGAATATATAAGATCCAAACATTTCAAATCTGATGTTGATTACATGAAACTAAGAGCTTTTGCAGTTATAACGGAAATAACTTATGAGATGTTTGGTCGAAATCTAGTGTGTGAAAGGATTCTTCAAAATTTATTCACGATTTCTTTTATATTCAACGTTCAAATTCAAATAGAAGACCAAGATATGGTAAAAAAAAAAATGAAGTCAAGTGGATTTATAGAAGCCCGATCATTCTACGAAGTTTTTGGAGAAATATATCCCGACTTCGTTGAAAAAGATTTAAATCCTATGTTTTCAAATTTAAAAATCACCATAGCTAAATTAGAAAACATAAGAATTAATACCAACTGTTTAAGACCAGCTGAGAGGAATGCCAACGAAAGCATGTTAGTCAGTGCCATCGATAATGTGTATTTATTTGCCCTTGAAGGATTACTTAGATGCTTTAATAGAGATGTTGAAATTGGTATAGAACAGGCTGTGTATAATCAAAATAGTTTTCAACGTCCTGACCTTAGCATCAGAATGAGTAAAGAAATTACTATTCCTATCGAATTTAAAATTCATGGACTATATTATTCTTTACAAGATAATAGTGAATTCGATGAACCGTATGACAGTCAAAAACAGGTGAGAGAATGGACTAATCAAGTCTGTTTTCAAGCCTTGTTTGGGAATGTTCATTACGGATTCATCATTGATAAATTCACTCTTGTAATATTTGAGATTAATATTGAAGAAAGTCCAGAAACAATTCAATACGTTGATAGAATTATCAAAAGAATTAAAGGATTCTATTATAAGTTAAACTTTCAAGATTCGACTCATACAATTGGTTCAGCGTTGGCTGCTTTTATTATTCAAAAATTGAATAATGATGGTACCTTGACTAGTGATGGTGGTTCATTGCACTACTTGAAACAACTAAAAAAGACTGCTGAAGAAGAAGAGGTAATACTCAGATATGGTCTTCAAGGTTTAAAAATTTCGATGAAGTTGGTGGAATATATATCAATCCCAAATTTGAAAGTTTAGAAATACCAGCCCTTTACTATAATTTCCTTAGAGCCTATAAGTGGTTTACCGATATCGATAGACGCCAGTTTAAAATTTTAAATAAGATCAGTGGAATGGATAAATATAGTAGATATTCATGTGTCTACCTAGTAAAATATGGAGATATTCCAGATAATCTTATTCTCAAAATATATGACCCCAATTGGTCCAAAAAATCAAGAAAGGGTCTTGAACGTGACGAGTTTCATGCCACTTTAGGAACAGATATTATTATGTTCCTAAAAGAAGTCGCTTGTCTAACAGAATTATGTGGAGATCCTAAAGGACTTGGAGATGTTCAGCCTCTAACGGCCGGAAGTGATGTTATTACACCCGATGAAATAATACATAATGTGCCAGAATTGATATTGTGTGGATACATCAAATCAAAGAGGATCAACGAGCCTGCTGGAGTGTACACCTTGCTGAAATTTATACCTAATAGCTATAAGAATAGAAAATTTTCTGATGATCAAATTAGACAGAAATCCAGACAGGCTTTAAAAAAGATTCATGATCGTCAAATAATCCACGGTGATATACATGTAGATAACATCCTATTCGGATTAAACGGCCGAATCTATATTATAGACTTCGGATTTTCAAGCTATAATCGTTTAAGAAGTAATATTCAGAATGATGAATCAGCAATAAAAGATTTTGAATATCAGAAACAAGTTGATAGAGATAACCTTGAACGTGCCTTGGATGAGATATTTGCTAAATTTCCATCTAATTAGGCTTTAGCTATTATTGAATAATCGGTATACTTGATGTTATTGAATTTTGGTGTCTACCTTTGAACTTTCCCTGCTAGAATATGGCACTTCAGAATACAAGAAAATTTCAATTTCAATAATCATTTAAAAGAATGTCTGTTGTAAACTGGAGTCTCCTATTTAGTAGGAACACCCAGTATGGGGAAGCTATGTCTTGAGAAGGTAGTTTATAGTATATAAAATAAATATAATTAATATAGGAGGACCTCTCGCCTCCTTTTATACTTCTCCAGTACTATATCAAGATCTAGACCCTTGTGAATCACCGTATCTATGAGGCATTCCATAACTTTCCATGGAGACATTAACGACATGCAGCATACACTGCTATTTTGCCATCTAACTCTAATCACCTCTAAATGATTATCAACATTAAGATTACAAGAAGATGAAGTAACTAAATCAGTTACATTTATCGTTTCTACATTCTCCTTTAATCGTTGTGTTGGTGGTAAGAATGTAAAATCCAATCTAGGCATCACTTAATAACAGTAGTCTTCTCCCTCAGGTAATTACTCTAGTTTCTCTTTGGGACGCTACCTTGATTCTTTTCTCTCTTGTATAGAATTCTCCCTTAAGTTCATAGTCAGAAGATTTCCGTATCTTCTCGACATAACTTACATCTGATAATTCTAACCTTGTACTGCACCATTTCTATTGTTATCAAATCTAATATAATGTTTCAATGAGCAAGTAGTTAATTAATACAGAACCTCATTTTCCCTAATTAGGATACTCGTTGCGCCTAGTCGTTGCAATTGCAAAAAAAGAAAAAGTATGGTGGTTTTTTTCTTTTTTTTTATTTTGTAGCCCGACGCGGGACTACAAGCAGCCGCTTTAAGTAAACCATTCGTCGGCAGCGATTTTAACACCATTTGGTAGCGAAATAATTCTCCTTCCTTCAGCGAAATTTATAGTTTTAGATTAGCGATTTATCACATCTAGGGAGTCCGCAATTCTTTTGTTTGAATTACGACTGATTTTATCTTTCTACTACGAAAAATTAATTCTAGTTTCAGCAGATTGTTGAATTTATTTTCGACTCATTTGATTTCTACTATAGCGAATTTATATTTACATATGCTACGATATTTTTCAATTATGTAGTAAGAATTTTTTAGCTTATATGGTATGACAATATATTATTTCATTATCAGAAAATTTAATTCATCTCTAAGGAAAACTTTTAGGAAGCACCAGCGAAAATTAATCCTCAAGAGCGACGAAATATTACTTACCTAGAAAATGTCTTTCGGATACCACAGGTGCGACATTCATCTGGGAAATACTGTACACAATATATCACAAAGCAATAATTTGTGACACAGAATTGTGTTTATTTTACAAGTTGTTAAGGACGTTGAACCCTTATTTTTAAGAGGTATTCAGCAGGGGCTGAGTGCAAAAAAACAAATAGAATTACGTCTCACTACTCACTCTTAAATCTTGTCGTAAGTTGGACCTTAATAGTAGGAGATAGTGTGATTACTTCCGAATTAACCAAATCTGGAATTATTTAATCAGGAATTATTATTTCAATATATATAAATATTGTTTTACCATACATTATTTATAATACAGTTAGTGTCCTCTGCAAATGTGCGTACCACTATTCTCAATAGATTTCGCTGATTTGGTTTGAGCGATAAGTTATAAAGTTTATTCAGAAGAAAATATTCCTATGTCCTTGGAGAAATTGAAAGAATTTATTCAGAAGAATACATAGTTCTATAGCCATGGTAAAATTTAAAGATATATTGAAAATTCCAAGTAATCATAAAGTTAAATAAATTATTTACAGTTTAAAAGTTTCTTTTACATTTTTTTTACTAAATCTTTTTCCGGGTAGACTCAAGATTTCCGGTAAGACAAAAAATAATAATAACAACAGACACAAATAATACAAAATGTCTTTTAGTTTTTATTTGTAGAATCATGGTTTCAAATCGAAGAGAAATGTATTTAGGTATGAATAGCTCGCTTTAGCCAATCAGGATAGACAGTGTGGGGAAGGGACTCATGTAGATTACACCCACTTCCTACTAAAACTCTTCAATTATATCTCCGCTAAGGGAGAAATACACATTTGGTTGTATATTATGTATATATTTTAATTAGTTTAATTTATTTTCTTATTTTCTTATTCTGGGGTATTTTTGGAAGTAGATAGAGAGAGAGGGGGGAGCAGATCGGTTCCGAATAAAAATTATCCGATAAGGTATTGATAAGTAATCTGATTTGATTCAGTGTATCTCCTATATAAATATAGATATGTAGAAAGATATATATGTAGAAAGATATATATATATATAATTAGTCATAATTGAATTATTTAATATAAATTTTTTTGGGAAAGTATAAATAAAAATTACGATGTATAATCTCGTTGTTAAGACAAATTATTTTTGGGAGAGAGAGAACAGAGATCAGAAATAGAAGGAGAAACCTTTGTGTGCGTGTGTGTATGTCTATATTAATATATATGGTCTTATATTTTGAATGACCCCACCCCTTTATCAATAAATCATTTAGAAAAGATTTATCCAATCATTGCTTAATCTTTTTATCTTGTTTTGCAAAAATCCTTATCAGTTGTGAAAAACTTAAAAAAACGCAAATAAACCTAAAAGTAAAGATTTAAATCCATATCGTGTGTGTCATCTATAAATTTATCTCGGATTTTACATATAGAAATATATATTATATATAAATGTAAATTACATATTAATTATACTATAAATGGAATTCGTGTTTTTTTTTAATGAAATTTTCCCCTTGCAAATTTTTATTTTCTCCCCCACTTTTTCATTACATCATATTTCCTTCTTTCCCAATTTTATTGTCAAAAATATATGTTCAACTATAAATATAAATATATAAATAGATATATTTTTATATATCTTTTTTTATATCATTCATTTTTTTCAAATTTACCCCTCTAAATATACCCATATCTATTATAGGTTACTAAGTACTATTTTGTGTGTGTATTATAAAAAATAAAAAGATAAGTGGTTCATTTGTGTAAGATTTTATATTTTTGCATCTTTTCCATTTACACATACATTTCATTCCCTTATTCAATTACACATTATATTAGATTATAAATAAATCTATTATTTGTTATATAACAGATCAAAAGGTAGGTTAATATATTTTCTTAGAAAAAAAATCTTAATCTTTTTAGATTTTCTTACCTTTATTTTAACTAATTAATTAATTGTACTACTATTATTATTATTTTTAATGACAATATTATCAAAATTTAAATTTAAGTCATCACAAATCGATAAACAACAACAATATTATACATATTCAGATGAAAATGACAATAATGAACGTGAACAGTTACTTATTCCTCATGAAATTTATAATTGGAAAATGACATTGTGTGCTTTAACAGCTGCATTTGCTGCCGTTATAATTGGTTATGATGCTGGATTTATTGGTGGTACAGTGGCATTAGAATCATTTCAACTTGATTTTGGTATCAATAAAATGACAACTTCACAAGCAGCAAATATATCATCCAATGTTGTTTCAGTATTTCAAGCTGGTGCATTTTGGGGAGCTATATTTTTTTATCCTATTGGTGAAATATTTGGTAGAAAAATTGGTTTAATTATTTCAGGATTTTTTTTAGTATTTGGAGCTGGAATTTCTTTACATTCATCATCAACAAAACAATTAGCCTCGATTTATGCCGGTAGAGTATTAACTGGAGTTGGTGTTGGAGGTTGTTCAGGTTTAGCACCTATTTATATATCAGAATCTTCACCAACATTAATTCGTGGTAAATTAGTAGGATTATGGGAAATTTCTTGGCAAGTTGGAGGAGTAGTAGGATATTGGATTAATTATGGAGTTTTACAACATATTCCATCAAATCAATCAAAACAATGGTTAATACCATTTGCAATTCAATTAATTCCTTCAACTTTATTCTTTATTGGTACATTTTTTATACCTGAATCTCCAAGATATTTAGTATTTAAAAATAAATTTGAAAAGGCTAAAAAAAATTTATCATTTTTAAGAAATTTACCAGAAGATGATAAGTATTTAAATCATGAATTTAATAATATTTTAATTGATATTAAAAATCATAAATTAAAATTAGGTTCAGATTCATTTTTTCAACCATTTAAAAAAGTTTTATATTCTAAAAAAATTTTAATTCGTTTATTATTATCAACTTCATTATTTATAATGCAAAATGGTAGTGGTATAAATGCTATCACTTATTATTCGCCTACGGTTTTCAAATCATTTGGCCTTAATGGTACAAATGCTGGTTTACAATCAACCGGTATATTTGGATTATTAAAAGCGTTTGCTTCATTAATTTGGTTATTTTATATCGTTGAATATTTTGGTCGTAAAACAGCTTTAGTTTGGGCTTCAATTCCATGTTCATTATGTATGTGGTATATTGGTGCCTATATTAAAATTGCCAAACCTGCGGAAAGATTAGCTAAGGGTGATATAACTCAAGATTCAGGTGGTAAAGCAGCTCAAGCCATGCTTTATATTTGGACTTTATTTTATGGTATAAGTTGGAATGGTACACCTTGGGTAATTAATAGTGAAATTTTCAGCCAAGAAATTAGAACTTTGACTCAATCAATTAATGCTTGTGCCAATTGGTTTTGGGCATTTGTAATGGGTAGATGGTCAGGTGAAGCATTAAATATAATTGGTTATAAATTTTATTTTATATTTGCAACTTGTATGATAATTTTTCCAATTATAATTTATTTATTATATCCTGAAACAAAAGGTGTACCATTAGAAGCCATTGATCATTTATTCTTTAAAGTAGCTGCTTGGAAATCAAGAGATTATGCTTTAGAACAATATAGATTAGAATTTGAATCAAAATTATCTAATAATTTCGATATTGAAAAATATAATATCAGTGAAGAATCTGATGTTGGAGTATTGCAAGATAAAGAACAAGCTGGTATTGTTCATGTTGAAAGTATTCATTGATTCTTTATGTTTTTGGTTTTTGTAAAAATAAGTAAATAATGTTTAGTTAATGTAAATTTTTGGTAATAAATAAAAAGACTACTCAAAAAAAAAAAACGTAAAATTTGCAGCACGACTTGCTTTTACAATAATCAAGTAATTCTTATCATGGTAACTATATAAAACATAATAAATCATTTAAATCCAATTAGCGATGTAATACTAACTCGATTGAATCAAAAGGGTCCAAAAAAGCAAGTAGTTTCGATTGATGAAAAGAAATTAAAATGTATTAAATTTTTTCAATCAAAACATACATTTTATTCAATTAAAGAATTAGAAAAATTATTACCAAAGGCTATTAAAAGTATAAATAGTTTACAAGTTAAAAGTATAATTCAAGAATTAATTGATGATGGATTAATTAATATTGAAAAATGTGGATTAATTAATTTGTATTGGAGTTTTAAATTTGATGAGTCAAAATTAATGATTAAAGATTTTAATCAATTAACTAATCAAATTAAAATTAAAACTAATGAATTAAATGAAACAAATGAAAAATTAAATCAATTAAGAATTGATCAAATCCCACCTGATGAATCATTAATAAATGAATTAAAAGATTTATCAACTAAAGAATTAGATTTAATTAATCAGGTTGAAAAATTTGAGACTAAATTTAATAATGATATAAATATTAATAAAATTAATGATTTAAAGAATTGTATAATTTATTTTACAGATTCAATTGAACTTATGATTTATTATTTTACTAAAAAGATGGGTACAATTAGCGATAAAGATTTAAGGTTATTATTAGAATTACCTGATGAATTTGATGAATTACCGGAATTTATAGAATAAATCAAGAATTAAGCCAAAATAGGAAAATATGGTCTGTTCTCCACAGATTCTGTAACAACAACCGAAAACGTCCCATATTATATTTTGCCTATATATATACTATACAACAAAAAAATTTTTTTTTTACGATAATCTTAAATTCTGATCTTTTCTATCACAAAACATAATTGGTTATGTTATTTTATATCCTTTTAGCTTGAATTAGTTTGGTTCAAAATAAAAAAAAATATCCCCTGTAAAAATCACACGCAAAACTGGCATGTGAAAAAATAAGGTTGGAGTTTATTGATGGTGGGGAGCGAGAGGGACCTAAAGAAAAATCTGATATTTCAAAATTGTTAATAAAATCAACTGATTTCTTCTAAATTGTTTGCTTTCCCCTAAAATTTTTCATCTTTTCGAGACTTATATATATATATATATAGCTCAATTCAATTTTCTATTCAATCGTGTTAATAAATTGTTACTATTCTCGAAGATTTAATTGAATTTTATTATTTTTTTTCAATATCTACCCCACAAAAAGTACTTTCCAACAAAAGATGGCAATTTTTCCAGAACTTGCTAGAGACGATCAAATCCAAGTATTGGTATTTTTAGCAGATGGTATAATTCATGAAACTACACCAGAAGTAATTAAACCCTATTTACCACCATCATTTCCTGAATCAAAAATTGAAGAATATTTAAAAACTTATTCAAGACCTTCACAAATTCCAAGATTTTTTGAATTAGCTAAAGCAACAATTAATTCAAATTCAATACCTGCAACTCAAGGATTTATTCTTTTGGCCACTGCCTTAAGTTCAAGAATTCTTTCTCCAGCATTAACTGGTTCGTTGACTTTAGTTAAAGATATGACAGTTGAACAACGTGAAGATTTATTAAAGTCTTGGAGAGATTCACCAATTTTACAAAAGAGAAGACTCTTTAGAGTAACTTACACATTTGCAATTAGTACTTTTGTTAAATTGGCTACTGATTTACATAATGAAATTACTGGTTATCCAGCTCGTGAATTAAAAGATAAATTATATGATTCTCATGTTGTTGACACATTTAAATATCCTATGCTTGAAAAACCAAAGCAAGACGGCTTTGAATTACATATGCCAAATATTGATGTTCTTATAATTGGTTCAGGATCAGGAGCAGGAGTGGTTGCTCATACTTTAACAGAACAAGGTTATAAATCTTTAATTTTAGAAAAGGGTAAATATTATAGTAATGATGAATTAAATTTTACAGATATTGAAGCTTATGATAATTTATATCAAAATGGTGGTGTTTTAGGTACTACAAATCAACAATGTTTTATATTTGCTGGTGCAACTTTTGGAGGTGGATCATCTATTAATTGGTCTGCCTGTTTAAAAACTCCATTCAAAGTTAGAAAAGAATGGTATGATGAATTTGGAGTTGATTGGGCAGCAACTGAAGTTTATGATGAATGTCAAGAATATGTTTGGAAAAAAATGGGTGCTAAAACTAATAATATTGATCATTCATTAGCTAATAAAGTTGTTTTAGAAGGTAGTGAAAAATTAGGTTACGCACATAAAACAATTGCTCAAAATAATGGTGATCATGAATCTCATAGTTGTGGATTTTGTGCATCAGGTTGTAAATTTGGTGTTAAGCAAGGGGCAGTGAATTGTTGGTTTAAAGAACCAGCTAAGAATGGTTCACAATTTATGGATCAAGTTCGAGTTTTACAAATTTTACATAAGAATGGTAAAGCTTATGGAGTATTATGTGAAGATACAACATCAAATATTAAATTTAAAATTACAGGACCCAAGAAATTTATTGTTAGTGGTGGATCATTAAATTCTCCAATTATTTTACAACAATCTGGATTTAAAAATAAACATATTGGTAGAAATTTAAAATTACATCCTGTCACTGGATTAATTGGAGATTTTGGTACCGAAACAAAAGTTAATTCATTTGATCATCCAATTATGACCAGTGTTTGTACTGAAGTTGATGATAGAGATGGTAAAGCTCATGGAGCAAAAATTGAAACTGTTCTTAATAATCCATTTATTCAATCAGCATTTGTTCCATGGCAATCAAGTGATGAAAGTAGAAAAGATATTTTAAAATATAATAATCGAGTTAATTTATTATTAATTAGTAGAGATACCTCAAGTGGTTATGTTAGTATTGATCCAAAACGTCCTGAAGCTATATTAGTTGATTATGAAATTAATAAATTTGATCGTAAATCAATTCATGAAGCATTTTTAATTGGTAGTGATTTATTATATATTGAAGGAGCCAAAGAAATTATTTTGCCACAATCTTGGACTCCAAAATTTGTATCTGATAAACCAAAACATGAAAGATTAATAACAGATAAAGATTATGTTGATTGGAGAAAAACAGTTGAAAAAATTCCATTAGATTATTATGGTTGTGCCTTTGCATCAGCTCATCAAATGGCATCCTGTAGACTTTCAGGTAAAGGACCAAAATATGGAGCCCTTGATTTACTGGGTAGATTACATGAGTGTAAAAATATTTATGTGGCTGATGCTAGTGTTATGCCAACAGCAAGTGGAGCAAATCCAATGATTACTACCATGGCAATTTCAAGATATATTGGATTACAGATTGCAAAAGATTTAAGACCACAAGCCAAATTATAAGTATAATTTATTTCTTTTATTATTATTATTATTATCTATTTTTAACTTTTTCTTATTTTTTTCCATTATTTATTCAATTTCTTCTAAAAACAAAAAAACAAAAAACAAAAAAATTTCTAACGTATTTTGCAATGACAATCAAATCAAAAAATTATTTATATAAATTATTAAGATATATCATGTAGAACACTTTTACAACTTAAGAAATATTTTAAATTCTTTACATCATTAGTTTGATCATTTCTATTAAACCCAGCTAAACCAATTGGACCCTTATCACATTCACTACAAATTAAAATTCTTTCAATTTTAATAATTAATTGATCATTTACATTAAATTCTTGTTGTTGATTTAATTCTGGTCTTGAAACACCTATATTATCAAAATCCCAAACATCATTAATTTGATAGAATGTATTGGCTTGTTCTATACTAGTTGGATCTTGTCCAACATTGGTTAGATTTATCATTTTTAAGGTTATATTATTATTAGTAGTAGTAGTATTAGTATTATCATTTGATACTAAAGTAATTTGATTATTATTAGCAGTTAATTTAATTAATCGAGTATTACATTGTTGAAATGGACATCTTAGAATAATTGATTTCTTATCTATAGATTCATCATTGGGTATAGTATCGTATAAGTATCGTGTCATCGTGATTGAATAGGAATAATAATTATAATAATAATAATAAATATTTTTAAAGGAACATTTTAAAAATTTTTGTTGATAATAATTTTTCTGATCATGATAGAAAATTTTATAAACTAAATTTGATTGCAATCAATCAGAACAATATATAAATTGCAGACATTACAATCAATTCAATTCAACTGAATTCAATTGAATACAATTGAATACATGGTTGCAAATGACATATTCATCTGCCTTAATATCAATTTTTGCTTTTAATTTGAATTAAAATATATGATGATTTCCTAATTAAGAATAAATGTCAACAACTTCAAAATTAAAACCATAAAAATTTTTGTGATCAAATGCTGAAGGAAAGATGAAAGATGAAAGATGAAAGATAACAGAATAACTTTATTAAGCTTTTTGAAGATACTACTTTCATCTTTAATCCAAACAGTATTCCCACATCTATTCAATATATTGGTGATCAAATGTTGTCGTCTTGGCTGAAACATATACTAATATTATTCATATCTTTACCATTTGTTTTATCATCATCATCATCATTATCGTCTGATAATACTAATCCCAATTGGAATACATTATACTCATTCACTAATGGTAAGATCTATTTACATCTTAAGAATAATGATTTAGTTAGTTTAAATTTTTCAATAAGTGGATTTGATCAACCACAACAACAACAATCAACTACCGATATTAATTTATTAAACAATCAACCCATTGATACCTTACCATCCCCACCAGTCAATTCCACATTGTTTGTATTTAATGAAGAATTATACGGTTTAACTGCTGATGATTCAATATCAAATTCTAATCAAGATATTGATATTTGTGGTAATGGATTAATAAAATTTATTAAATTTGAAAATAATCAATGGATTAATATAAATAATATAATTAATTTTAATAATATAAATGATGGATCATATTATGAATTTCCAACTATTTTAAATTCTCCACTTGATAATTCAACTATTTATATTTATGGTGGATTATGTTCAAATAATCAACAAGTATCTTCAAGATTAATTTCATTTAATTTTGATGAATTTTTACTTTCAAATATAACTACATCAACCAAACCTCAACCATTTTATGGAGCCACGAATTTAATAGCTCCTAATCCTCAAACTCAATTAGTTATTGGTGGTCAAAATAATCAAGGTTGGTTAAATATGTATCAATTAGCCACTTGGAATTTTAATTCCGGTTGGTCATTTGAACAAATTCAATCAGATCAAATTAATACTGTTAATTCTAGAAAATTTTCATTAGCATTACCAATATTTAATTTATTAAATAATAATTCAATTGAAACATTTTCAAATTATTTTCAAGTTAATGAAGTTTTATTAATTGGTGGTGAATTATTAGATACAAATTCTACTCCATTATTTGCCAAATTATTAATAAATTCAAATGATTGGGTTTGGAATACAACTATTAATGTAACTTTAAATTATGATGAAATATTAGGTGCCGCAACGATTTTTAATACTTTAGTTATAATTAATTCAACCACTTCATCAAGTACATCAAAAAGAGATAATAATAATAATGGTCAATATACTATTAATCTTTATGATACTACATCATTCACTCCTATTAAAAATCTTAAAAGTAATACAAATTCAATAAGTTCTACACTGACTTCTTCTTCATCATCATCATCAGCTTCTTCTTCAACTAATAAAACAACTAAAATTGTTATAGGTGTCCTTATCCCCATAATTATCCTTTTAATAATTGCAGTAGTGACGTTTTATATAATACGAAAGAGAAGACAAAGAGATGATGATGATGATGATACTTTAAATTATAGTATTCCATCTCCATTCTTTGGAACTGCTGATCATGAATCAATGTTAACCAATGAAAAGAATAAACGAAGAAAATCCTCAATTGATTCAAATTCAACATTAGATGCTGCCTCATTTGATTCATGGATGAAAAAGAGAGAAGAATTTGATAGGCAAAATCAAAATCAACCACAACAAAGAAATAGTTATCTTGCATCCAATGAAACATTACATCTTGATACTTTATCAAATGAAGAAATTCATGTAAGTCCATCATTAAATCAAAAACCAGCTATGTCTCATTCCAATAGTATGACGAAATCAACTGTATCAAAATTAAGAAAATCCTTATCATTTAATACTGTCCCAACTACCACTACCACGACTACTAGTAATAATATGATTGAAAAATCCTTATTACCTTCATTATTAAGAAGTAATACCAGTAGTGGAGAATATATGAAATTAAAGAAGAAACGAAGTAATTCGAAATTAATGTCATTAAGATTAACTAGTTCAGAACATTTAATACCACCTCCGCCATCATCGAATTCATCTCATGAATTAATAATAACTGATGAAGTAGATGATGAATTTAATGAAATTGATTTAAGTGATAAAGATTTAATAAATCAACAACAGCAACCATATCAACAATATCCTGACTTAAGTTCAATTCATAGTCATCAATCTATAGATTCTAACTCATCGGTATATAATAAAATGGATGTTCAAGTATTGGTAAGTTCAAAAAGAAGATCAATTTTAAGAGTTACAAATCCTGACATTCTAAATAATAATAATAATAATAATAATAATAGTAATAATAATCATCATCATCATGATTATATAATTCATGAAGAAGAAAATGAAGATGAAGATGATATTAAATCACAACCTTTAAATCCATTTGGGGATGAAAATTCAACAGGAACTGAAATTAGACAAAGAATTCCTTCGGGTGGAAGTCAATCTGATAGTGAAGAAGAAATAAATGATGATGAGTCATAAGCATGTACTATATAACTTTAGAAATATCAATAGAATGTATTATTATTATTATTATTATTATTATTATTATTATTAATTATTATTATTATTATTAATTATTATTATTATTAATTATTATTATTATTATTAATTATTATTATTATTTATATTTATTTCTCGAAAATTTGTAACCAAGAATATTTCATCCCTGCATCCTAAAACTGAATTAAAGGTTTAAATGAAATAGCAGTATGGTACTATTATGAAAGTTATTATTGAGATTATACATTACTAGCTAATGACTCATAGTATTATAACTAAATAAAGTTTAAAGGGAAAAATGTTGTCTATACCACGTTTAAATTTATGCTAAGATAATATTCCTGTAGATCATATATATAAATAGAAATTGAACTCTTAAACAATTAAATTGGGATTTAACTAAGTGTTATTTCAAGATATGTATATACATAATAGATTAATTTAGTTTGAAAAGATATGTGTTTTTAAAAACAAAAAATTAACTAGGAGAGATAATTAGAGAAATTCTGAAATATATATTTGAAGATAAATATTAATGATGAATGTTTTATTAAATTTGAAATCTTATGAAAAGAAATCAAAACTTTTATGCTTCATTCGCCGTTCTGAATAAGATAACTTTCTTCATATATATTATGTTATGTGATATTATATTATATTATATTAAATTCTCAGGTTTCATTATCATTATTATTATTATAATTATTATTATGATTTCAATACTAACATATAATTTGAAGGAGATTGATGAATTATTATTCTTGGTATAAGAAGATAATATTATATTCCAGAATTAATATAATTATTTAATTAATTATATATATAATATTTTTGCATCAAGAAATGAGTCATTTTTTATGGTAGCAAAGTAATGTATGTTAAAATAGAGAGATGGCATACAATTAATAAAATTGAAAATCTATATTATATTATAAAAATATCTATAATATATATTATAAAAATATCTATAATATATATAATATCTATAATATCTAATAAGTCAAATTCAGTTTTGTGGTTCTATTAAGATTTTAATTAGACAATGTATGAATTATAAATAGTATTAATAAATAGTATTTATATAGAAAAAGAAATTATTAAATATAATTAGAAAATAAATAATAATAATAAATATAAATTATAAATTATAAATTATAAATTACAAATTATAGATTATCACCATATGGTATCTCTATCTATCTATCTATATGTGTACATGTATGTATGTATGTGTGTGTGTGTGTGTGTGTACTGATGTTAATTTAATTTTACTGCTCCTCGTCACCTGCACATAAAAAAAGTCACGATCCTTTTTTTTTTTTTTTTTTTTTTCTTTAAATAACAAAAAAAAAAATTGTGTTAAATTTTTTTGACGGTCAATAATTAAATAATCAATTTAAAATCTATTCTAAACCTTTAAATTTTTAATCAAGTGGTAACATACTCAAGGAAGGTATTAATCAACTTAATCGATAGATTGGTGATTTCTATTCCTTGTGATCCATCCCTTCTTTATTGCCAATACATTAATTCTAATACTAGTATTTCCTTAGTGTTTCTGTTTTTCCCAGCCACCAATATTGTACCACCTCCCCACACTATATGGAAATTGATACTGAAATAGATCAGTTTGATTCTGGTCTAAATGGGTATACACTTGGATCTGATACTCCCTTTAAGAATGATTCCATCCATCTATCCCTTCAACCAAGTTTACAAGATCATTTAACTGAAGTAACTGCGTCAACTAATACTACCACGGCTGCCTCTGTAGCGGGTGGTGCGTCAACTCATAATAATAATCATAATACTAATAATAATAATAATAAATCATTAGGAAATACTAATGATGAATATGAAGGTATGCTATTTGGATTAAATCAATTTGGTTTACCCGTTAATACATTTAATCTTGGTGATAATACTATTTTTAAACCAAATAATATGTTAACCAATCTTGAATCACCAGAACAAAAAATATCAATTAATAATAATGATTACGATACAAATTCAACATTAAATCAATATTTTAATACTAGTAATATATTAGATGATGATCAAGATGATAATGCTCAATTTAATCAAAATAATAATCATCATTATCATGATGATAATAAAATTAGAAATGCTGTATTTAATATGCCAGGTGGATTTCGAACTAATATTAATGATTATATGGATTTAGATGAATCTCCTCAGTTTACTATAGAACTGGATACTAATACATATTTTGAATCAAACTTACAAAATAATAATATCAATAATAATAATATAATAGATTCTAAAGAAACAGAGTCTTTATTTAAAAGTGTCAATAATAATACTAATAATAACAATAATAATAAGAATCTTTTAGCAGTTCCATCAACTACCAATAATTCTAAAACCCCTCCATCATCAAAGGTAGAAACTTCATCAATAAGTCCGTTTGATAATAGTTCAAGAGTATCATCTATTCAAAATGGTAATAATAATAATACCAACAATATCAATAATAGTACTAATAATATTAATAATAATAATAATCAATTCCAAAATGGTAATGCTATATTTATGAATAATAATATTGCTGTAGCTTTTCCAACTACTTCTCATATAAATCCAACTTCAACATTAAATTCTACTATAATATTCGATGAAATTCATCAAGAAATTAATCGAATTAGGAAAGATTCAATAGACAGCTATTATTCTAATAATAATATGGTTGTTACTCCAACTAGTAATAATAATAATAATAATAATAATAATAATAATAATAATAATAATAATAATAATAATAATAGTAATAATGTTAATGTGACTTTACCATCTCAACAATTTTCAAATTTAAATGTTCATAATAATAATAATAATAACAGTAATAGTATTTTTAATAATAATAAGTTCATTAATGATTTGTCACCATTAACAACTACTACGTCCTTAACACCATCTGTTAATTCAATTCATTCAACCCAACCATCATTCTTCTCGGCTCATCAGTATTTATCAAGAAATTCATTAGATCAACAACCACCATCAGGAAATCCTCATAGACCATCCTTTGATTTATTTACTAATAAACTTGTTGAAAATAATCAAAGTCCATCATCCGCTGTATCGAGTAGAAGAAATCCAAGTACTAGTACAAGGTATAGTAGTTTTACAACTTCAATATCAAATATTTTACCATTTATGAGTGATAGAAATAATAATCAAAGATCTCCACCTCCTTCAATTGATCAATCTACTTCACCTCAACCATTTTTAACTTCTCCACCTCCCGGTTCAAGGCATTTAATAAGAAGTATATTTAAAGGCTCAACAACAACCACTAAAAATAATAGTCCTGCTAATAATAATACTACTAATAATAATAATAATAATAATTTATTCGGAAATAATAATCCAAATGGAGGAGAAGTAGATTATATTGAATCAGATGGATTTATGGATACTTCACTTCCCCCAGCCAATGATAATAATGATTTTTTAATGATGAGTCCAACCAAAGAAGAATCAGAATATGAAAATATTAATGCCAACCTTAATAATGCTGCAAAGAAAGCTAAACGTTCTAAAATGAGTTTGTTTACAAGATTTAAAACGCCTAATAAACAAGAGCATCAACAACAATTACAATTGCAGTTACAACAACAACAGCAACAACAACAACAACAAATTGATGATTTTGAAACTAAACTTTTATTAGAAGAAAGCTTAGAAAATACTGGTCTAATGAATAATATATCACTTGAAGCTTCTACTTTAAGTAGTAGAGCAACATCAAATGCAACTGGGACTAATAATATATTGGATTATACATCTCTGAATAATTCACATCAACAATCATCCCAGCATCATCAAGCTCAACAACAACAACAACAACAACAACAACAACAACAACAACAACAACAACAACAATTTTTACCAGCTCAAGAACC
This sequence comes from Scheffersomyces broadrunensis, assembly GCA_030563665.1. Taxonomy (NCBI): domain Eukaryota; kingdom Fungi; phylum Ascomycota; class Pichiomycetes; order Serinales; family Debaryomycetaceae; genus Scheffersomyces; species Scheffersomyces broadrunensis. The sequence goes on along the minus strand of JAJMJS010000014.1, from coordinate 204,237 downwards.
AGATTATGCAGCATTATTTGAAAATGTCGGAAAGAGAAAGAATAAATCAGTTAAAAAGGTTAAAGTTAAAGCTGAAGATGAAAAATCAAATTTATTAAGTTTAAATCTTGGAGGTAGCAATAGTACAAAAGCAAAAATTAAATGTGAATTTCAAGATAATTCAAATTCTAATTCAAATTCGAATTCGAATACTGAAAAATCATCCTTATTTAATCTTAAATTTAATTCAAGTAATAATAATAATAACAGTAGTGCTAGAAGTAACAATAGTATTAATAATAATTCTGGAATTGCTGACAATGCTAGTGGAAATGATATTAGTGTTTCATCGTCTAATGGTTCATCATCTTTAAATGCTCATTATACTCGTACTTCTGAGCATGATCCTGATCACGATCTGACCACACCTTCAACTCCGACTACTTCAGGTATTGCTAATGCATCAAAAAGAATTCTTGGTTCTAAATTAATGATGAAGAGGAAAAGTTCAAGTTTATCGTCATCAACTACTACAAAACAAACTATATCTGAACCTATTGTTGTTAAGGAAGAACCACCTGAAATTGATGATCTTGATTCGATTACTACGACTAATAGTAATCCAACTGTTGCAACTATGATTCAAAAGGGTGTTGAAGTTGAAGTCGATTTAAAATCATTAGATTTACCACCCAATACTCAAATATTTCCTACCAGTATTATTAATTCCAAGAATAGAACCAGAGGTAGAAAAGAAAACAAGGAAGCTGATATTCATGATCAATCAAAGATATATTTATGTAATTATTGTTCAAGAAGATTTAAAAGACAAGAACATTTAAAAAGACATTTTAGATCTTTACATACGTTTGAAAAACCTTATATTTGCGAAATATGTCATAAAAAATTTAGTCGATCTGATAATCTTAATCAGCATTTGAAGATTCATAAACAAGAAGAAGAAGAGGCAAGATTAAAGGAAGAAGCTGAAGCTTCAGGCGGTGCAATTAGTGATAATAATAATCATGATAATAATAATAATAGTAATAATAATAATAATAATAATAATAATAATAATAATAATAATAATAATAATAATAATAATGACGATGATGATGAACAATTCGATGATCAATTAGATGGTGATGGTGATGGTGATGGTGATGATGTAGAAATGGATTAACTTTTTCAAATAATCAAAATTGCCTGTTATAGGTTACATTTTTTTATTTTTGTAATTCTTTTGCTTTTATAGATCAAAAACAAAATATTTATATAATAATTTATATTTTAAAAAATAATATTAACCATATAAACTTGAAAAAACTAAATGTCTATATAAAAAAAGGATAAAACGAAACTAAACTAAAGTAAAGTAAATAAACAAAAAAACACTAAAAATAGAATTGAAATTAATAGAATAAAAAAGAAAATTTTGTTAAATGAACAATTTAGCAAAAACAGAACTAAAAAAACTAAAACCAGAAACCTGATTAGAAGAAATGCTTGAAACTTATGACATTATCTCTTGAGTTGAATTCAAACTTAAATTATCTCCACTTAACCGTATTGGGAGAAGTAAATCAGTATTATTGCTTGGTATATAATCGCCATTATCAAGATCATCATCATCATTTTCTTCTTCTTCTTCTTCTTCTTCTCCTCCTCTTTCATCTCCTTCTTCATCTTCTTCAACGAAATCATTAGTATTGATATCATCCTTGTTATTATTGTTGTTGTTATCTAATACCGGTTGATTAACTTTTGGTTTCTTATTTGGTTTAGTTATACAACCAGCTACACCACCCACACAAATACTTCTTTCACGATGTTTCTTTAAAGCATCTAATCTTGAAAATTCCTTACCGCAAGGACATTGACAATGCCTAGCATCTAAATGACCCTTCACATGACGATTTAAATCATGCTGTCTAACAAATCTTTTGGGACAATATGTACATCCAAATGGTCTATCACTTAAATGAGTTTGAATATGAGATCTAACATTATATCGTCTTGTAAATTTTTTACCACAATTTTTATAAGTACAAATATAAGTTTTATTTTCATCAGGTCCATCCCAATATTGATCTAATTCACCTGGTGGTAATAAGGATGTCTTTTTTATTCTTCTACGAGGAGATGATTGTTTCATTTGTTTTTTAACTTCTAATGAGGCACTTGGAGAAATTATTGGACTCCATTCCAATGTAATATTGTTATGATTATTACTGTTACGTCCAGGGGTATAAGGTGGCAATTGATGTTTTAAAGGTGTTAATTGAGTTATTGTAGCATTGGAATCTTCAATTGTGTCATCGGCAGTAAGTTGATGATTTCTTAAAGGACTACTATAATATTTAACTGGTGAAGGTCTTAAGGTTGGTGAAGATTGTAACTGTTGTTGTTGAGGTGGCGCATAAATAGGTGACGACTGAAGATTCATTTGTGGAGGTCTATATTGTTGTTGTTGTTGTGGATATTCACCTTCAGAAAAGAATTGTGGAGTATAGAAATTTATATTATTTCTTAACTGTTGATGAACAGGTGAAGAGAATTTATTACTTCCATCAAATCCACTTTGAATTGATCTATTAGGTGATGGAGATTGAGGTTCTGGAGAAGATTGCCACTCAGGAGAAGCATGCGATAAAGTTGGAGGTGATGGTGGTGGTAAGAATGTATTGCTTTGATTGTTTACCGCTATTGGTTGTATTTGATATTGTTGCATTTGCTGGTGTTGAAGTTGTTGATGCTGAATTTGCTGATGTTGTTGTTGTTGCATTTGTACTTGTTGGTGTTGTTGTTGCTGAAGCTGTTGTTGTTGCTGAAGCTGTTGTTGTTGCTGAAGCTGATGAACTTGTTGTTGTTGGCCATGGATTTGCTGCTGCTGATGTTGAATCTGCTGTTGTCGTTGAATTTGCTGCTGTTGTTGAATATTATGAATTTGCCTTTCTTGATTATTTATCGGTCTTCTATAAGCAATTGGTTCTTGAACAGGAGTAGGAACATACTTATATTGAGTATTATTATGAGATGGAGTTGAAGACAGTTGTGGTGGTGAAGGAGTTCTTAAATTGCTTGATTTCAAAACTGTTGATGAGGTTGGCATTGTTGATGGTGATGCTTGTAAAAATGGTTCAATATCATCAACATAATTAATTGGTTGTTTCATAGTTTGATTATTAAGTTCTTGTAAATATTTAACTGAATAATTGTTAACAGATTGGAATTGATTTGACCGATTCATATTAGTATTATTATTATTGTTATTATTTGGAACTGAAGAATGACGCTTGGTAGGAGATGGTGATGGTGGGAATTTATATGAGATTGGATTATTATTAGTTACAATATAATCATTATCAGATTTCTTTGGTTGCTGTTGTTGTTGTTGTTGTTGTTCAATTTGCTTAGTTTCTTCTTCAAATTCATCTTCTTCATTGATAAGAAACTGATTACTGATATTTTGAGATTGTTGTGCTTGATTATTATTATTATTATTATTATTATTATTACTGCCTAATCCAAAATCCAAATCTTGATTAAATTCCTGTTGGTGTTGAAGATTGTGTTGGTTGGGATGGCCACTAGTAGAATTCACACCTAAAGTTTTTAATAATTCACCAGGAGATATTGATTTACCTAAATCCATTGAAGGTTTAACTGATTTATATAAATCACTTGTTAATCCTGCAATTGATAATTCACGATTATGATCAGCGTATCCGAAGATGGCAGTACCTGAGATCTTTCTACTGTGTCTAGGACCATGACTAATTGAATGATTAATTGAATGATGAGGAGTGGCGCCACTTCCAACACCCACAGTGGTTATTATTGATTCTAATTGTTGTTGTTGTTGTTGTTGTTGTTGTTGTTGTTGTTGATTAATAAATCCTGATGGAACATCTAAATCTTGTAAACCATTTAAAGTTTCATTGAATAAATTATCAATTTCATCGTATCCAGTGAAATACTGTTCAAAGTTTTCGGTTGGTAATGGTATTGGTTTATTTGTTGTTGAAGTATCAGCTGGTTGATCCCAATTATCAAAATTCTCCATTGTTATTGTTTATAGTTTTTCGTCTTCTTCTTCTTCTTCTTCTTCCTCTTGATTCTGAGACAATAATGAATTTTTAATTGATGATGAGGTATATTTGTCCAAAAATGAAGTTACTTTAGTTGTGTAAGGCTGGATCTTATCTGAAATTACTCTTTATAAAGGGGGGATTTTGAATGAATGAATGAAAGTATTTGAGTCTTAACAGGTAAAAATAAAGCAAAAAAGGAAAGACTAGAAAGAAAGAACGAAACAAATAGTTGAATGGATTATGGAAAAGAAGAGGATGATAATTATTACTCTGGAAACAGATTTGAAATAACGAAAAAGGATGAAAGATGAAAATCATCATATTTTTTTTTTTATATAATTAAAAATTAATTATAAAAAGTTTTTTTAAATTTTCGCATTCAAAAAAATTCGACTTTCCTAATTAGGACAATTTGTCAATATTAATAATTTAACTCCTATAAATATCAAATATACTAATAACTATAACTATAACTATACCAAATATGATTATAATAATAATAAATAATAATTTCAACCTAAGAGGTGAATTAAAACATTTAATCCTAATTAAGTAATTATTTTATAATCAATAACAAATAATATTTATATACACATTATATTATATTATAAGTATTATTATTATTATAACCATAATATTATTTTGCGCTTCGCTTCCTCAAAAAAATACGTCAATAATAAATTTACTTACAACTACTTCCTTCTTTCTACTTCTTCTTCGATATTATTTTTATTAACTTTTTGTGAACTTTAAACAAGATAAGATTCGTAATTAACTTATCCTTATTCTTATTCTTATTCTTATTATATAATAAAGCAATCATATAATTTATGTTTATTTTGGATTTTTAATTGTACATATACACATATATATACACTAATTAATCAAAAAGAAAAAGATTTTTAATTTAATTTAATTTAATTTAATTGAATAAATAATAATTATAAGTAATTTATTCTAATAATAACATTTTTCTTGGATCTTCAATTAATTCTTTAATTGTCTTTAAATAAGTTACAGCTTCTCTACCATCCAATACTCTATGATCATAAGTTAAAGCCAAATACATCATTGGTCTTGAAACAATTTGTCCATTAACAGTAACTGGTCTTTGTTTAACACCATGTAATCCTAATACAGCAGTTTGAGGTACATTAATAATTGGGGTACCATATAATGAACCAAATACACCACCATTAGAAATTGTAAATGTACCACCAGTCATATCTTCTAAAGTTAATTTACCATCTCTTGCCTTTTTACCTAATGATGAAATTTCTTGTTCAATACCTAAGATTGATAATGATTCAGCATTTCTAATAACTGGAGTTACTAAACCCTTTGGGGTAGCAACCGCAATTGAAATATCACTATAATCTCTAAATACTAAAGTATCATTATTTTCAATTGATGCATTAACAGCAGGAATATCTTTAGCTGCTAAAGTTGAAGCTTTTGCAAATGCTCCCATAAATCCTAATTTAATACCAGTTTTTTCTAAAAATTCATCTTTATATAATTTTCTCATTTCAATTAAATTAGTCATATCAACTTCATTAAAAGTGGTTAATGAAGCTGCAGTGTTTTGTGATTCCTTAAGACGTTCAGCAATTCTTAATCTCATTCTATTCATTTTAACTCTTTCTTCATGTCTTGAGAAATTGGTGAATGAAGTAATTGGTTCAGTTGAACTTTTTGGTGCAGCAGCTGGAGTTTCTTTCTTTGGAGTTGCTGGGGCTGATGGGGCAGCAGCAGCAGCAGCAGGAGCACTTTCTTTCTTTGGAGCTGCTGGAGTAACTGGAGCAGCAGAACTTTCTTCTTTCTTTGGAGTAGCTGGAGCAGCTGGAGCAGCTGGAGCAGCACCACCGGCTGGAGCTTCACCTTCTTCAATATTAGCAATGATTTGACCAACTTCAACTGTAGAATCAGCTTCAACTAATAATTCAGTAATAGTACCAGCAATTGGAGAATTAACTTCAACATCGATTTTATCGGTTTCAATAGTGGCAATGGTTTCATCAACATTAACAAAATCACCAACTTTTTTAACCCATTCAGTTAATGTACCTTCAGTAATTGATTCAGCCATATCTGGTACTTTAACACTTTGAGAAGCAAATCTTCTAAAATTTAAAGGAGATGATGAATATGATGATGATGATGATGATGCATTTATGGATTGAATTGAATTGGTACTTCTACTTGTGCTTGAATTGGATTTGGTTTGAATTGATCTGGCTATAATAATGGATGATGATTTTTTAATTGAAGTTTTTACAACAACGTTGGGGATACGTTTTAACGAAGATCTAATACTTCTTGATAACATGATGGAAAAGGAATATATTATCTATTGATTGGTATGAGACGGAGGAGGTTAAAAGGGGAACGGGAGGTCGAAGGATGTTTAGGATTGGAATTAAGGTTATATATCTATCTATTCTATACCAATTAATAGAAGAAGAAAGTGGATGAAATAAATTGAAATTTATAAAATAATTTTCTTTGATGCGTAATTAGTTTTGGAGAAATCCGCCTAAAAAATTATTTCTTTTTTTTATTTTAAAGGCTGTTTTTTCACTGGGCAATTTAAATCTTTTTTTACTCCTTAAATATATAAATTTTCTATAATTATATATTATATATTCTATATTCTATCTCATCAATTCTATGATGAACTTTGCCTCCCAGGTTATTATTATTATTAATATTATTATAATTATTTAGTATTATTAATATAAAAATATTGGTTAAATGACATTATTCTGTCATTTTATTGGTTAAGATGAGGAGGCCTCCCCCCGGTGTTTCCAGGAATTTTATACTCATTATTTACGATGGTTTTTCCTGTGCCGGACATTGCACGTGATGAAAATCACCCGTTTCTGTTTAAATAATTACTATTTAATAATTAAATATAATTATTATACTAGTTTAATTGAATATTGATATATTATACATATTGTATCTTCTTATCAATGAGAATAATAGCGTAAGCTGGTTTTTATTATTATTTTATATTATATATTACTATTATTATTGGAGCGGTGCGGCGGTTCCTCAGTAAGCGAGAAGTATGAGATGAGCCGACGATATCAGTTGAAGGTAGAGTTACAAATAAAACTCAATTATAAACAAGGTGTGGCTATTATTATTAACGACAATAGTGTAGTAATAATGATAATAATAATAATAATAATAATATAAGATGTTAATTAAGTTTAGAAAAATTGTAGACATGATTATTGTATTGCTCTCGGAGGATTTTTTTCCTTCTACTAGATACTCCGAGAAATCAAACTCATCATCATCATCATCACTTAATTTCTTCTCTGTCCATATTATTTCATTTCAATGACTTATGACTTTTGAAGTATTCCAATGATTAAATAACTTCATTTCATTTCATCTACTGTCATTCATCCCGGATATTAGTATTAGTCAACCATTTTTATAAAATATATTTGTTATATCTTGGTTGCAATATTTTTCTCCGGGACATTTTTTTTTCACAACTCATGGCGAGACATCATTAACTTTTATACATTTTATACATTTTATTCTTAATAAAATATTCAATTAAAAAAGGTAAACTATACCGATAATAAATTAAACAAAACAAAGAAAAAGAATAGAAAAAAGAAAGCCCGACGCGGGACTCGAACCCGCAACCTTTTGATGACTGTTAAGTTACTATTGTTTCAGTATTTCTTAAAAGTCAAACGCTCTAGCCATTGAGCTAGCCAGGCTAATTTCTTGAAGAAAAAAGTGCTAGGATAATCATAATTTGTTCTCTACACATGATATTTTATCACGTTTCACTGTCTATATGCAAGAATAAGTACTTAAATACAGGGCTTTTTTTTTCTTTCTAAATTTCTTAATATTTCAATTTTATTATAAATTTTAAACTATTAAAAGTATACAAATAGGCTATAATCTTTTACTATGAGAGATGATCCAAAATCAAGAGAACTGCCACTGTTAAAATACTAAGTAGGTAAGCTTAAATATGTTGATAGAGTAAGAGGATGACTAAATCAATTGAATAATAAACTGTACTATTCTAGAAACACTTGAAAATGAGCATGTAATTAAAGTATAACCTTGGTTAAACTATTGGTTATTTGCTTTCTGGTTAATTCTATTATTATAAAGTTGGGGTATATTTTATGTACTATGTGTAAATTTTTGGATATAAATGACTATAATTTTAAAAATTATATTAATAAAATAAAAATAAATAATATTATTAATCACTATACTTTAGTATCGCCGTAGTAATTATAAAATGGTATAAATAAAGTAATTAATTTCGTAATATATATATATATATTTATTTAAGTCGACGGAGATAATGCACAACGCATATAAGTGAAAAGTTCGCTACCAAAGAGTAAAATAATTTGCAATTAAATGCGGTCATTAAAAATAAGCTAATTAAATGACATTTACCCCGTTGAGAATAGGAAACGATATTATGCGTCTGCAATAAAACAATATTATAAAGAAAACAGGCAATAGTAAAAATACATAAAAGTTTCAGGTTACATTTGCAGCTTATTAATATAAAAACGGTTACGTTCTCATTATTCTTTATAGTTGCTACTTGAAGGGTTATTTGTTCTATATTGTTCTATACATATCAGTTTGTTCCATCCTATCCAACAGATATAGATATCAAGTCATTATTAATATATATATATACAAATATTTGTATAAACTCTTTGAATTAGCAACTATTGTTTAACTATTTTATTCCGGACATTATTGTGCGGAAAGTTGGGACTGTATATAACCGCTTGATTCGGACATCAAAAAATCTCAATATTTAATTGGCCGGGAAATTTCTAATTAAAAAAAATATTCAATAAATATATATAAAGAAACAATTTGTAATTATTAATTTATTTGAAAATTATATATATATATATCTTGATATATAACTTATAACGTATAAACGATTACTAATATATTCAATCAATATGTTGAGAAGTTCAATTCCAAAGAATTCTAAGAATTTATCCCAATTTATTAGATATGCATCAACCAAATATGATGTTGTTGTAATTGGTGGTGGACCTGGTGGATATGTTGCAGCAATCAAAGCAGCTCAATTAGGTCTTAACACAGCCTGTATTGAAAAAAGAGGCGCCTTAGGTGGTACTTGTCTTAATGTTGGATGTATTCCATCCAAAGCTTTATTAAATAATTCACATTTATATCATCAAATTAAACATGATTCTGATCATAGAGGTATTACAATTGATGGAAATGTTTCAGTTGATTTTCCAAAATTAATTGCATCCAAGAATAAAGCCGTTAAATCATTAACTAGTGGGGTTGAAATGTTATTTAAAAAGAATAAAGTAACTTATCTTAAAGGGGAAGGATCATTTATTAATGAAAAATTAGTTAAAGTTAAACCAATTGATGGATCTGAAGAAATTGAAGTTGAAGCCGATAATTTTATTGTTGCCACTGGTTCTGAACCAACCCCATTTCCTGGTATTGAAATTGATGAAGAAAGAATTGTTACATCTACTGGTATTTTAGATTTAAAAGAAATTCCAAAAAGATTATCAATTATTGGTGGAGGAATTATTGGATTAGAAATGGCATCTGTTTATTCAAGATTAGGATCTGAAGTTACTATTATTGAATTTCAAAATGCTATTGGTGCTGGTATGGATGGTGAAGTTGCTAAACTGTCACAAAAAATATTAGGTAAACAAGGTTTAAAATTTAAATTAGGAACTAAAGTTACTAAAGGTACAAGAGAAGGTGAAATTGTTAAAATTGAAGTTGAAGATGTTAAATCAGGTAAAAAGGAAGATTTAGAAGCTGATGTTTTATTAGTTGCAATTGGTAGAAGACCATATACTGAAGGATTAAATTTAGAAGCTGCAGGTTTAGAAAAAGATAATAAAGGTAAATTAATTATTGATGATCAATATAGAACAAAACATAATCATATTAGAGTTATTGGTGATGTCACATATGGTCCAATGTTAGCTCATAAAGCTGAAGAAGAAGGTATTGCTGCCGCCGAATATATTAAACATGGTCATGGTCATGTTAATTATGGAAACATTCCATCAGTCATGTATACTCATCCTGAAGTTGCTTGGGTTGGATTAAATGAAGAACAATTAAAAGAACAAGGTATTAAATATAAAGTTGGTAAATTTCCATTTATTGCTAATTCAAGAGCTAAAACTAATTTAGATACTGATGGATTTGTTAAATTTCTTGCTGATGCTGAAACTCAAAGAGTTTTAGGGGTTCATATAATTGGTCCAAATGCCGGTGAAATGATTGCTGAAGCAGGTTTAGCATTAGAATATGGTGCATCAACTGAAGATATTGCCAGAACTTGTCATGCTCATCCAACATTATCTGAAGCATTTAAAGAAGCTGCTTTAGGAACTTTTGATAAAACTATTAATTTTTAAGTTTCATTGAGTACATAATCTCTCCTGTCATTTTAAAATTTAGAAGGAAGTGTTATAAAAAAATATTATATTATATTATATTATATATATATATATAAATAAATAAATAAATAAATAATAACATTAACATTAATTAATTAATTACACATATATTTTTGAATTTTTTGTACTGAGACTGGGATCGCCAAAAAAAAAAAATTTCATTGAAAAAAAAAAAAAAAAAAAAAAAAAAAAAAATACTAAAAATCGATTAATTCTTAATTCAACAATTGAAAGTTGGGGAACATGCCATCATTACAAAAGTTTCATGCCCAAGTGGCTCGCCATGTTAAGCTGATGGATAAGAACTTATGTGCCAATTTAATACGTCATGAATCAATATTAACCACTCGAACCAAAGCCAAACGAGCTCAATCTAAAGCCGAAGCATTTTTAGCTAAGGCCATAAAATTAAATAAACAAATAAATCCCGATCAGACGGACATAGCATCAAGATTAAGATCCAATCGAGCTTTCGATTACTTACAACCCCCTGATAGAGTAGAAGTTGGTACGAAAATTATAACTGAATTATCCCAAAGATTTCCCAAGAGACATACTGGTTATACTAGACTTATTAAATTAGAACCAAGATTAGGTGATGATAAGGCTCCTATGGCAGTATTGGAATTGGTTGATTCTGAGTATGAATTACAATTTTGGTTTATTGCTAAAGTAGTAGCAAGATTACAATTACAAAATTTAAAATTAGATGATACAACTGCTTATAATGTTTCAAAATTAATTAAATTTAGAAAGAATGGTCAACAAGTATTCGATGAAGCAGTTGAAACTTGTAAAATAGAATTTTTTAAGTATGATCCTGAGCAAGATAAAGTAATAGATGATGAAATGATTGAAAATTTAAAGAATTTACCAACTAATCTTGAATATTATGGTGGTAAACTTTCAGGTACTTTATTAGCATCAAAAAAATTTAAAACTATTCCAAGACCAAATAAGGAAGATTATGAATTACCAAAATCTCCTTTCTTAACTCAACAAAAGTAGATAGATATAGTCATTTTTTATTGTATATAGCAAATTAATTTATAAATAATTCTTTATTTTATTTTATTTTAATTTTAATTTTAATTTTAATTTAATTTAATTTAATTTAATTTAATTTATTTTATTTTATTTTATTTTAATCAAGCATTTCTTAATCAAAAGTAGATATATCAGTAATATCATAAATGAATTCAAATAAAGTGGTAGAATCAAAATATTAAAATTATTTAATAATAAAATATTTTTTGATAAAAAATTAACCATATTCCCTTACTGCGCGTATTAAATAAATTATTTATCAACAAGTTATAAAAATAAGGATACCCTACAAATTAACAATTAACAATTAACATCAAATCATGTGGTTTAGCAAATCCAATTTCCCAGTGGATGGTAAAACTGCCGTTATAATTGGTGCATCACAAGGAATTGGAGCTGATTTAGCACTTAAATTATATTCTCAGAATTGTTCAGTTATTTTAGTAGCTAGAACCACCAAAAAATTACAAGATCAAATTAATCGAATTAAATTAGAAATTGGAGATTCTAAAACCAGTTCCTTATCATATGTTTCTAGTGATGTTTCTCAATATGAAGAAACCGTTAAATTATGGGAAGAAATCATTATTAATAGAAATCAAGATCCTGATATTATATTTTTATGTGCTGGTTCATCAATTCCTAAATTATTTAATGATTTAACCGGTAAAGATCTTGAAAATGGGATTTTAACTAATTATAATACATGTATTAATACTATTCATTCTGGATTTAAACAAATATTAGTTGCTAATTCAAAGATTAAACGAGAAAAATTTAAACCAAGACATATTATATTATTTTCATCAGTTGTTAGTTTTTATCCATTTATTGGATATACTCAATATGCCCCTTTAAAAGCTGCCATTCAATCATTATCAATTATACTTCGTCAAGAATTAGGACCATATAATTTTCGAATTTCATGTATATTTCCAGGAAATTTTCAAAGTGAAGGTTATGAAGAAGAACAAAAGACGAAACCAGAAATTACTAAAACAATTGAAGGTTCAAGTATTGCAATTCCGGGTGAACAATGTGCAGATTTAATAATTGATCAATTAAGTAAAGGGTATGATACCATTACTACTGATTTTATTGGATGGGTATTAGGGTGTTCAGTATTAGGTGTTTTACCTAGAAATTGGTCATTATTTCAAATTTTAATAAGTTTTATATTTCTGATTATTGCACCAATTGCAAATTGGGTAGTTTATCGTGATATTATAAGTTTTTTTAAGAAAAGGGATGATGAAAAAATCGATAGAAAAGATGATTAATATTAATATTATAATTATTTATAAATATTATTATTATTATTATTATTATTATTATTATTATTATTATTATTCTTTATTATATTTGTTTTTGTATATTTTTGGTAATGCATAAGAAAGGATATAAATAATTAAAATGAATAAATGTAATATATATATATATATATATAATGGATATTCTATTTCTTTTCAGTAACTTCATTTGACACTTTATTAATTAATTGATTAAATTTTTTATCTAATGAAAGTCCCCATTTATACCAATTAATTGAATAAATCCAATTAACCATTGTAATAATTTCATCATTCCAAATATCCTTGGAACTTTCGGCAATACTGACTCTTTCTATTGAACTACTATGAGAACTTCTTGGCATAGATTCTTTTATTAAATCATAATCAGTTAAGATTCGATTATTTATAATATTATTACTGATTGTTAATTGTTGAGATATAAATTGTGAATTTTTTTTAAAATATTCTCCAGTATAATATGTCAATGCTGATGTGAAAAGTATACCTCCTAAGAATCCATGAATCCTACCTCCCATTGTTATGATGATTTTATATTATATTATATAGTTATTATATTATACAATTGGTATTAATTGGTATTAATTGTTATAATTTGTTGATAATTTTTTAAATTCTCTTTGAAAAAAATACACGACCAGTCAAAAAAAAAGAGGAAATTTTTCTGATTAATGTTAATTAATTGATTGATTTTACATTATTATTGGGAGAAGTGTAGCGTGGTATTGAGTGATTTTCTAAGCGTTTATTAGCAGTATTATTAACGTTTAGGAGCAACATTAATTCTGGGTTTTCTAAAATTTTTTTTCTTTTTTTGGGATTTGTATGTTCTCGAAAGTTAAATACCTATTTTAACAATTCAAAGATAGAAACATAAGCTTAAGTCAATACTTATATACATCTTTTAGGAATTTACTAACGATTATATATATATAGATATTTTTTGATTAGGCTAACTACTGTTTAGGGTTAGGATATTTTGGTGGGTAAAGGTTGATTAATGTTGTGTATTTCCTCTAAAGGGTTTGCAACCGTTTAATTCATGGCAAAGGTCGAAAATTACTAATAATTCTCCTAATGGAATCATAATTTAGAAGACCAGATAACCTAGATTGAACAATAGCAATCTTTATTGTTCTGTCTTTGATTTTAATATATATATATATATAAATTTATAATTATAATAATAAAATTATTATTTGTAGAAATTCTTTTTATCATTGTCTAACCTGATTAAATTACTTTATTCATACACAAATATATTTCTCTTCTAGTTTAATTTAATTTAATTTAATTATATATAATTGTATATATTTATATATATTTATATATTTATGTACAGAAGCGTTTAGTTCTTTAAAAATAAACCTATATAACAAGATATTTTATATTTAAACAATATTGATCTCTTTTGAAATAACATAATCAATAGCCTTTTTAAGAAATGGCAAAACATCAATTTTATCTAGTGGTTTAGATTCACCTGATTGTCTTAATTCAATTAATTCATCAATTGCTTGATTAATATCTCTTAATAAAAATGGTAAATGTTCCATTGGACCATTTAATTTTAATTCACCAATTTTTTCAAGTTGTTCTAAAGATGGACTATCTTTAATATATTTTGAAAATTTTAAATTTGAAACATATGATAATCCTTCAACAAATTTAATATTAATATCTTCATCTAATTTATAATCTTCAAGTTTTGGTTTAATTCCAAAAAATCCATATTGTAATCGAACTAATTTTTCATTAAATAATCCAATTTCATCACTACTTGAATTTATATACCTTTCTGAAAATTTATCAAGATATTGTTGTTGTTTATCATTTAAAGTTTGAACTCTTTCATATGAAACTTGTCTTTCAATTAAAACTTGCTTTATCTTTTTATGAACATTAATTAATTTTTGATCAATATCATCAAATGCTTGATTAGATGGAACAAACAATGGACCTGAAGTAGCATAAACTTCTCGGGCTAAAATATTACGTTCTTTTAATATTATATACCATAATTTATGTAAATCTTCAAATGACTTTCGACGTAACTCAGCAAATGTCCATTCTCGTGAACGTAACTCTAATAATTCATCAGTCAGACGTACTGCGCTCGATGAATTACTTCCATCAGCAAAAAATTGCCATAATGGATGATCAGATGAAATATCAATATTTTTTCTGGTTGGTGGAATTGGTTCTCTTAATTTAATGGATTCTAAACTATCAAATGATAATGGTTTGGATCTTATGGTTTTGGATTTGGTGGATATCGCTATAGCATTAGCCCTGAGTGCAGAACTCAGGAGAAACCTGGATGCCGTACGTATACTCATTCTCAAAGGATTATCTTTCTTTCTCTTGAACTTAAAAAGAATCAAGAATAGTTTGAAAGTTTGAAAAGAAGTGAAAGAAAGAAAAAAAAAAAATTTCGATATGCGACATTCGAAATAACACGACATAATGGTTTCTTTTTCAGTAAAATGTCGTCTCACTAAATGTTTAAAAAAAAAAAAAAATTTCATGAACCAACATATAGTTAATTAGACATATACTACAATCAACAAAAAACAATAATAACAACAATAACAATAATAATAATAATAAATGTCAACGTTGAGAACAGAGCAGCAACTGCAGGAACCACTTGATTTGATTCGTTTCCAATTAGATGAATTTGTGATTGTCAAATTAAGAGGAGCCAGAGAAATGAAAGGTAGACTTCAAGGGTATGATTCTCATTGTAATATGGTATTAAGTGAAGCTCAAGAATCTATATTTTCAGAAGATGATTCAGAACCAATAGTAAAGAAAACCGAAATGGTATTTATTAGAGGAGATTCTGTTATATTAATAAGTCCATCAACCGAATAAACTTAAAACTTTATAAATCGAAATAAAAATTATGTTAATAATAATATAAACAATTATCCACTCCTCCTTTCCCAACCCTCCCATGTATAAATAGTCATCCAAAGTTAATATTGTACAATACTTTATGGTCGTTCTTTTTTTTTTATTGAATGTTATAATCCTAGTTTATTTTAGAAGGTATTTTTTTTATTTTATATAATACAAAATATATATATATATACATATTATTTATTTAATTATTCTTCCATTGCTACATCGTCTTTGGGTTGATCAAATGACTGTAATGCTTCCTTGATGGCCTCTAACTTCTTGGCATTATTAGACCAATTTTCTTTTGTTTCTATTCCTTGATGAATAAGTGCTTTTATGTTACTAAAAGTACTACTAATTAATTTATCATATTCATCAATAGTGGTATGCATATCAAGTTGCAATGTTGATCTCGATAAATTATATTGATACGTTGGATTATCAGGATTATTATTGGTTGTTTTATTATTAACTTTTGTAAATAATCGAGCATTTTTTAGTTGTTCATTTATATTTTGATTTAAATTAAATGCTTGTTGTAAGTTTGGATCATCCTTTTGTTTCTCATGAAATTCATCACGAATATCTTCAAATAATTCGTCTATTTCTTCACGACTAAACTTTAAACTATTTAAATCAACATCAACATTTTCTTCTTCATTTTCTCCTCCTTTTCTTTTCGGTATAATTGTTCTAGTAGTACTTGATTTTGAATTAGTTTCAAAACTTTTAACTAAATGTTTCATCTTATCTAATCTCGGCTTTTGTACTTGTTGAATGTCTTTAATGTCTTGCTGTAATTTTTCTTTCCTACTGATTAATTCTTGATTTTCTTGATTAATTTCATCTTGATATGGACTTTTAGTATGTTTCTTAATTAATAATCGTTTAATCAAATCTTCAATATGACTCTTGTACGATTCAATAGTCTTATCCAATTCAAATATTAATTCATACAATTTAATCTTATTCCCATTTGATACTTGTTGAGTTTCATTAACTTCTTTGACTATAGTCGAATTTAATTGAAATATATCTTGTCTTAACTTTAAATAAGTATTGGATATTTTATCATGATATTTAACATGATTCGTCACTGACTCTTCAATTAACCGTTGCTGCTTAATATTGACAAATGACATTATTATTATTCTTTATACATATATATATTATTTGTAAATATTTACTTCTTTCAATAGTTTAAGTATCAATTTCTTCCAATTGAACAAAAATTTTTGGGTACACAAAAAAAAAACGTACACTCTCAAAATGTATGTTTTGGCTGCCTAAAAATCAATCATAATTAACAATCATCACCATTAAAATATATCAAGAAGAAACAATACTTATTAGGAATGAGCGATGATGGAAATATCGATAATGTCATAGATTCAACTGTCTATGTTGCTGTTGTTCTGTCATTAACTTCTAATCGTCCAGCAATTGAAATTATTGAACTTCTAAATAACCTACGTGTACTATTAGATCAATCCTTACCAAAAAATAATTTTACTACTATTCATCATCTACTTGAATTGATATTAATATATGCTGATCCAACAGTATACTCACTAGATTATGTAGTTGAGTTTGTTCAAATCTTAATTAATGAACCTTCAACGACATCTGAATTTAATGATTTAGAAGAGTTGTCTAATTGGATATCTAACAAATCAATATTGCTTCCAACTAATAATATTTCAATAGAAAAGACAGCTTCTGATATTTTGACAGAGGCAGAGTTCCAATGTCATTTCTATTCATTTATAATTAATCTAAACAATGATAGTAAAGAAGAAATCTTATTTAAATTTATAAAATCAAAAGTATTTAAATTATCAAGTTATTATAATGATGCCAAATATTTCCAAAACTTATTCAAGCCATTATTTAATTACGAACCATTCAAAGTTTGGTATATTGGTATTATTCAACTGTATAGTTATTATTGGGATAATTACGGATCATTAAATGATGAAGAAAATAATAAAATTATATTATTACATGATTTCTTAAAGTTTGATTCATTAGCTGAAAGATTTGATATTTTAATTTATCCTCTTACTGAACGTACATTCATTAGTGAGAAGATTACAATTGAAAATTGGAGTTTAAATGTTATTTTACCACTTACTCAATATTATGATAATGATTTTGAACCATTACTTTTATGGTTATTTAAAAATACACAATTATTAAATGGTAATGCTTCAAAAAAGTATAGTATTTGGAAGCAAGTGATTCGTGCCATTATTCAAACTCCTAGTATTAAGTTTGAAGATTTTAAAGGTATACTTGAATATTATTTAGGATCATGTTATTATTATGCACTTTATTATGAAGATGATGAAAAGAAAGTGTCTTCGATAGAACTTATTAAGATATATGATGAAATAATAGATACCTTAGATACAATAACTACCGAGAAATCACCAATTGAGCTAAAATTAGAATTTGAAGAAATTATTACATTTGAATCAGTAGGAGAATTTGTTGAATCTCCAAAAAATCCATTAAGAAAATTATTCATTGAGCCTGATGGAAGCTCAATTGCTTATTTTAAAGAGATTTTAAGTACTTGTCAAGAATTATATCCAATAAATAAATTAACTATCTCGAAATATTTAAATTTAAAATATTCAAAAAATCAATTGATTGCAAATAAAGAAAAGGAAATTTTAATTATTTTAAGTGGAATTAATTCATCAAATTTATCACAGTTGTTAAATTCAATTGATTCATTTATACATAATTTTATTACTAATCTGGAGGATACCCAAACCATTAATAAGACTGTAATTGGTAGATTATTATTTTCAAATTTTTTCGAAATTGTTGAAAAATCATATAGTAATAAAATAAATGTAAATGAATTTTTTCAATTAGTCTTGGAAAAATTCTGGGATTCATTTAATAATGCAACTAATATAAATGATAACATTGGAAAATTACACGATGCTTCAAAGTGTCTTGATTTATTTGATAAGATATCTAATAATCCTGATTTGAATCATACCAACAAAAATTTAATTGTTAGATTTAAGCATTTATTTAAAGCCATGAATGATATGAAGAATTTTAGAATCACAGTTGAAAAGAATAAGCCATTCACTCCATATCAACTTATAAATACATTTGGAGCTCCAACTGAAGCTTCCAACCCTGATCAATCAAGTCCCATTAATTTAATAACCATAATACTTGAACAAAATCCAAAATCTTATTTAGCGTTTGAAAAATTATATCGAGTTTTAAATCATTTATTATTATACTTTGAAGAAGATATTTCGTCAACTTTTTATTTTAATAAGTTAAAGTCAGCTTGTATTGAATCGGCTTTAATAGATAACAATTTTCAATTTGCCTTTAGTCAATGTACTGAATTATTAAATCATTATCAAACTAATAATTCTAATCTAAATGATATTTGGTTAACATTTTATCAAGTTGGGAAATATATATCTCCAACATGGTATGAAGATGAATTAAGTGAAAAGAGAGAAGGAGAAAAAATCGAAATTTGGTTAAAGCAAAGAGATATACTATCCAAAACTTTAGAATTTACTCAACATTTGGAGACTAGTTCTGATAATAGTAAAGCAATCTTAAGTCAATGGGAAAGAATTAATGATCAATTGGAAGAATACTATAGTGAAGCAAGAGTTTTCAAAGTAAAAGAATTTCAATCTACGAATCAATTAAGAAGTTTAACTGGAGTTCGTGAAAATATTGGTTCTTTAGCTAATGAAATAATAAGTGATGCTACCACGACAACCAATAATGCAGGTGAAAAATTATCAAATCTCTTTGTTTCTGGTCTTGGTTGGGCAATTGGAGCAAGGCAACAAGAGTAACAACATTAATATAGATGATAATTATATAGATAATACAGATGGATTTATTATCGTAAGAGATTCCTTTTGTAAAAAAAAAACTAAATCTCAGTCGCGTAACTTTTGTTTTAAAACAAAAAAATTTAGGGAGAGTATAATTTATTTGGTGATATGTATAGCATTCATTCAGTAAAACGGATTAGTGAAGTTGACAGATGAATATAAACTAACTTAAATAGATAAAATCAAAAGAATATTTTCATACAGACTTAACTTTTTATGTATCGTGTGAATTATATTTCGTGCAATCAACTATCCAAGAGGTGGATAAGAAATATTTCACTTTCCAATAAGAAGAATTCAACTAGTAGTGCTACTTCAAATATTAATAATCATTCCAATCATATAGACAGAGAAATGACAACTACACGCAAGAGTCCTTCCTTGCATAGAAATTTCAATGTTGATAGAATAGAACGTGACCCTGAAGTTATTAAAATGATAAAAGAAATGGATTTTGATTCTGATTTTGATTCTACCCCTTCCCAAAAAAGTCAATATAACGAAAAAGATATTCAAGATAAAGAAGAAATAAATCTCTCTAAATCATTTGATGGCATAGATTTTGATGATGAAGAAGATGAGCTTGAAATTTTACGTGCTGCCGATAAGCTTATGATGAAGAAGAAACCAGTAACTATATTAGAACTGAATGACAATGGTACACGTTTGAAGCGACTTTCAAGTTTCTCCTTTAATAATCTTGTAAAACAGTCTAGAACACAAGATCCGCTTCAAGGGGATATTTTGCAAAATAGCAGTCCTCATTCCAAAGATGTCATTTCACTTGATGATTCAGTGGCATCACAGCCAAGAAGTCCATTAAGAATACCAAAATTTAGCCAGGGAGGAGGACTACTTACCAGCACTCAATTACCGAAGGTAGAAACGTTTCAATTTTCACGTAATATTTCAACTGTTAGTTCAGCCCAAGAGTCTACAAATTTAAAACTAAAGCCAGAGGTATCAAGTTCAACACGTGAATTATCTTCAACTTATAGAAAAAAGTATCAACCGGTACCGCCTTCTCGAGCTCCAAAACCTGAATATGCTACAATACAGTTTGCCACACAAAAACCAACTCTATCTGAACAACAACAGGTTAAAGATGGTATACCATTGGGAAAAACAGTCATACCGATGATCCTTTCTTCCGAACAACAATATATATTGAATAGAGTCTTGACAGGAGTCCTGCTTTTTTACACTGGATCGGCAGGTACAGGTAAATCTGTGCTTTTGAGATTTATTATAAAGGAGCTTAGGCGTAAATATGCTGGAGGAGTATTTGTCACTGCTTCAACCGGTTTAGCTGCATGTAACATTGGTGGAACTACACTACATAGCTGGGCTGGTGTTGGGTTAGGTGAAGAGGACGTTCCAAAATTGGTAGCAAAAATCAGAAGAGCTAAGAGGAATTTGGCAAAATGGCAAGAAGCAAAAGTACTTGTTATAGATGAGATTTCAATGGTCAACGGAGAATTTTTAGATAAACTAGAAGAAATTGCCAGAATACTAAATAAATCAGATGCTCCATTTGGAGGTATTCAATTAGTGGTCTGCGGTGATTTTTATCAATTGCCTCCTGTTGTGAAAAATATTAGCAGAGATGGTAGAGAATTGGCAGAAAAGAAACCTATATATTTTTCATTTGAAAGTTTTGCTTGGAAACAGACTATTAGGGAAACTATTATATTGAAAGAAATTTTCCGTCAGAAGGGTGATCAAGTATTTATTGATATGTTGAATGAGATGCGTGGTGGTAAGATTTCACAAGCTAGCATTGACGAGTTTCGAAAGTTGGAAAGAGAATTAAAATGTCCTGAAGGAATTGTACCTGCTGAGATTTTTGCTACAAGAGCGGAAGTTGAAAGAGCAAATAACTTAAGATTAGACTCCCTTCCAGGCTCACAACAAAAGTACAGAGCAAGTGATTCTGGAGACTTACCTCAACAGCAGAAACAAACCTTATTATCTGGTTTCCTAGCACCTTCCGATTTGGCTCTTAAAAAGGATGCACAAGTAATGTGTATCAAGAATTTTGATTCAACGTTAGTAAATGGTTCTTTGGGCCAAGTTGTAGATTTTGTGGATAGAGACACGTACTTGAAAGCTTCCAAACAAGGTGCAGGTGACTCTTCTGATTACATATTTGATAAATTGGATGAGGATGATGCAAATTTATCGTCAATAGAGATAGAAAGTAAAGAAAGGAAAGAAAGAATACATAAAGAATTTACTGCAAGTGCTAATGGCAAGAGATATCCTTTGGTTAAATTCTTATTACCGGATGGTATCAATACTAGAACGGTTTTAGTTGAACCAGAGCAGTGGACAATTGAAGACGACCAGGGCAAAGTACTAGCTTCAAGAGTACAATTACCATTAATTCTTGCCTGGTCCTTATCAATCCATAAATCTCAAGGCCAAACACTCCCGAAGGTGAAAGTCGATTTAAGGAGGGTCTTTGAAACTGGTCAAGCTTATGTTGCATTATCAAGAGCTGTATCTAGAGATGGATTACAGGTTCTCAATTTTCAGGCAGCAAAAGTAATGACTCATGCTAGAGTTAATGATTTCTATAATACCATGACAACTGCAGGAGATGATGGCAAGTCCATATTTCATGCTCGTGGACAAGGAATTGCGGAGTTCTTCACTTCCCAATCAAGAGCAGCAACAAGTAGCACTCTTGATTAGTAGATATTTTTATGGTTTTTCGTTTATCTAGTTTGTTTCCATATGTATATAATGTACACTATTTACAAGATAATCTATAATAACTATATATAATTGAATGATCAATCTCTTAATCTCAGCATTCTGATTCTGTCTGGTCTAGGACCCTTGGCTCGTGGTTTGCTTTCAAACGATCTCACAGCAGAAGCTATAGCGGAAGCACTCTTGTCATCAAGCCCACAATTGAAATCCAACCGATGTTTCAAACGGATACCCAGTCTACCTAGCTTCTTAAATTGTACAATACTAGCCAAATCATTATACGCTATCATCGAACCTAGTCTTCTCACTTCAATATCAAATTCTGAAATTCGAGCATCAGCTTTCTTTGGAAGATTGTTTAGAACGAATAAAATATTCTTATCTGCACCCGCTGGAGAATTTAATAACTTCGAAATATAGAGGTTCATCATATCACCATATGGATCAGATATTCCTGAAATTCTCTTGACATTATCCTCCAGTCTTGAATTGAATGCCACTTGGGGAATCAATGAATCAAAACCAAAAATTATAAGATCAGAGAGTCCTTTAAAATCTTGACCTATGAGCTGAGATGAATTGATCAAAAGATTAATTGTTCTATTTTTGACTGGGATATCTCTTCTAACAAGAACGTCTTCCCATCCATACTTATTAATTAGATCCGCATCTATATTAACCGGTTGAAACCTCTCCGACTTAAAGAAGGAGTCATAATCTTTCTTTTTATGTAATTTATGAATAATTGATTTTGTACTACTGTACCAAGGAACAACAATACACAATGACCTTTTGCATCCTGTTCTTATTCTATAAGTTTTCACGACAGAAGCAATCATTTCACTTGCTACAGAAGACCCTATTTCCAATTCTTTCTTTATTGCTAAATATTTCAAAAAATCCCTTTCGAAGTCTTTAAAGCTACCAGGAGTCTTATTAGCAAGTTCCACATGTTTTTCCATCAAATCAAAGATTTGATCTCCAGCAGGTAAATTGTTTTCCACTTTTATGTCAACTATTTCATACTTCCTGACCAATTTTCTACCCCAAGATCTAGCCGCAGCACCATATAAGAAGTATGCTCCTAGTTTAGGCTTAGCTACGTCAATTAATTGCTTTCCATTGTCATCAAATTGGTTATTCTTTGGTCTACTAAACTCTTCTTCAACATAAACAAGAGCCTTTTCTTTTTCCTTTATAGTCCTTTGCTCATCATCAAACCTTATCATCTTTTCAACAAAAGCAACTTGAAAATCTGTGATTTTCTTGATACGTTCATCAGCATACTGCTCGTTAATATTTTGAAACAAAACTTGCATTTTCTTATTTGTTGGAAATACGCTTGAAGTAGTGGCTATATCAGCATTATTCTTGTTTGCTAAAGTATTTAAAACAGCTTTATGAGGATGCTCAGCATGACTTAAGAAGCAATATTGAATTGGCTTGTACGTAATTGTTGTTTTATCTCTTATCAAGTTCTTAACTCTCTCAAGTGGGATTTGTTTAAGGGGGGCACCCTCCACCACTCTATCATTAAGAACAATTTTAGCTTCAGAAGACACTACTTCATTTCTACGAATTTTATCATCAGAGCAATAAACAGAAGCTTTTTCTTGATTATCAGATGAATCAGGCACTTGAGTACCGAAATGCTTAAGTAAAGTTTCTTGAAATAGTCCCATTGTTGCATTCTGTATTACCCTAATCACGATTTCAAGAGTACTCTTGTACTTTCCCTTAGGTGGATATGACGTTATTGAATTATCATTGGTGATATCACTTGTCTTTAAGTAATAATCAAATTCATCAACAGCAATAAAATCCACTGATTTCAAATGACGCATATTAGTAATAGGCTTATGAGCACCATACTTCGACTCAAAAATTTCATGCAATTTTTTTAATCGTGTTACAATGATTTGGGGCGGAGACCTTGGATCAGTTGGTCCAGTTTCAACTATCTTTGGCGGTTTACTATGATAAATGAATTCTACTTTCAAGGGTTTTCTAATTAGGTCATATTCAATAACATTTTTGCTTTCATTGCCTTTTCTAGGTCTTAACTCTCCAGGACAGCAATTCTTTGGAATTCCTTCTAAAAGTGACTCAATATTCAACTTATATTTGTCAAGAAGTTCATTTGTTGGGACGATAATAATTGATTGAACACCTTGAATATCTTCTAATGGACCATAATTAGGAACTCTGGTTAATGTCTTATTCAACACGTAAGTCATCAAACCTAGACTCTTACCTGTTTCGTAATTTCCTTTTAATATTAAACTGTGATTTGAATTTAGCACTGATAACATCTTCTTCTGCTCATTGGTTGGGGTGATATTATGTTCTGGACGAGGACCAGATTTGTGAGCTTCAATAAGCAACATCCTATTCAAGCTTTGTTGCAAGAACGGTAGTATTCCAAAATCAAGGAAATCACCTTCATTTGCTGGATTGTACTTCAATATGGTAGGTTTTTCATTCTTATTTTTATTGGTAGATTGCAGATATTTATATCTTGAGCTTGAAGTGAAAGCACGAAAAAAACATGGGCCCCTTCGTACTATTCTCGACGTATTCCTGATATATATAAGCACCATTTGCATATCACAGAATATTGAATTATATATCAAATTCAACAACATTTATTTGATAAAATATTTATTTTAAGTCATTTTAAAATTTTTTTTTTGACGCTACAATAATATTTAAAATGTTTTGGGATGCAAAATATTTACAGAATTTGTAAAATAAATAAAATGTATATGTAATAATATCTATATAGAATTACGTCTATATGATGTTCCTTTATGTTCTCCTGTTTCAATTTTTACTTTATCGATCATTCCTGATATTGGTGGTAATTTACCAGTTTTCTCCCAATTTGAGAAGAGTCTATCAGCATAATCTAAACCAACATGATAAATTTCATCAAATTTAGCAAAGTCCAAAGTAGCATAATTTTCAATCGGTGGCCTCAAATAAAATACTCCAGGTGTTTTTTTTGCAATTTCTAAAGCATTAACACTTGCTACATATGCCAATCTTAATTGAATATCCATCATATTAGGAACATTAGGATGCTTTGAAAATGGATTCCATCTATTGAATAAAACCCAAAATCCAGATAATGTGTCACCATAATTCATTGCAGTTTTTTCATCTACAGAACCTACATCAACTGCAATAATGTACTTCGCCCCTTTCTTTTTCATCTCCAGACAAATAAGATTATCAACATAACCTCCATCTAAATGCATGCAGCCATTATAAGCAATTGGTGGTAAAAGACCAGCTAAAGACATGGAAGCCCTAATGAACCTCCACAGATAACCAGTTTCATGAATATCCATTGTTGAATTTGTAATGTTTGTTGAGTTGCAGAAGTATTTTATCCAAAAATCTTCTATTTCCGTAAAGCCAAATACTTTCCAAATACCTCTATTAAATTCATAGCCTGTTGTATAAGATGTAACTGGATAAGTTAAATCCAAAACCGATCTCCAAAGTGATGCAACTCTTTTACAAAACTTTTTCGACAACCCATAGATGGAAACTATATTGTATTCTTTGGCATATAGTCCACCTACAAATGACCCAATTGATGTACCTCCAATCAAATCAATTGGAATTCCATGTCTTTCTAATGCTGTGACGACCCCAACATGGGCTATACCACGAGCTCCACCACCACCCAAAACTAACCCAACTGCTTCATTAGATAGAATTCTAGCCAATCTTAGAAAATCATTCTTGTGACTTTGTACCATTTTCTGATCATTTCCATAGAAGGCACTGTTCAACTTAACAAAAGAAGAAAAAGCCTTTGTTTTAACATTTTCAAAACTTAATTTAATACTTGGATTAGTCTTGCTGCTGATTCTGGCGGCTAAATCACTTATGATATTTGGAAGTTTTGGACCACTGTCTTTATTGTTCTGTCTTGATATCGCCATGTGAATATGATGATGACCTTGAACCCATAAACGATTTTTTAACCAAATACTAGTTGAACCTGGAGAAACCGATTTCTCAGGATGAATTAGACATAAATCAGTTCTGGCAGTTGTTTTAAGTTTAATCAATAATCTTTCATAATCCCCCACCCCAGTGGCGACATCATTATCTTCTGCATCAGCTAATAATAAAATACAATCACCCTGTGAAATGCATGTAGAAGTCCAGTTTGATTTTAAGGGAGCATCGCAAACATAAACAATTGTTTCATACTCTTCTTCTAAATAAGCAAAGTAGCCTGATAATTTCAATTGTGCCAATCTTTCATCAAATGCATGTCTTCCAAGATGTGTTAAGGTAGAAGCCTGATCCAATGAAATAACATTACGACCAATAGCTTTAAAAGCTTGAACTAATTTGTCGGCAAATTCCCTTACTGGTAATCCCGCGACGGTAGGCAAGATAGTAATAGTTTTGTATTCATTGGATATATGAGGTACTGTGGATGATGAGATTGAAGATGCACGACCGGCAGGAATTTGACTAAGCGCATTAACTTTGGCTAATGCCTTACTAGCAACAATTCTCGATACTTTAATCATAACAGAAGGATCTTGTAAAGATAATAATTCAAACAAAGTTCTTGGGATTCTTGCAGTTTCTGAATCTCTCACAGCAATTAATGAATTTGTTCTTCTCGAAGCAGTCAATACTTCGAGTTCACCAATTGCTTCATCATGACCATATTCTCCCAATACTTCAACATCATCGTTGCTTATTCTTGGACTATTGGATTCATCAATTAAATTCTCATGATCATCCTCAAATTCATCCTCATCATTGTCGATTTTAATTTCTGCTTTATTTGATCTAACTGCTCTGAAACGTCCACTCAAGACAATGTGGAACCCATTAGCTAAATCTCCTTGAGAGCAAAGGATATTACCAGCAGGAATATGACACCATTCCAATGAATAATCAATTGTTAAAATTTGCTTTGATAATAAAGACTTTAACTTTGTAGCAACAGGTAGTTGTAAAAAATAAAATTGATCCATTAATTTTGAATAATCTGATTTTGAAATATGAGCAACAATAGCTCCTTTATTACGGGACGTCTTTATTGAAACTAAGGATCTGAAACCAACAATGGAAGTTAAATAGCCAGCTAATCCGCCTGGCTTAACCGTATAAAATTTCTTAGTTGATGACCCTAATTCATGAGAACTAAAGTCTGTAGTCTTTTTAGGATTATAAAATACATCCAATGAACCGTCAATAACATAATATAATCCCGAATTGAAATATCCTTGTTCTACAATAGTTGTATCTGGTCCATAATATTTGATATGTAAAGCCTTCGAAAATTCATTTTTGACTGTATTTAAGTTTGTATCTGCTTGACCAGAACCCACTCCCGGAGTGATTCTTCTGCTAAAGTTAACACTTAACTCGTGACTACTAGTATTAGTTAATTTTGTTAATTGTGATTGATTTATAGTATTATAGATTTTGATAGGAGTTGAACTTCGACTGATTGGAGTGGATGACATCGTAGATGTAGTATCAAATTTGAACCTTCCAACTAAAGGATCATAAAATCCTGGTGCACCACCATGCGAACTTCCCTGACTTCCATTATGATGCATAAGAGCTGATAAACCCACAATTGATGATGATCTTGATGACAGACCTGAATTCAAATTGGAAAGCTTAGATAATAATAAGGTTGATGTCTCATTTATACCTAATAATTTAAAGATATTTTCAATTATAGCAATGCGTAATGATTTTTCTTCAGTTTCTTCCCTATCGTCTGAAAATCCTTCAAATTTTAACTTTGATTCATTACTTTTTAAAGTTGTATTGGCAGATAATGAAGCTATTGTTTTAGAACTTGCTGATGAAACTCGTATATTCCTTCTACTTTCCGAAGGTGTGAGTGAAGGAGGAAGAGGATTTTGATCACTATGAGTCTGATAATATTCTGATTTACGTGATAACGGAACTGAAGATAATAAATCTCCTGGATGAGTAGACTTTAACCTGGAATCAAGTACCACATATCTTGAAGTACTATTAGTATAATTCTTTGCCAATGAAGTTGTTGAATGATCAGGAATTCTTAAAGAATTTGAATCATTTACCTCATCCTCACTCTCTTCTTTCGGTTTATACATTTTTTGAAGTAACCCTTCATATAAATAACTAGGAAGATTAGCGGTTGATGTGCTTTCAATATCATTTAATCTGATTTCACTTTCTATTAATTCTTTAGTTAAGCCAAGATAATTATGAATTGTATTCATAGTGACTTTATATAATCTTGTTAAGACCATGGTAACTATATGTGAAGTTGCTTTTGGATATTTTGCTTGTA
Organism: Scheffersomyces broadrunensis; assembly: GCA_030563665.1. Taxonomy (NCBI): domain Eukaryota; kingdom Fungi; phylum Ascomycota; class Pichiomycetes; order Serinales; family Debaryomycetaceae; genus Scheffersomyces; species Scheffersomyces broadrunensis. The sequence continues at coordinate 175,452 of JAJMJS010000014.1, read as the reverse complement.
ACCGTTGGAAGGCCAGATATGGAATAATGGCAATAGTGGCGCCTTGAGGTTCATGAGGATGATGATGGTGACGATGATGACGATGTTCTATTGGCTTGGGTCTGGCGACTATTTCCGGATACTCAGGGGCAGGATTATTAACTTGTTGTCTTGGAGATGAATTAGCAGCGGTTGTTGAATCGTTAGACAAAATATTATCAAATGGAGAAATTCCTGAATTATCTGGATCTTGATCTTTTGGTATAGTAAATGAATCTTCCGAAATATTAAAGTTATGTAAATTTGTAGCTACTTCATCTTCATAATAGATAGGTTTAAATAGATCAAGAGTACTTATCAATGAACTTAATGGAGTCCCACTTTTAATTTCATTTAATAATTGATATCTTTGATTCCCAAGGATAAGAATATCTCCCTTTTCATTACTTGAATCATCTTCAAAATCAGGTAATGGTATATTTTCATTTGTAATTCTAGTATAAACTTGAATAATACCTTCTACCACTATTGAAAATCCCAATTTTTCATCCAAATATAAGATTTCATCATGTGATAACTTTTGAGTAGTCATATTCTTAGTTAATTCATGAAAAACAGATTTTTCTAAGTATCCAAATACTTTAATTGCACTTAAGAATTCATCTAAATAATTGGAAGTTGATTTTTTAATACTTTTCTTTTGATTATCAAATAAATCCATATTTGTCTTTGAAGGAGTCGAAGAAGGATTATTTGATTTCTTCTTATCAGCTTGAGTATCTTTGGAATATCCTGTTAAATATTTATACCTTACAACTAAGAAACATAATCCAACAATTATAAATAATGAAAATAATATGGTTGATAAGTTCAATGTAATTTCAAAATCAGTCGATAGAAGATTCAAGATTTTATTAGGAACATAAAGAACAACTATGTTCATTGTTTTAAAGAATAGCCACAGCCAAAACCATATAAAAGCACTTAAAAATGAAACTGAAGCTGATTCTCTAGCAGGCGGTAGTACATTGCTGCCTATTAAGCTTATTGATTCTGAAATTGATGACAGATCAATTGATGAAGTTATAGAGGAGAAATCCATTTTCAAACCATGAGACTACGCTGATATCCCCCTTATACTTTGGTTTAGGTTGAGTTTTGTAGAATACAGCAAGTTTGAAATCAATCTGATTTTATAAAATCTGGGGGGGGGTACAAATTATTATTTATTTATTATTTTTTATTTTCTGATTCAAGGTCACACCCACGCAGCAAATCACTTCTTGTTGAATAATAATAATTTACAATAAAATTTTTGCATCCAGATTGTAAAAGTAAAAGTAAAATGTTCAAAAACTAATAAATAAATAAATAAATAATAACCTAACATACAACTAGTAGAGAAAAGAATATAGAAAAATAAGAAAAGGGCTCTTTTTTGTTTTGTTTTTGTTAACCAGGCTATGGTTTTTCATAAGGAAGACAACCAAATCTATATAAGATATTTTCAATACCATCCATACCTTTCACTAAATGATGTAATTCAGGACCATAACTGATTCTTACATAGTTATACCAAATTACATCTTCTAATCTTGATAAATTTTGAGGATTAATTAAAAAGAAAAATCCAGGAACAACAATAACCTTTTCATGTAAACATTCATGAAAAAATCCTAAACAATTACTTAATTTATGAGGTAAATGAGATAAATTTAACCATAAATAAAATGTTGAATTTGGAGTATTTCTTTCATTAAATTTGAATCCCATTTTAGATAATCTTCCAATAATATAATCACGTTTCATTTTAAAATGTAATTGCAAAGCTTTCATTTCTTCTTTAACCTTTAAAGGCTTTAAGAAATCAACAGCTGCAAATTGAAATGGAGCATTGGAACCACCATCTAAGTATGAACCAGCACTACTTAAGGCATTAATATATTCTTCTGGACCTAAAATCCAACAAATTCTCCACCCTGGTAATCTAAAGGCCTTTGTCAAACCATTTAAAATTAAAACCGGATCATGGTTTACATGTTCAATATATTGAGCTGAAGAAATTGATGAACCTGAACAATTATCATCATAATAATAATGAGAATAAAATTCATCCATAATTAATAAACATTTTTCACGACATAAATCATGTAATTGTTTTAATTGTTCAGGCTTCATACATAAACCAGTTGGATTTCTTGGATTTGAAGTTAATAAAGCACTTACACCTCTTTGTAATTCATTTTTAATCATATCAAAATGTATTTGATAATTATCACTTTCATCTAATGGAACAGGAATTGGTGAAAAGTTTTTAAATAATGATAACATTTCAGCATAAGCTGTATAATCAGGTAAAAAGAAACTTAAATAACAATCACTTATAATAGAAGCAATTCTGGTTAAACCAGCTCTACCACCAGGAACAATACAAACATTTTTATAAGTATATTTAGATACTTTATTTTGACGATAAGTTTCATTATAATAATTAGCAACTGCTTCTCTTAATGGTTTAATACCAGCAGTTGGAGCATATTCTTTTGATTCATCAGAAACTGGTATACTTTTAGGTCTTGGAAATGAACCTGGGATAGTATCACCATGTTCTGGAGCACCTTGACCTAAATTAGCCCAATCAAGTACATGTTCCGAATCATAACCATATTCAGTAGCTCTTTCAGTTACCCATAATACCCCAGTTGATGATTGTTTAGTATTCATAGCTGGTTTAATAATATCTTCATCGAATTTTGGTCTTGGAATTGGAATTGGAGAAGCATCTCTGCCATTTTCAGACTTTGATAATTTTGAAATAAGAGCATTTTTAAATTGTCTATTATTAGCAGCAGTAGTAGGAGGTGCAACTTTTGGACCTGGACCACGATGTTGACTTGGAGTTCTTGAAGAAGGATTAGTAGGACCGGTGCTATTCAACCAAATTGAATTGAAATGGTTTTCACGATTTGGCTGAGGTGAATTGAGTTGTTGGGGAGTACTAACATGGTTACTTGATGATGGGTTTGAATAATGTAAAGATTCAAATAATGAAGAAGCAGAACGTTGTAAAGAAGGAGGTAAAGTTGATTCCAATCTTTCGAATTCTAAGAGCGATTCTTCATCGGACTCATTTGAGTAAGGATTATTTGACATGATTGACAACTGATATCTGTCTTTAATTGATAAATATATAAATTAACCCTTTTCAAGGAATTTATAATATATTAAAATCAAAAGAAAATTGACAGATTTCAGTGGGGGAATTAATAGGTGATGGAGGACTGCATATAGAACCAACTAAATTTACAGACGAGGGGAGGAGGGTTAACACATGGTAGCAATTTAGATATTAATAGATAAATAATTGAGGGTTTTGAGTTATTAATTATAATTAATAGATATCTACCATTAAAAATAATATCAGAAGAAAAGAATTTGAATAAATTTTTTCAGTTTTTAGCGATAAAAAATAAATTATAGAATTTTTACGACGTACATAGAAAGATTCTATGACAGCAAAATAAACAAGAAAAAAGAAGAAAAAAAAATGAAAGGTAAACAACTTGAATGTTTTTATGTAAAATGTAACAACAGCCTTTTTTTGAATTATATATATTTATATATGTATATGTATATTTATATTTAAATTTATATTTTAAAACTGTGGGGTGAGAAATTTTGTTCTCCAAAATATTTTGAAACCTAACGGCATTTTTAGCGAGAATTACAGGTTACTTAAAGGGTCTCTCCCCTAAATATACCAATTATTTTTACAGGTTACATTTTATTTTTGAAAAAAAACTGACATTAAATTTTTTTTTGCGGCGGTAAACGAAACAAAAATTGACCCAGTTAGGTACACGGGGTATAAAAAGAAAAAACACAATTTTTGAAAAATAGAGGAGTTTCATATATAGAACTGAGCCGCCTAGGTCTATGTGATTGAATTGCTATATGATTTTATTAAAGTTGTTCAATCAAGAGCCTCATTTATAGAAGAGAGATTTGTTACACTCAAGAGAATTTAGAAATTAAAATAATTTGAACTATTATTTTATGTTCATTATTGGCTATAGATAAAATCTGAATCTGATTAGCGATTATTATCTAAGCTTTTGACATATACATATAGATTGAACCTTATAGGTAACATGTAGGATGATTGGATAGAAATATTATAAAGTTCTTTATTATTTGTAGAATTTTGAATAACCCATCCGATGATCGGAGGGGGAGGTACAAATTTTCTTTTTCTTTATTTTATTTTTTTTGCTCGCTATGGCTCAGTTCAGAAACATCAAGCGACGCCGTATTACCCACCACATCCATAAAATTAAAATTAAAATATGGAGTTTCATAGTTAGCTAAGATATTTTTTGTTTATACTTATTTTATTTATTTATTTATTTATTTATAAATATTTAAATATATATAATTATGATTTTCTTTTCATTCTCTAATAATTACACTAAATTGGATTGTCATATTTTTTTTCTTCATTAGTTTTGGTAGTTATATATAGCTCCACTTTTTTTTCTACTTAGCTTAATATATAAAATAAGAAAATTTTATTTTATAAATACCAAAACATTTTCCTATCATTGCTTGTTTTGTTACTTACTAGTCAAATCCAACATCATATCTATTACGACCACAAATTTGCAATAACTTTCTTGTATATACTTTTTACATTACTTCCTTGTTTACCTTACCGAGTGTTCCCCCTATTTTTTCTTCTTTTATTTTCTTTTTTTACAGCCAAAGACATAGCGACCAAAACAAAATTTTATTCTGCGTAGAATTTTAGATGATCAGAAATTTAGTAAGGAAACTTCATAATGAAGATTCATCAATAATTCCAGACGAAAATATCGACTATTTATCATTAGATTCATTGCCCAGTACAAGCACAGACCATACACAGCAACAGGAACAACTCCAGAATACTCAGCCTCATATTCATAAACTCGATAGACTAATTCATAATACTTTTTCATCATCATATACAGATTTAATGGGACAAAACTTTCTGCATAATTCAACCAATAGGTCTGATTCACCCAAACCAGAGCAATATATAACTCACGATAGCTATGTAGCAAATACGTTGAAATTTAAGAGAAAGTATGGAAAGAATCCATTCTTCTATCATCACAAGGATCATGGAGATGAAATTGATCAACAAGAAGAAGAACAAATGCAAGGAGAAGATGATAATGACGAAGAAAATCAACAAGATGGATCATTAGAATTACCTTCATCAGCAGAATTCACTGCCATATATCCTACAACTTCACCTCCTGATGATAATAGAAACTTTTATCCTTCAACATTCTTCTTATCACCAATAACTTCCCATGACTCAACATTCACACAAACAAGTGATGATATTTTAATCGATGATAAACCTCCACAATTAGCAAAAGTTCCTTCATCACCTGCATCATCTATTGTTAATCATGATGAACAAATACAAGTACCTGAAAAAAGAACATCTACTATATATGAACCTGAAGAACAGTTTAGTCCATTATTATCATTACCTTTAGAAATTTTATATAGAATTATTGAAATTGCATATTATGATAATCATAATTATAATTCAATTAATTCGAATTTAGAAAGTTTTTCCAATACAGTTCCATTATTGTCAAGAAAATTCCATCAATTATCATTATGTTTTCTTTATAAATATGCTATATTTAATAGACCTCATTCATTTGATAAATTTTTAAAAAATTTACATAACAATAATCATATTGGTAAATTTGTTGAATTTATGGATTTTCAACAATTTACTTCAATTGGTTTAGGTAGAACTGGTAGAATGAATCAAGAAATTCAAATGGTAACTTCAAAAACAATAACTGAAGGATTAAGTCTTACTCCCAATCTTTTAGAATTTTTAGCAAGTGAAAATATTCAAGATGATTTAGATGTTAATGTACTCAATTTATTATTTAATAACTTGAATAAAATTAAAGCATTAGATTTTTGTGGTGCAAGTAGTGAAAATTTCGCTAGAGCATTTGATGAATTAATTATTAATGATCGACAGATTGATGAAGATGAAGATAATTATGATGAAGATAGAATGATTATTGATGATAATTCAACTATTAGATCAATTTCAGTTAAACCCAATAGAAATTTATCAAACTTGACTAAACTTTCATTTCATGATTGTTCAAATTTATCAACTGAAATATTTATTAAAATTTTACCTCATTTAATTAATTTACAACGATTAGATTTAAATCATACATCAATTACTTCAACTGCTTTATTACAATATTTACCAACCAGTTGTAAATTAACTCATTTATCATTATCAAGATGTTCAAAATTAACCACTAAAGATCTTATTACATTTTTAACTCATCATCCATCAGTTATTCAAAATTCACTTAAATGGTTAAATTTACAAATAGATTCAAATGTTGTAAGTCCTTTAAGTGAAGCATATTTATTATTTATTTTAAAGCATTTACCTGCAAGTGAATTAAGATATTTAAATCTTGGTGGATTACCAGTTACTAATAGAGTTTTATCAATTATTAAATCTAAATTTCCAAAATTGGAAAGTTTATTAATAAGTCATTCTAGTATAAATTTAATTGATATAAATGAATATTTAAAAGGTAACAATAAATTAATTAAATTTTTAGATTTAACTGGAGTAAAAGAATTAACAAAATGGAATTTAATGAATTTATTACAAAAAAATTTTTATACTTCATTACAAGCCATTGAATTTGATTATAAAATTTTATATGAATTAACATCAAATGGTGAATATATTAAAATTACTCCAATTCAGACCACTTATATTGAAGAATCTCATCCTCCACAAATTTGGAAATTTTATGATAATGAAGGTAGAAGAGCATGGATTTATAAATTAGATCAAGATGATGCCGAATATAAATCAATAGTTAATGGGAAGGGTTCAAGAAAAAGGTCAATTACAAATACATCCAATTTAGTGTATTATGATTTAGAAACTGGTAATAAAATTACAACCATGATTAAGAAGCCGGGATTCTTAAAATATGCGTCCAGAAAGATTAATTGTACTATTGGTTATTTTAATCTTAATAAATATAATTCAAGAACTTATGAAGAAGATATTTGGCCCGTTGAATTCAGTCAAAGAGGTATTTATAATTATTATTCATTAAATATTAAATAGAATAGAAAACGATATATATATATATATAGAAGGAGAAATAAAAATGAAGTTACGAATAATAAATCCGTTATTGTAAAAATTTACCCGAGGATCTTAAAAAAAGAGCTACCATGTGTGCAGGCATTAATTTTTAGATTTTTCCCCACCAATTTTTATTTTTTTTACTATTTAAATCTTTTCTATATATAAAATAGCAAATAATTTGATTTAATAATTAAATTTCAGAGAAGAGGTTCATATCATCATCAATTTATATTATGTCCTCGAAACCAGATGTAACTGAGGTTAGAAACCCGATTGATAAATCAAAACTTATCAAATATATTCAAGATATTTCTCCACAATCTTCAGGAACAACATTAGGACCAAATTTACCAACATTTTTTAAAAGTATCCAAGACATTGATATTAAACAATTTACATTTGGACAATCTAATCCAACCTATTATATTACAGATTCAGCTACCAATAAAGTATTTGTATTACGAAAGAAACCATCTCCTAATGCCAAATTAATTTCAAAATCGGCTCATGCAATTGAAAGAGAATTCTTTATGTTAAGAAGTATAAATATTTTAAATAATGAACAAATTATCGAAGAAAGAAAAGTTCCAATACCTCAAGTATATGCCTTATGTGAAGATGAAGATGTTATTGGGTATGTATTTTATCTTATGGAATATGTTGATGGAATTCAAATTAAAAATCCAAGTATGCCAGGAATTCCAATCGAAGATCAAAAAAAATATTGGGATTCATTAATTAATACTATTAGTGCCATTCATTTATTAGATGCTGAAAAATTAATTAGTAATTTACCCGCTGCTAATTTTCCACAATTTCAAAATATTAATAAATTAAAAAATTCATCATATTTTCAAAGACAAATTAAAACTCTTAAAAGTATTGAAAGTTTACAATCAAAATACGTTAATAGAATACCAAATTTTGATAAATTATGTCAAGATATTTTAAGATTATCTCCAAAGGATCCATCTAAATTGACTTTAATTCATGGAGATTTAAAAATTGATAATATATTATTTGATCCAATTACTAAGAAAGTTAAAGGAGTTTTGGATTGGGAATTATGTACCATTGGCCATCCATTATTTGATTTATCTAATTTCTTTCAATCATTTCAATTACCTAACAAATTAAACCTTTTGTTATATAAACCACAAAAGACAGATATGGGTAGAGAAAATAAAGGTTCAATTGATTTTATTTATAAACAATTAAAAAATTATCATGAGAAATACGTTTGGGATCCTCAAGATCCATCAAATAATCCCACTGATCTTTGGATTATTGGATTTGTATTTGGTTTATTAAGATTATGTGTTATTAGTCAAGGTATTGCTATGAGAGTTAAACAAGGAAATGCAAGTAGTGGAAATGCAAGTGGGTATGCCGCATTATATCCATATTTAGCACAATTGGCTACAGAAGGTATTGATGAATATGAGGTTCTTAAAAATTCAAGTAAACTTTAGGATCTTGATATGTTCATCAATTGTAAATGATACTGAATAATTATTTTCATTTTTTTAATATGAATTGAGGCATTAAATCGATGACAGATATAATTTTATTACTCAGTTGAATAAGTTTTTCATATATTAATTTACATTTTTCATTATATTTATATTTTAAATTTATTTATTCATTTACAGAGCGGCTCTTATATCAAACATCTCTTACGACTGCCTTTAATTTGTCCTTACCGATCACATCTGCTTTGATTACAACTTTAGACTTTGAGTGATCTATTCTAGAGAGACGCAACTAAGTAAATGATTATATAAATAAAACATTAAAATCTTTCGTATATGTCCTTCTAGTGCATCAAGTCACATGACCTAAATTGTTACTCATTATTTTCGGGCCTGAAATATCGACTCATAAAAATAAAAATTTCTGAGAAATTTTTGAAAAATTTATTATAATATAATAAATTAGAGATCAAATATTAATTATGTCAACCTTTGGTAGTATATTTCGTGTTACCACCTATGGGGAATCACACTGTAAGTCCGTGGGATGTATAGTCGATGGATGTCCACCCGGTTTAAAATTAACTGAAGATGATATTCAACCTCAATTAACCAGAAGAAGACCAGGACAAAGTAAATTATCAACTCCAAGAAATGAAAAGGATAGAGTTGAAATTCAAAGTGGGACAGAAAGAGGATTAACTTTAGGATCACCTATTGCTATGATAGTTAAGAATGAAGATCATAGACCTCATGACTATAGTGAAACTGATCTTTACCCAAGACCAAGTCATGCCGATTGGACTTATATACAAAAATATGGTACTAAAAGTTCAAGTGGTGGAGGTAGATCATCAGCCAGAGAAACTATTGGTAGAGTTGCTGCTGGAGCGATTGCAGAAAAGATTCTTTATAAAGCCAATAAAGTTGAAATTGTTGCCTTTGTTTCATCAATTGGTGCAATTTCAATGAATAAAAATCCATTAGATGAAAAATTTCAAAATTTATTAAGAACAATTACAAGAGATCAAGTTGATAATGCTGGTCCTGTTAGATGTCCTGACGATGAAATCAAAGATAAAATGGTTAAAGAAATTGAATATTATCGTGATTCAAAGGATTCAATTGGTGGTGTAGTAACATGTGTTATTAGAAATTGTCCAATTGGATTAGGTGAACCATGTTTTGATAAATTAGAAGCAAAATTAGCTCATGCAATGTTATCCTTACCTGCCACCAAAGGGTTTGAATTTGGATCTGGATTTTTAGGTACTTCAATACCAGGATCAAAACATAATGATGCATTTTATTATGATGAACAATCATCAAGATTAAGAACTAAAACTAATAATAGTGGTGGTATTCAAGGTGGAATTAGTAATGGTGAGGATATTTATTTTTCGGTGGCGTTTAAATCAGCAGCAACTATAAGTCAAGAACAAGCTACTTCAACTTATGATGGTAAAAGTGGAGTATTGGCTGCAAGAGGTAGACATGATCCAAGTGTTACTCCTAGAGCAGTACCAATTGTTGAATCAATGGCAGCATTAGTATTGGTTGATCAACTTTTAATACAAAAATCAAGAGAAGCTGGGTTATCATTAGTTAGAGAAGATGATGATATTGAAGTAGAAGAAGAAGAAGAATTAGATGAAGAAGAAGATGAATAAATAGTTTATAATGTATGGTCGTGTATAAAAAATAAAAAATTGTAATGAAACGCGTTAAAATGAAAAGAAATCTCACATTGAAAAAAAAAAAAAAAAAAAGAAGAAAATTTGAACACCTAAACAACAAAACATTTGAAGTGATTAATCATAAGAATAATAATAATAATAATAATAATAATAATAAGAAGAATAATCAATAATCAATATGAAATTGTCAATAACAGGAATAACTTCCTTACTTCTTTTATTATTCATTCAATGTGTCAGTGCACATAATGTATTATTAGCGCCATATGGTAAACAATGTTTTTTTGAATTATTAAAGAAGAATGATGAATTAGCTGTAAGTTTTCAAGTCGGTAGTAGAAATCCTCGTAATTCAGAACAATATAATATTGATTTTCATATTGTTTCACCAAATGGTCAAGTATTATTAAAGAAACAAGAATTAGATCATGGTGATGAAAGTATTAAAGCTCCAAACAATGGGAAATATGTCTTTTGTTTTTCAAATGAAAGATCATCAAGAGTTGATGTTGATGTTTCGTTTAATATTCATGGAGTTTTATATGTTGATGTTAATGATCCAAAGTCGGATACTTTAGATTACGCCATTCAAAGATTAAGTCAATTAACTAATGATGTTAAAGCAGAACAAGGTTATTTAGTTATAAGAGAAAGAACTCATAGAAATACTGCTGAATCAACTAATTCAAGAGTTAAATGGTGGTCAGCATTTCAAATTATTGTTGTTGGAGCCAATTCAATCTTTCAAATTTATTATTTAAAGAGATTCTTTGAAGTTAAATCAGTTGTATAAACTTTTTTGGTTAAATAGTGGCATCATAATTATAATTATTTAGTTATAATTCTTCATATAAAATAAAATATAATATAATATAATATAATATATATGTTTATAAAGCTTTTACAGAATATAAATCATATAAGTTTCTAAATACCGAAAAATACTTCAAACCCCTATAGTTCGAGGAATAAATCGGTTAGACAGTTGTTATTTATTTACATGTCAACTCCATATTTTAAGCGGATAAATAAAATAAATATAAATGATATAAATAATATAAATAATATAAATAAAATATTTATAATTCAATTTCTTGTTAGGCATTAAGAACTTTCCTTAATGTCCGTCGTTGTTATAATTTTAACCCTTTGACCAATTATATATTCATTCACGTGATGTACGTACCCCTCCCCTCAAAAAACGATCCGCATTAAAGGAAGGTACAAACATCATAAGACAATTAATAGGAGAAAACCACAACGTATATTATATATATAAGGTAATATATATATTTCAAATTATTTATATATATATATATTATTTCATTTTATTACTTCTACTACTACTACTACTAATAATAATAATATGTCATACTTTCCAACCATTAAAGAATTACCACCAGATCCATTATTTGGATTAAAGGCCAGATTTGTTGCTGACTCTCGTACTGAGAAAGTTGATTTAGGTATTGGAGCTTATCGAGATAATAATGGTAAACCATGGATTTTACCGGCTGTTAAACTTGCTGAAAAGAAATTAATTAATAGTGTTGATTATAATCATGAATATTTATCAATTAGTGGATTTGAACCATTTTTAAATCAAGCTGCTAAAGTTATATTAGGTGATGATTCTAAAGCATTAATTGAAAAACGAGTTGTTAGTCAACAATCATTATCAGGTACTGGTGCATTACATGTTGCAGGAGTATTTTTAAAGGAATTTTATAATGGTGAAAAGACAATTTATTTATCAAAACCAACTTGGGCAAATCATCAACAAATTTTTACAAATTTAGGATTAAAAGTTGATAATTATCCATATTGGAATAATGATACTAAATCTTTAGATTTAACGGGATTTTTAAATACTATTAAATCAGCCCCTCAAGGTTCAATTTTTTTATTACATGCTTGTGCTCATAATCCAACTGGTTTAGATCCAACACCAGAAGAATGGAAATTATTATTAAATGAATTAAATCTTGGTAATCATGTTGTTTTATTTGATAGTGCATATCAAGGATTTGCTAGTGGAAATTTAGAAAAGGATGCTTATTCAATTAGATATGCTATTAATCAATCAATTATTAAGACCCCTATTGTAATTTGTCAATCATTTGCTAAGAATTGTGGTATGTATGGTGAAAGAGTTGGAGCCATTCATATTATACCAGGTATTCAATATAATCCTCAATTAAATAATGCTATTAAATCACAATTAAATAAAATTATTAGATCAGAAATTTCAAATCCTCCTGCTTATGGTTCAAAAATTGTTTCAACTATATTAAATGATAGTGAATTAAAATCTCAATGGGAAAAGGATTTAATTACAATGAGTTCAAGAATTATTAAAATGAGACATCAATTAAGAAATTTATTAATTGAATTAAAGACTCCAGGAAATTGGGATCATATTATTAATCAAACTGGTATGTTTTCATTTACAGGTTTAAATTCTGATATGGTGTCAAGATTAGAATCAGTTCATGGAGTTTATTTAGTAAGTTCAGGTCGTGCAAGTGTAGCAGGATTAAATGATCATAATGTTGAAAAAGTTGCAAAGGCAATTGATGAAGTTGTTAGATTTTTTGCAAAACCAAAATTGTAGATTTAGGTTTTTATTATTATTATTATTATTATTATTATTATTATTATTATTATTATTATTATTATTAATATTCTTATTATTATTTTTTATATATATAATTGATAAATTTTTGTTTTCTTATTATAAATTCATTTTGTAGTATGAAATAATCTTTTTATATTTTACTTTTAGAGTAGATTCTACAGCTTGTCAAATTATGATAACATATTTTAAAATTTTATATATTATACTTTTTTTTTAAAAAAGATATAATTAAACAGACTCTTTTTTAATTTAATTTAATTTAAATTAAAAACAAAATCATAGGGGGATGGAGTGGGTGGAGATTTATATATAAAAATACAAGTTTATTCTTTTTGTGAATAAAAATTATTTATTTATTTTATTAATTTTGTTTTTGTTTTTGTTTTTGTTTGAGTTGGGGGGGGGGGGGTGGATTGGTTGTTTATGATATATTATATATGAATGAATGAATACGAGAATTATATAATGATGATAAATGATATTATTTTAATACTCTATTAATTGTAATGTTGTTTTTTATGTATACTTTTTATTTTTGGGATTGTGAATGAAAATTTTATGCAAAATAATTTATTTTAATTTTGATTTTTAATTACATTTACTTTCTTCTAAATGAACAACCTTCAGTTAATTTAGCTTTACCACCGGTTGGAGTACATAAGACAGTTGAACATGAATCACAGGTGACGGCAGTTTGAGCATGACTGAAAACAGTGGTGATGGTTAAACAACCTTGACATTTAACATCCATAAAAAATGATCTTGGACCTTGAACTAAAGTCTTTAATTTATGTTTTGAAGCTTCAGAAGCTGGAGATGGGTTTAATAAATCTTGAACTAAAACCTAGAATAAGTAAATTATTGTTAGTATATAGTTACTCTTTTTTTTTAAAAAAAGTCTGATTCATAATTATAAGTCTTCCCCCTTTTCAATTACAGAAAAAAAAATCATTGATGAATTGTTTGGTGACTTTAGATCAATCAATCAATCAATCAATCAATCAATCAATCAATCAATTAATTAATCCGACGGGATTGCGGGAATCCATTTAATAATCATTAATTAGATCTATTTGATGCTATTACATACCATGTTGTGACTATTTTATATATGTTCTTATGTAAATTAATAAAATGAATGAAAGATTTTTTAAAATTTATTTATTGATTTTTTTTTTTTTCAATAAGCTAAACCAATTTTTTTGGGTGAGGGTGGGTGGTTAAAAGAAAGAAAGAAAGAAAGAAAAAAAAAATCATCTCGTTCTTTTTCTCATAGTTAAATTTTTTATTGTCAGATATGCAGGACATTAGGGCTTCTTAGGGTTAGCACGTGAACATATATTAACGGCACGTGATACAATTTAACAAAAGGTTCAAATCAAAATTTAAAATAATTACCTATAAACTTAATTAATAATTGGAATATATATTTAATTCTAAAAGGTATATTAAGGAAGCATAAGAATTGAAATAAACAAAATAAGATAGCTTTTTTTTTTCTTCCTTAATAATAATAATAAGTAATAAGTAATAAGTAATAATAAATAAGTAATAAGTAATAAGTAATAAGTAATAAATAATAAATAATAAGTAATAAATAAATAAAAAAAACACACACAGAAGTTCATGCCATGGTTATAATATCAAACGTTATAATCAAACGAGGTATGAACAATAAAAAGATATTAATTATATAAATAATAACAATATAAAAACAGAAATGGCTCTTCAGCCTTGCATTAAAAAACGAAAGTTTTTTTTTTTAATTTTTCTTAATTTTTTTTTTAAAATTTTTTTTTTAAATTTTTTTTTTTTTTTTTGCAGCAATCAACAATAATAATTATCATTCACGAATGATTGTACAATAAACTATAAAAAGTAGCAAAACGCTATAAAGAGATATATATATATATATATATATATATATATAAGATAAAGGTTGGGGGGGGGGGGGTTGTACCCATCCAATTCAAAAAGACAAAGACAAAAGACAGAAAAAGGTATTATTTTAATACCCCTCATTAAAAATATTATCTTATCCTTTTGTAAATTATTATTATAATAAGAAAACTTACAATCTAAACTAAAAAACTATATAAATAAATAAAAAAAATATTGCCATTCCGTCCAATCACATCATATCATATCACAGCACCAAGCAACAAACAACAAGCAATAAACAACAAGCAATAATCAATAATCAATAATCAATAATCAAAAAATAATAATAATAAACTAATTTTTCTTTTCTAACTAATCAAACTAAACATATATATAACATAAAATAATCATTTTTCTTTTTTTTTTTTAACCATTTTATTTTTTTAAATGACTTTGTGCATTTTCATTAAAATTAAATTTTCAAAGGTGACGATTTCACCAATTGAAATTTTTTTTTGTTTTGATTATCTTATAAAATTTGTGTTTACGAGATCTACTCTTTCTATCTATCTAAATAAATAAAAATTTTATACAAGTTATAAAAGAGATTCTTAAAATATATATAAGGTTGTTGTTGTTGTTGTTTAGTTATGCAAAAAAAAAATAGTTTTATTTTTTCTCTTTTTTTTTATTGTAGGTTTTTTTTGTAATATTTTTCATGACGTGAGTTATGCTAATGTAGTGAAGGAAGGATGTGATGATATGATCTGATGATATGATATGATGTGGTTGGTTACTTTGATGTTTTCTAAATTAAAAAAAAACAAGCATTCTATTAATAATAATAATAATAATTTTTTATTTTCTTCTTTGTTTTGACATACCAAATGAAAAAAGGAAAGGAAAAACAAAAAGAATTGGGACAAGAAGGATAATAATAATAATAAGGATAATAATAATAATAATAATATACAGAATTGGATGAAGATTGGAAAAACAAATTTAAAAAGAAAAGCAATGATAATGGAAAATAATAATCACTTTTCTTTCTCAAGTAAACAAAAATTAATCAATATAAAAATAAAAACCAAAGTAATAATAAATGTTGAATGGGGACAATGGAAGGGTTGGATTGGTTATGATGAAAGAAAGGTTAAAGGGATTGATGTAATTTTTACTTTTAAATTTTTGTACCCTTTTTTGGTTTTCTTGGAGTTGAACCTGATCTATTAATTGGAGCATTGGCAGGAGGATACCTTGGTTTCTTTTCTGCTGGTTTTAAAATTTGAAATGAACATAATAAACTTTCATCAACACTCATCATGGCTCCCGCATTATCAAATTCTCCACAATAATTTGGAGCTGAAAAAAGGGTTACTAATTGACGTTTTGAAAAAAATTCATAACCATCTTCAACCACTTGATGAGCTCGACAAATTAAATCCATATCATGTTTTTGTAAAAATCTCGATACAACATCTGGTCCAAATGTAAATGAAACACCTCGATCATTTTCACTCCAACCACTAATATCTTTATCAGGATCTGACCATAATAAATCACATAATAATCCAACATCAGGAATATCAGTTGGTCTCATAACTCTTCTAATTTGTTCCATGGAATTTAAATCAGGGGATAAACCTCCATGCATAGTGAAAATTTTTTCATCAATTATAGCAGCAATTGGTAAACAATTAAAACAATCAGTAAAAGTTTTCCATAATTTAATATTATATCTTCTTTTACATTCATCATAAAATCCATAAATTCTATTAATTGAAGCACATTCATGATTACCTCTAAGAATAAAGAAATTTTCGGGGTATTTAATTTTGTAAGCTAATAATAAACATATAGTTTCAAGTGATTGTTTACCTCTATCAACATAATCTCCTAAAAATAAATAATTGGCTTCAGGGGGGAATCCACCATATTCAAATAATCTTAATAAATCATAATATTGACCATGAATATCACCACAAATTTTAATTGGAGCTTCTAATTCTAATAAAATTGGTTGTCGAATAAAAATTTCTCTGGCTCTCGTACATAAATATCTAATTTCATGTTCTAATAATGTAACTTGTTTCCCAGGTCTTGAACCTCTAACTTCTAATAATCTATCGACTATTGAATCGATATCAGCCTCTTGATGTTCTGTAGCTGACATTATATTATATTGTATTGTATTATATTATATTATATTATATTATACTATGAATTTGCTGTTGCTGTGAGACGCCGAAAAAAAAATTCAAGGGGTGGAAAGGTTTGAGAAATATGGAAATTGAATGTGCGGGATAAATTTAAAAATTAGGGATTATAAATTGGGAGTACCGTACAAACCGTGATAGATGGGGGGAGATATGGCTATATAGTATATAGGATGAAATAGTTGATGATTGTAGTAATATGACTAACCTTAAGGAAGTTGAATCAATAGATAGATGAAGATGTGATAGGTTTTGAATACCCTTTTTTTTTTTGAATAAACAATGATGGATGGCAATGTTATTTGTAATTTTTTTTTCTCTTTTTTTTTGTTGTTGTTGGTTCGTTTTCTTTGTTTGTTGAAAAGGACACGACTTTAAATTTTTTAATATTTTTTATTTTTTATTTTTTATAATTTTTTTATTCCGAGGTTAAAAATTTTGTGATGAGTTTTTATTCTGTGGAGGAGGGGATTTTAAGATAAGAATTATTATATTATTTTATATTATTATTTATTATATTATATTATTATATTATTATATTATTATATTATTATATTATTATATTATTATATTATTATATTATTATATTATTATATTCAATTGGTATCAACTGATGGTTACTTACTTTTAGTATAATCATATATTATAAGAAAATTATAGATATATAATATAATATTATATTAATTATATTATATATTAAAATATCCACTGACCGGATATGACTAAAGACGACGCGTCTAAGATTCTGCCCGGAATTTACCAAAGTAGTTAAATTCAATTTATTTAATATATTATTATATTATTTATAGGGTTATGTGGGGGATTTATCATACACCATATAATTAATAAATATATTAATATATATGAAATAACTAAATTAATTAATTAATTAATTTCATTTTCAATTTCAATTTCAATTTCAATTTCAATTTTAATTTTAATTTCGAGTCATTCAATTTCTTCTGTAACGTTTCATTTTATTCAAAGATATTAAATCATTTAGTTTATTGCAAAAATATAATAATAATAATAATAAATATATATAATTATCATGAGCTATTATCTATATATAGATTATTAATTCAAATCAATCAATGAATGATCAATTATTAATATTAAAAAATGACCTTTAATTAATAATTATAATAAAACTTTCATATTAAGTTCTAAGGAAACCACGTGACTCCACATAGTTAAACAAAAATCTAAAAACTTTTAATTAGAAAATAGAAATCTCTACTGATAATGATTTTTATACCCATTTTATTTAATTAAATCATGAGTAAATCACCACCGGGTCCACCATTTCCCAATCAGTATCAAGTAAAATTAGTATCGGAAACAGATTCAAAGGCATGTTCAATCTGTTATAAACCGACATCAACCGTATTATTAAATGATAATAAATTAGATTTTTTATATATTTGTCAATCACATTTAAAGGATGAAAATTTTTCAATACCATTATTAAATGATGATTATAATCAATTGATTAAAGATAAAGAAGAATTAATTAAAAAGATTGAAGAATTAAATAATCAATTAGAATTAGTTAAACCTTATATATGGAATAAATTAATGACTGATTATTTACCAACTTTTAAAAAGGATGATAAAAAGGATGAACAAGATAAAGATAGTCCAAAGGGGAATGAAGATAAATATAAATCAATTCAACGAGAAATATCAGAATCAAATATTAAATTAACCGATTTATCAAATAAAATAATTATGTTTAAATTTAAATTTTATAAATTAAATTCAAATATTTATAAATTAAGAATTTTAAATTATAATAAAATTATTCAAAATAGATTAAAACATCAAAGAATTCAACTGGATCCTAGTTTCTTTCCATCAGTTCCTAATAATAAAATTGAATAATCAATCATATCATTTATTTAATTTATTTATTTATTTATTCATTTAATTTATTTAAAATATGATTTATTTAAAATATGAAACTAATAAGTCTACCCCACTAGTAAATTTTACAATCCAAAAGTAATAAGTAATACTGATTTAATAATTATTGAAAGAAATCTAGAGTTATATTCAGGTTTAAAGTTAATTATCATGTATTATTTTGATAATGAATTTGAAATCAATTTTAATAAGATAATTAATGAATTAGATGATAAACCAATAATCATAGTGTATTTATCAATCAAAATACGTTGGGTTGGTGGTTACCCATCTAAGACGAATGGCTGTGCCATTAAACTTTGTTTATACCTTGGTATTCTCTATACTAAGAGACTCAGCAATACTATTAATAGTAGTACTACTACTGGTTTATAGACGTTTCAGTAGGTGAAATTTGATAATCACCACCTCTATGGTTTATTCAACAGTAGGATTCATAAATGTTGATTAATAATAATTCAGGTTAATACTTATTAAATTCATTTTAATATTTATTATATTATATCATTATTTACATAGAGTCCTATTTTATAGGATGAAATTTAATTATTAACTACTTTTTCATCAAACCAATTTTCCCATGGTTCAATTTTATTCTTTAAAACTGAACCACTTATAAAATCCATATTACCTTCTAATTTATCAAATGTAAATTTATTTTCAATTGATCCAATTACTCCTAACCAAAATTCTCGTAATGATTCATGAGATGATGCTCCTTGAATTAATAATTCTTCACTTTCTTCTTTATCAATCCCACTACTTTTATTAATTGAATTTAATTCATTATGAATTAATTTATTAATTTCTAATTCTAATAAATTTTTAATTTTATATAATGGTAAACTATCAAATAAATCATTTTTATTTAATGCAAATAAATAATCAATTCCATTTTGTAATTTTTCACTAATTGATAAAATTTGAAATAAAAATTTCCCAATATTTTCAATATTTTCTTGGGATTGAAGGGATAATGATGATGATGAATCAATCATATAAACTATCCCTCTAATCTTATGAATAGTAATATCTTCCTTAATTAATTTATATAATAATTGATGATATTTTAAATGTCCTGGATAATCAATTAATTGATATTTTTTACAAATTGAATCATTAGAAAATGGTAAATCTATAATACTGGAATTTAATTCAATACTTGAAACAGTGGGGGTGATATTCTCATTAGCCTGTTCAGGATGACTACGATTAATAGAATCATCAACTAATCGATAAAATAAACTGGTTTTACCAGAATTATTTGATCCTAATATTAAAAAAGTGGGTTGATTATATTTTGATCGTTTAGAACTTGATGATCCCGGATTTAAAAGTAATGAGAATCCATTGGATTGATATAAGAATAAGATGGCAATAATCACAAATCCAAGGACGGCACCGATTAAGATTTGTTGAACTAAATCCATTGATAAGTTGATGATAAAATAAGTTGTTGCAGACCACACTCTTTTTTTTTTTATAAAAAAAAAAAAATCCAAAAACTTTTGAACACATAAATAATTTAAATGAAAATGGAAAATTTGCGAAATGTATTGCGGAATGGATCTCACCTTTTTTATATATATATCAAAACAAACAAACAGAAAAGTATAAACTAATAACAACCACAAATATCAACTACTTTGTTTATTACAATTAAATATATTTTCATAATGGAGAATCCTCATGAACAGGCTCAGAATGCATTATTATCAAGAATCATAAATAATATGGTATGTATATAAGTCTGTTATTGTTATTATTATTAGAATTAAAATATTAACCAATCTATCCTTCCTTTAGGAGAACTTAAATGAATCAGTAGTTACCATCAATAAATGCTTACAAGAAGTGAATCGAAATAATCTTGACACAGAGATCTTATCACAAATGTGGGAAAGTTATTTAAGAAATGCGGAATTCAATTTAGAAACTACAGGTCAAAAGAAAGATCCATTATAAATTTAGATATTGGTTAGTTGAATGATATACTTATCAAAGTCAAAGCTATCAATACATTCCGAGTATAAACCTATGAGATGGTTTAGTGAGATTGGTTGCGTACTTTCAGGTCAAACTACGATTCATCACCCGATACATCAATATGGGCTCTTCTTCCAAGTATCGCCATACCTACAAAATCAATCAATCAACGAGTATAGCTATAACTATGACAATCATTCTTATAATCTATTGTATATTAAAATAATTTGTAAAATATATGGTACATCTTTTTTTTTTATTTATTTATTTTATTTATTTTATTTAGATTTATTATACATAGTAGTATCTCTTCATGACAAAACGTAACTTAAACCCAACACCTTTTCTTCTTCTTCTTTCTCTCTTCACCGGAAAAAATATGCATGCTCTATTGTATTATATTATATTATATAATTTAATTTAATTTAATTCTGAGTTGGTAATAAACCATATCTCTTCTTTAATGTAACTCTTTGTCTTGAATATTTATCATCTGGTGAAAATCTAGCAGGATGAGCGGATTTGGTGATTTCACCTTCTTCACTAATTTTCTTTAAGGTATAGATTCTTTTGCCGTCTGGGCCAGTGGTGTACATTAAATGCATCTTGTATATATATGTTTGATTAAATAAGAATATAATTCGTTTAAAAGGTATTTGAAATTTTCTTCTTTTTTTCTTTTTTCTTTTTTAACTGAGATGGGATTGGTAAAAAGCACACGACCATTTTATTTTATTTTTAACTATGGGAGATTGGGAGATATTATAATATAGTCAATTAATTATATATTATAATATAATATACTACATTATATCAAATTAAATCAAATCAATCAAATCATTCAATTGATTCAGATGATATATATATATCTCTGATTAATTATGATGTATCTTTATTTTAAATTCTATAATTAACCAAAAAGTTCCTGCATTTAATCACCCGTATAAATAAATTTCTGAGCCAAATTTTTTCTTTTTGAACAGATAGATCATAACGGTTATTGACTGTTATCGATTTATCTTTTAACAGTTCAATTGTTCCAGTCACATCCCTGCATTTTTATTATCACAGTCATAGTCATACTCATAGAATAGTCATTAGATTAAAACCCCCCATTTAATCATGGCACCCCCCAAAAAAGATGCATTTGCAGATTTATTTCAATCTGCTAATAATAATAATAATAATAATAATAATTCAAAGATAAATAACTTATCCATGGTTGAAAGACAAAAATTACAATCCAATAATAATAACAATAGTAATTCTAATCTAAACAATTCATGGTCCAATATAGACATTTTATCGGGACCGAGCTCGAGAATTAATTCACCTGCACCTTCATTAACTCCAAACCAACAACAACCTCAACATCCAATTCTTAGTCCAAGAATTAATATTTCTAATACTCCATTATCTTATACATCTTCAACCTCTTCATTGAATACTCCCAGACAGCAGCCTCCAAATATTGATAATGACCCATTTGAAATTTTTTTAAAGAATGACAATAAGGTACGAACCAATGATAATGGTAATGGTAATGGTAATGGCAATGTGATTAAACCTACTACTAATAGATCTACCGACTTTGGTATTTCTTTATTAGATGATGAATTCACAGATGCATTTGAGAAACCTCCATCACCACCAATAGAATCTAAGGCAACACCTCCACCACCCAAGAAATCTCCAATTGAACCACCTTTACCAACTAGACCAATTCCTGAAAGACCATCCAGCACATCTAAGAAAGATGGAGTGATAGCCGAATTAATTGATATTGGATTTAGCATAGATGATGCCAATGAAGCTATTCGAGAAATGGGTCCTGAATTACAATTATGTGTTAATTATATAATGAATAAAAATTCAAATTCAAAACCAAATAGTAATAGAAATTCTCCAAGACTTCCACCGTTACCAACAAAGCAACAATATAATAACAATGAAAATGGAGTCAATTTAAATGAAATTGGTCAAGATTGGTATAATAAAGCTAATAAATTTATTAATAAATCAAAACAAACAGTATTAAAGAATATTGAAAAACAATTCCAAGGTGGTGGTAATACAAATAGTAATGGAGGTTTACCACAATGGATGAAAGATCAAGAACGATATAAATCAGATGCTATAGAGAAACAATTTGAAGGTTCAGAAGATTATGGATCTGATTCAGAAAATATTAATCAAGAAGATATTCAAAATTTTATAAGACTTCAAAAGGAAAAGGATAAAGAAAGAAATAAATTAAGATTAGAAAAAGCTTATAATAAAGTAACTGGTTCCTCGAAAGATTCATCAGCAGAGCCGGAATTACCAGCAAGACCACCACCAAGACGAAGACCATCAAAACCAATTACTCCTCCATTAGGTAACCCAAGACAACAACAACAACAACAAGAACCTTTTGCAGTTAATAAACATCAGCAAAGCGTACCATCCACGCCAAAGCCAAAGCCAAAGCCAAAGCCAAAGCCAAAGCCAAAGCCAAAACCAATACCGGTACCAGAACCTCATGTAGAAGTTGACTTGTTAGGTTTGTCATCGGTGACTATTTCATCAACATCTTTAAGAAGTTCAACACCATTAAATCAATTTGAACTGGTTGATTATACAACTTCAAAAGCCATAGCAACAGAAGCATTTAAATCTGGAGATTATGATAAAGCATTAGAATATTATAATAAGTGTATCAATAGTTTACCCTTAAAGCATGAAAATCGAGTTATTATATATTCTAATTTAGGTAATGTTTATAAATCTCTAGGTTCATTAAGGCAAAGTTTAGACAATGCCGAAAAGGGGTTAGAATTAATTGATATTAAACAAGAGTTAAATAATAAGGATTTAGAGATTGATTCAAAGCCAATCAAGTATTGGTATATTAAATTAATTATAATTAAAGCTGAAGTTCTTGAATTACTCGAAAAATTTCAAGATAGTTTACAGAATTATCAAATTTTATTAAATTTAAATGTTAATGACAAAAAAATTTTAGACTCCAAAAACAGACTTGACAAGATTGTTAATCCTCAGAATTATATTTCTAGACCCTCGTCTCGTGCAACAACAGCAGCAACAACAACAACAACCACCACCTCCAAACCAATTACCAAACCAAAAGCGGTATCTTCACAACCATCACAACCACAAGAATCAACATCATCTTCTTCAATTAAAGAAGAATTAATCGATCCCTTATTAAAAGAAGAAATTGAAAAAAGAATATTATCATGGAAACATGGTAAGAGTTTTAGAGAAATATTAACTACTATAAAGGAAATCATACCTTCAAAGATTCAATTAAAACCTATTGAGCAAGGAGATGTTGTGTTAAATAAAAAAGTTAAAATTCATTATTTAAAAACAATTTCTTTAATTCACCCAGATAAAACTTACGCAAAATTCCCCGATGATGAAAAATCGAAATTTTTATGTAATGCAGTTTTCATTACATTAAATAAAGAATGGGAATTATTTAAAAGTGAAAATAATTTATAATTGCAATAGTTATGTTATGCTATGTCATGTTTATAATAATAAATAGGAAACTATTACATCAAATTTATAAATTATGAATTTTTGTTATGCATTTGCAACAATTGTATAAAAGGTAGCGAAAAATAAAAACTGTATTTTTTTTGACAAAATAGCTTCACCAAAAATCACCATGAATTATCTTTCTTTAAGTCCTACATCATTAGAGTTGGAGTTGACACTCTTTGACATAATTGATGATAAAAGGCTCGGAAATTCCATTACATTACTTTATGATACTTCTTTAGATTCGCAATTTGAGGTTATAGCTCCCGTATATAAGCCCGAAGGAGAAATATTTATTCATAATACAGAAGATTACACTGAAACTATACCATATCACAAGTCACTGAAGTTTTTCTTTGACAATATTGAACATCTAAGCAAAATTCCAGATTTGAATATAACCTTATATTTTATAGTAGGTGCTGCAAAACTGGCACATTCAATTATAAAGTTAGTTAACCGAGTAAAGGATATAATACTCCCTAATTTTAACTTACATCTTTCAATATATGAGAAAATAACCGTTAAACCTTCTAGAATGAAATTACCTAGAAAATTACTCAAGCTGATCAAATGGAAAAGTTTTAGATATGAAACCAACTATTTTCCAAGTATCTGCTCTTTTAAAGATTGTCAAATAAGTACTTGGGGCCCAACCATATCTATATCATGGCTTAATAAAGATATAGAAGAGTTATATATTGGAGAACTCATTAGGATTGAAGAAGATGTTTCAAAGGTTTTGTTCCCCAATTTAAAATTCATTCTTTTGAATGCTTTGATCCTTTAACCATGCATAATTGGGGAACCTTTTTGAATAACCATGGAGGTATT
Source organism: Scheffersomyces broadrunensis (assembly GCA_030563665.1). Classification (NCBI taxonomy): domain Eukaryota; kingdom Fungi; phylum Ascomycota; class Pichiomycetes; order Serinales; family Debaryomycetaceae; genus Scheffersomyces; species Scheffersomyces broadrunensis. The sequence continues at coordinate 150,058 of JAJMJS010000014.1, read as the reverse complement.
ATTCAAAAATTATGCTTAAGAAATTTCTTCAGTCTTAAATATGAACCTGAAAAGATGACTAATTTGAAACATGTGGAAATTTCAGGAGGTGAAAATCTTTATAGTAAAGAGATGTTAGCATATGGTAAACATGTTGATACCTTTACATGGTATAATAATGATCGGAAGCATACAGTCTTATTGTTACTTTATGGGCTTGATGTCTTTAAGAAGACAGCCACAATTTTTGTAACTAATGAAAAAGACTAAAATATGCTTCTCTGTCAGAATTTCTTTATGTTCACGTTCCTCTGGATAAATTCAAAGTGGTGAAGGTGAAGGAAGCAGAGTGTCATAAGTGTTATCCTCGTGGTGTGTTCTATAATACTGAAGTGATTGGTGGAACTAAAGAGGACGAAGACAGGGTACTTCAGGAATGGTCAGATACGCTTCCGCTGGTTGATACATTTAACTTCGTTTACTACTTTTAGATATGAGATGAAGAAGTAATAATAGTATCTTTAATCATGCTAACTTTTTCAAGTTGGGCCCCTCACTTGCTTAATGATATTGAACTTATAATCAATCGGTTACCTTTGAATTGATTAATGATGATCGTTTGATTGATTAATTAATTTTAATTCAATTAAAAATTAGCAGCCATTAAAAACCTGCCCCCTAAAATAATCAAAATTAAAGTATTCTTAATCAGGTGGTTTTCATCACGTGTTAAGTATAATAAGGAATATTAAGTATATAATTATTAATTATTAATTTACTAATTTAATAAATCATATATTTAATATTGATATCTACCTTTATTAAAATAGAATATATTGTTTAATGACTTTAGTTTAATAAAAATGGATTATAATATAAATTAATTGTTTATATGTAAAGGTATTTGAAGAAGTATGTTTAAATTTCAGACATTATTTTTGTTTTCTCATTTTATTTGTGTCTGACACTGACACATTTATTTTTTCTGACACAGAAACAAATGAATCATAAAATCAGAGACAACATGGAGTAGTTCATACATATAATAGAGATAATAAATAGATATATATAGACATACCTGCATATCCATCTATAGATGAATCCACAAGAAGAAGAAGAAGTAGCCTTAACTTCGACACTTCTGGCCTTCTATCATTTTCATGATTATCAAACTGAAAAAATAATTAATCCAAAACTTATTAAATGGAATTCTTTGACTACAGAAGACCAAAACTTGTTATCATATTTTCCTGATTATATTAATAATTTAAAGAATTGCATCAATTTAAATAAAGAAGTTTGTCAGCAATTATCCTTAAATATAGCTGAAGATTGGGGGGTTGTTGCCAATCCTGAATTATGGTCTCCTGCTACTGAAAAAGATTATGATAAAGTAAAATCAATTCTATTACAAATAAGTAAAGAGTGGAGTGATGAAGGTGTCACGGAAAGAGAAATAGGTAATAATAAAATCATAAATGAGTTGACTAATTTATATCCTGATGAAAATTTACGACAGAATATTAAAATATTAAATCCTGGTAGTGGATTAGGTCGATTAGTAATGGAATTAGTTCAATTAGGATTCTGGTGTCAAGGTAATGAATTCAGTTACCATATGCTTTTAACATCAAATTTCATTCTCAATCATTGCTCGTTTATGAATAATTATTCCATATTTCCATTTTTACATAAATCATCCAATGTAATTAAAAGAAATTTTCAATTAAGACCAATTTATTTTCCTGATAAAAGTCCAACTTTAATTCATGAATTATTAAAGAAAAATCCAAATATTCCCTATGATGAATTAATGTCAATGACTGCAGGTTCATTTATTGATTTATATGGTCCTGATAATTTACAAATTTCCGAAACTTATACTAACGATGAAATTGCCAATGAATTTCGAAATACTAATAAAGAGAATTTTAATGTTATAGTTACAAGTTTCTTTATAGATACTGCCAGTAATGTAATAGATTATATAAAAACAATATATTATTGTTTACAACAAGGTGGAATTTGGATAAACTTTGGACCATTATTATGGCATTTTGAAGATAATTCGAATGTTGAAATCATAAAGAGAGAAGATAAGACTGTATCTAGTATTTTTCAAGGGTTAGAATTATCTAGAGAGGATTTAATTAATTTAATTAAAAAAATGGGATTTAAATTCGAGAAACATGAATCAAATATTAAATCAACTTATTGTGATGATAAAAAATCTCTTGGATCATATATTTACGATTGTGAATATTGGGTATGTAAAAAAGAATAGGTTAACCTATTTAAGTAAATTTAAATCAATTGGTTTATCAATTGTAATTATTTCATCATAAATTAATGTAGTTAAAAAATCAGATAATGATTTACCAGTTATTTCAGGTTTTAAATAATTAGCGGCAATTTCAAATTTATAATTTGATGATGAAGGAAATTTAATTAATAATTTATTTAATTCATCTTGTAATAATAATTCAATTAAATTTGGAGTTACAAATTCAAATTCATTAGAATTAAATAATTTAACTTTATGTTTACACCATGAATATAATTGTAATCTTGAAACTTCAGCCGTAGCAGCATCTTCCATTAAATTATTAATTGGTACACAACCAATTCCTCTAATCCATGATTCAATATAACATAATGCAATATAAATATTTTGCCTAATTCCATTAATGGTAATTATTCCTCCTTCAATTGATGTATTTGATAAATCAAATTCAGTAATATTAGGATCTTCATTTTTAATATGTAATTGATTAGGAGTTGGCATAAATGAATTAAAAATTGTTGATACAATTGATACTAATCCTGGATGAGCAATCCAAGTACCATCATAACCCATTTTAACTTCTCTTAATTTATCTTGAGTGATTTTTTTAATTGATAAATTATTTTCAACTTCATTATTTTTAATTGGAATTTGAGCTGCCATTCCACCCATAGCATGAACTTGACGTTTATGACATATATAAATTAATCGTTTACAATATGAATTCATAAATGGTACAGTCATTAAAACTTGATCTCTATTTGGTAAAATCTTTTCAGGATTTGATTTTAAACATTTTATAGTTGAAAATATATAATCCCATCTACCACAATTTAAACCGGATGAATGCAGTTTTAATTGATAAATAATTTCTTCCATTTGATAAGCAGCTGGTAATGTTTCAATTAAAACAGTGGCTCTAATGGTACCCCGTTTAATAAATAATAAATCTTGTGATACATTAAATATATCATTCCATAATTTTGCTTCTAAATGATGTTCAAGTTTTGGTAAATAAAATGATGGAGAATAACCTTGATTAATTAATTCAATTGAATTATGATAAAAATAAAGTCCAAAATCAAAAATAGAAGCACTAATTGGTTCACCATCAATTAAAATATGTTTATCAACCATATGCCAACCTCTTGGTCTAACAATAATAGTTGGAATTAATTGACTATCCTCAGTATTATTTAATTTATAAAATTTCCCATTTTCTTCATTTTTAAAATCAATTTGATGTCTAATTGCATCATATAAATTAACTTGACCATTTAAAATATTTAACCAAGTTGGGGAATTACTATCTTCAAAATCACTCATATAAGTCTTAACTGGTGTATTTAAAGCATTAATAATCATTTTACGATCTGGTGGTCCTGTAATTTCTAATCTTCTATCGGTTAATCCTAAAGCTGGTAATGAACCTTGCCAAATTGGGTCTTGTTGAATTTTAATACTCAAATCATCATTTAAAAATCCAAGAGTTTCACCTTGATCCAACTTTGATTGAACGATTAATCTATTTTGTAATAATTCTTTTCTAGTACTGTTAAATGTACGATGTAACAATACAATAAATGATAAAGAAGATTTGGTTAAAATATCACTTTGAGTGGTTGTTGATGGTAAATAATCAGGAGTTGATTTGACAGGAGCTAATATTTCAACCCCTTCAAGTGATGAATAGATTGGCTTACTGTGAATAGTCATGATTAGTTAGTTGATTAACTTCATATCATTCTCCGTTTAAATTATATAGAGAAATTATGGTCATATTTATACAATTCTGGGGAAGAGAAAGGTAAGGAAAATATAATAGAGACCAACCAACCAAGATGTTATTTGACTCCGAAGTCCGTAACAAAATCTGTAAGCCGTTTTTTTTAAATCTTTTAACAAGCATATTCAAAATATCCCCGGAAAATAAATCAGAGTCAAAAAAAAGTTTTGTTGCTACTTTTTTTTTTTTTTTTTTTGCAGACTGATAAGCCCAAAAGAAAAAAAAAATGTATTCGGAATCTCGGAGTTCACACATTATTTAAGTTTAATATTTTTAATATTACTGGAAGATAATATAATAGCAAGATTAGTATATATATATATGATATATATACTATCATGGTTGTCATTCTGAGCTAATTCAAATAGATATATTATCAGGAATTATTTATGTTAGCAAAAGGAAGTTAAGAAAAAGGAAAAGAACAGATTTCAAAATCCGAAGTTAATTTTTTTTTTATTTTTAATCAGCTCATATATATTTTTTTTTATAAAATATCAATAAATATTTATTTTATGTTTATATAATTGACAACTTCTTCCATTCTTCCGAGAGATGCTAATAATTACTCTTTCTCTTAAATTATATTTTTCTTATTAACTTGATTAATTATATATTTATAATATTTTCGCTTAATCTAGTTGAAATAATTTCATCATTATCTATTAAAACTCCGGATAATTTTAAAATTTGACTTGTTTTAATAACAATTTTATCCCAATTTAAATCATCTTGACCTAATTTTGAATTAAATTCAACGGTTTTAATCCATTCACCAGCATCTTCTTTTGAATAATCTAAATTCTCATCAATATATTCAATTGCTTCATTATTATGATCATTGAAATATTTTATACCTTGGTGAACACTACTAATAAAATTCTTAATGGCAATTTTCTTGGATAATAATGATTGAGTATTAACTGTTATAACCCAAGATGGCCATGGAGTATAAATTTGACCAATCTTTTTGATTTCATTATTATCATAATATTTCTTGGATGTAAAATATTCCCACATAAATGCATCAGAATTTTCTTCATTACTTAATTTTAAATTAACTGAATCTCTTAAATTTTTAAAATTTGATAAAATAGGGAATTTTGAAAATTCTTGATTAAATTTTAATTCATTACTTAATACAAAACTCATTATATATGAACCACTTCCAATTCTAGAAACTCCAATTGATTTCCCATTCAATTGTTTAACATCAGTTATATCATCACGATTAAATCCAGTAGAAACCGACCATAATAATGGAGAATTAACATAAGTATCAATTAATTTATATGAATTTTGACTGGTGCCTTTACCAATATCAGCAATAAATCCTTCAGTTAATCCAATAGCAATATCAATTTCACCAGAATTTAATAATTTAATTAATTTACCAGTACCTTCAAGAACTTTAATGAATTCCACGGTTAAATCATGTGATTTATAATACCCTTGTTGTTCAGCAAAGAATAAAGGAGTTGAAAAGTGTTCAGGAATATATGCTACTTTTAATACAGTTGACATGTTTACTTCAATTGAATCTTTGTAAAGCAAGAGTAAAATAAAATAAAATAAAATAAAATAAAATAAAATAAAATAAAATAAAATAAAATAAAATAATGATTTGTAATGTAACTTTTTTTGACATGTTGAAATATTTTTTCGTTTCTTTACTTTTTGTTTGTGGGGGGCACTACAATTAAAAAATAAATTAAAAATACTTTTAATAATAATGTACGGTAAATATTAATGAACTATATAAGTTTATCTATGATAAAAATATAAATGATTATAAACAATAGATTGAATGATATAAATTATAAATTATAAATTATAAATTTATATCATTATAAGAAAGTATTCCCAAAAAACAAAACAAAACAAAACAAAACAAAACAAAACAAAACAAAATAAAGTAAAGTAAAGTAAAGTAAAGTAAAGTAAAATAAAATAAAGTAAAATAAAATAAAATAAAATAAAATAAAATAAAGTAAAATAAAGTAAAATAAAAACTAAACAAAAAAAAAAAGAACAACAACAACAAGAAATAGAATGAACAAATGCTGGAAATGAATAATGATTTATATATGAACTTTTTAGCAAGCGCATTCACCTGCACTATTTCTATTAGAATTATTATTATTATTTGTTAAATCAATTCTACCTTCATTATTATTATTATTATTATTTTGTATATTATTTAAGGATTTTGATTCGGGGATTTTATTACCAATACCAATAAAGACTTCATTTACATTATATCCTGTCTTTGCACTAGTTTCAAAGAATAATAATCCTTCTTCATTAGCTAAATTTTTTCCTTCTTCAATTGATACTTTTCTTAAATTATTTTCATCATCTTCATCATCTTCACTTATTAAATCGTATTTATTACCGACTAATGCAATGGTTATATCTTTTAAAGCTTGTTCATGTAATTCCTTTACCCAATGTCTAGCCTTAATAAATGATGCAGGTTTAGTAATATCATAAACAATTATAGCTGCTTGAGCATTTCTATAATACATGGGAGCTAAAGATGCAAATCTTTCTTGACCTGCAGTATCCCAAATTTCATATTTAATGATTTTATTACCAATTGTACATTTTTGAGTTAAAAATGCTGCTCCAATAGTTGGTTCTTTATTTTCTTGAAAATCATTACTGACAAATCTTAATACCAAGGATGATTTTCCAACGGCTGCTTCACCAAGTAATACTAATTTAACGGACGTGGTAGGATTTGGGAAACTCATGATGATGATGATGATGATGATGATGATGATGATTATGTATTATGTATTATGTATTTTGTATTATATATTATTATGTATGTATTATAATGATTATTATTATTAATTATTATTAAAGGTAAATTGTATTATTACGATTGTAAAAGGTATAGCAAAAACCACAAATTGACTGTTGTTGATTAATTAGATTAAGCTATGTAACTAATGGTAGTATAAGATATATTGTATTGTATATTATAATATATATTATAATATTGTATTGTATTGTATTGTATTGTATTGTATTAAATTGTAATAAAGAAACTTGTGATAAAGAAAAGGGGTGGCACTTTAAATTTTTATGACTTTTTATATTTTTTTGGGTATGTCTAAATAAAAATAAAGCTTAATTATTGCAGTAAAGGTGTTTGGTTAATACACGTATTTTAATCATGTGATGTAATATCACATGATCAGATGTATAGTAAAATATTAAAATTATTATTATTATTAAGGATGAAAGGATACCATAAAGGATGTAACGGAATACAAATTATATTATATATTATAAATTATATATTATTTATTATATATTATAAATTATATATTCTATTATAACTATTAATTAATTATTTATAAAGAAAATAATAGTATAATTTAATTACATGATTTTTTAATTATAATAAATTATTTTATGTGGGTTTTAATTTAAATATATATAAATATAATATAAAATAATATAATATAATTTATATAATTTATATAATTTATATAATTTATATATTTTATCTTTACCATTTGATTATTATAACTATTATTATAAGTAATTATATATATATATATATATATATATTATAACTATACTATAATTACTTATAATAAGAATTACTATTAATAATTATTGTTAATAAAAATTAAATTTTTTTCTTTAAAAAGAGAGAGCAATAATGAATCAAAAATTTTATCAATTAAATATATCATTTTCAAAATTAACTAGTTTCTTTTCAATAATTAAGAAATTATCAATTCTCCCCAACATATCATTCACATTAACATCCACGTCCACGTCATCCTCTGAATCATCGTCAAGTATGCCTTCTTCAATTATTTTACCATCATATTTAACAATTAATGATTCTCAACAACGTGACAATTTTAATTATTTAAATAATATTGAAGCTGAAAATTTACAACAAGGAGTTAAGAATCCAAATACATCTAAATGGTCAGTAAGTGATGGTAGAATTAAATCACCTAGACGTCGTAATCGATACAGTAATATTTTTCCATTTAATTATAATCGAATTAAATTACCATGTAAAAATAGAAATGATTATATAAATGCATCACGAATTAATTTAAATGAAAAATTTCAATATATTGTAACTCAAGGTCCAACTGAATCAACCATTCATCATTTTTGGTCCATGTGTTTTAATGAAAGTGAATTAAATCAATCAGATGATATAATAATTGTAATGTTAACTCCCTTGGTTGAAGATGGAGTTATGAAATGTATACAATATTGGCCAACTGATTTAAATAATATTAAAGAAATGAATTTTACTAATTTATTAAAGGAAGATTTAATTGATATAAATTCTTTATCATTAAAATTTATTAATAAAACTTATAATGATGAAGGTGATTATTTATTAACTGAATTAGAATTAAAATCTACAACTAAAATTAAACGAGTTTATCATTATTATTATTATAAATGGGCTGATGCAAAAATTCCTCCTTCAATAAATTCATTAAAGAATTTATCCAGAGATATTAATCAATATAAAAATGATAATACTATACCAATAATTCATTGTTCAGCTGGAGTTGGTAGATCAGGGACATTTATTGCCTTGGATTATTTTTTTAATAATGCTGTTGAATTATTTAGAAAAAGAATTCATAATCTTGAGAATGAGAATGAAAAAGATAATGAAGATGAAGATGAAGATGAAGATGATGATGAATATAATCGTGATAGGGATATTGTATTTAATACGGTAGAGACTTTAAGAACTTATAGAATGATGATGGTTCAAACTATTTATCAATATAAATACTTATATGATACTGCAATTGATTTATATAAACTGGTTAATGAAATTTATTAAAAAAAAAAATAATGATAATGATAAATAAATAATAAAATAAACTAAAAAAAAAGCTATAAAAATAATACTTTACAAATATTCTTTCTAATTCTTTCTAATAAGTTTATTTCTAAAATAATATAATTTAATATAATTTAATATAATTTAATTTTTAATTTTTAATTTTTAATTTTTAATTTGTATAACTTCTTTGTAGTGCTGCAAAAAAATATTATGTGTATTAAAAAAAGAAAAAAAGTGTTGATTTTTTCTTTAAGGATTTTTTAACACATTTGATTTTTTTACAGCAAATCTTCATTTTTATCAATAAATCATCAATCCATTGAATATAGATCATGATATCCAATATTCCATTACAAGTCATCTCATCAAATCAAATCATCATTAAAATTTCCAAGATTGATTCAATTATTAATGATTTAAATTTAACTATTACCAGTAACAACCATAATAATAATAATAATAATAATAATAATAATAATAATAATAGTAATATTAATAATTTTAATTCAATCAATCCTAAGCTTACAAGTTGTAAAAACTTAAAATTAGAATTATCCACCAATTCATTATTATCCATGATTAATCAATTGATGAATGAACAATATGATTTACAACTAATTGATTCAAATTTTAATTTAGTTTTAAAACCTTTAAGTCCTGATTTTATTTATTTAAATTGTAAAAAAATCATTAATTATCAAATGTGGGAATTAGATTGTTTAGGTATGAATCAAAGTTTAGAAATTATCTTTAATTTATTTAAGCAAGATTTTAATAATAAATTAATTAATATTGTTGGAAATTCATGGATATTATATAAACTTATTAATAATAAGGTAGCGATTGATATTGATAATAATAATAATAATAATAATAATAATAATAATAATAATGGAGATAATATGAGTAATTTAATTGATAAATTTTGTTATTTTAAATCTCAACAATTTACCTTTGATGAAGAGCAAGAGCAAGTAAAAATTCCATTGATTTCAACTGATAAATTAAATAACACAAGATCAATTAAAATAATTAATGATAATATTACTACTACTACTACTACTACTACTAATAATAATAATAATAATAATAATGCTTATAACAATAATTATAATTATAATAATAATAATAATAAAGAAAATTATTATAATAGCAATACTGTCAGTTCAAAAATATCACTCAATCAAAGAGAAGTTAGTTGTTTGATTGGTTTAAATGGTAAAAGATTAAATGATTTAAGATCACAATCACAATGTAAAATTAAAGTATTACCGGTTAATGATAATGAACTAAAGTTATTACCCAGAAAGAATGTTCCTCAATCAATCCTAATAATTGGTAAACAATCTAATGTTGAATCAGTTATTAAATCAATTGAAAATATTATTATTAAATTTAGACAAAGTGATTCAAAATTTATTTAAAAAATCATATATATTATTGCAAAATTTATATATATATTTTTGGATAAATCCGGGTAAATTTCCTCATCGTTTAAGTAAATTTTAAACCTGTCAGTGTAAATTTTATCATTGCACCGTCACACCCATACATCAATAGATAACAAAATTTTTATGTGTTTTTTTTTTTTTAATTGTATGAGGAGATGAACACACAAAAAAAACAAACAGAAAAAAGAAAAAAGTGAAAAATTTTTTGTTACTGATTTCCTTTTTCATAAAATTTTCTTCTCTTTTAAAAAAAAATTTTCTAATTTTACTTTCTTATTCCTCTTTTTTATTAATTTATTAAATAGAAATATCATAACAAAAATGGCTGACGGTGTTTTCCAAGGTGCTATTGGTATCGATTTAGGTACTACTTATTCATGTGTTGCTACATATGATTCAGCTGTTGAAATTATTGCTAATGAACAAGGTAATAGAGTTACTCCATCTTTTGTCGCTTTTACTAGTGAAGAAAGATTAATTGGTGATGCAGCCAAAAATCAAGCTGCTTTAAATCCAAAAAATACTGTTTTCGATGCTAAACGTTTAATTGGTCGTGGATTTGATGATGAATCAGTTCAAAAAGATATTAAATCTTGGCCATTTAAAGTTATTAACTCAAATGGTAATCCACAAATTGAAGTTGATTATTTAGATGAAGTTAAAGTTTTTTCACCTCAAGAAATTTCTTCAATGGTTTTAACTAAAATGAAAGAAATTGCTGAAGCAAAAATTGGTAAAAAAGTTGAAAAAGCTGTTGTTACTGTTCCAGCTTATTTCAATGATGCTCAAAGACAAGCTACCAAAGATGCTGGTGCCATTGCTGGTTTAAATGTTTTAAGAATTATTAATGAACCAACTGCTGCTGCCATTGCTTATGGTTTAGGTGCTGGTAAATCTGAAAAAGAAAGACATGTTTTAATTTTCGATTTAGGTGGTGGTACTTTTGATGTTTCATTATTAAATATTACTGGTGGTGTTTTCACTGTTAAAGCTACTGCTGGTGATACTCATTTAGGTGGTCAAGATTTCGATACCAACTTATTAGAATTTTTCAAAAAAGACTTCCAAAAGAAAACTGGTTCTGATATTTCCAATGATGCTAGAGCTTTAAGAAGATTAAGAACTGCTTGTGAACGTGCTAAAAGATCATTATCTTCTGGTAACCAAACCACTGTTGAAATTGATTCATTATTTGATGGTGAAGATTTCAATGCTAATATTACTAGAGCTAAATTTGAAGATATTAATGCTGCTTTATTCAAGTCAACTTTAGATCCAGTTGAACAAGTCTTAAAAGATGCTAAAATCTCTAAGGCTGGTGTTGATGAAGTTGTTTTAGTTGGTGGTTCAACCAGAATTCCAAAAATTCAAAAATTATTATCTGATTTCTTTGATGGTAAACAATTAGAAAAATCAATTAACCCTGATGAAGCTGTTGCTTATGGTGCTGCTGTTCAAGGTGCTATTTTAACTGGTCAATCAACTTCTGATGAAACTAAAGATTTATTATTATTAGATGTTATTCCATTATCTTTAGGTGTTGCTATGCAAGGTAATGTTTTCGCTCCAGTTGTTCCAAGAAATACTACTGTTCCAACTATTAAAAGAAGAACTTTTACCACTGTTGCTGATCATCAAACTACCGTTCAATTCCCAGTTTATCAAGGTGAACGTGTTAACTGTACTGAAAACACTTTATTAGGTGAATTTGATTTAAAAAATATTCCACCAATGCAAGCTGGTGAACCAGTTTTAGAAGCTATCTTTGAAGTTGATGCTAATGGTATCTTAAAAGTCACTGCTGTTGAAAAATCAACCGGTAGATCTGCTAACATTACTATTTCCAACTCTATTGGTAGATTATCATCTGATGAAATTGAAAAGATGATTTCTGATGCTGATAAATTTAAAGCTTCTGATGATGCATTTGCCAAGAGACATGAACAAAAACAAAAATTAGAAGCTTATGTTTCATCTGTTGAATCAACTGTTACTGATCCAATTTTATCTGCTAAATTAAAGAAATCTGCTAAAGATAAGATTGAAACTGCTTTATCTGATGCTTTACAAACCTTAGAAATTGAAGATTCTTCAGCTGATGATTTCAGAAAAGCTGAATTAGCTTTAAAACGTGCTGTTACCAAAGGTATGGCTACCCGTTAAAATTAATATGAAAGCATAGAACCATTAAAATAATAGTAATTATAATATCAAAAAAAAATTAAAAAAAAAGAGGAAAAATCTTAACTTGTATATTTTTTTTTTTCATATTCTTTTTATATTATCGTATTTCTTTCTTTTCTTTTTGTTTAAATATTTCCGGGCTTCATAAATACATAATTATTTCGATAATTTTTTTATATGATTTTTATTAATCTGTAGATCTATCCTTTTAAATTACTTACGTATTTATTATTCATCATCATCTATTATATAATTACCTAATTTATCCATTTTTAAATTCTTAACTCCACTTTTTAATGCTTCAATAATCTTTTCGTTTTCTTCTTCCAACTTTTCTTCTTCTTCACTATCAAATTCATCTTCATCTTCATCTTCATAATTATCTTCATCGTCATCGTCATCTTCACCTTCTTCATATTCTATTTCACTATTATCATTCTCTTCCTCATCTTCGCCGAGTTCATTTATTCTCATCCCCATGACAGCTTTTTCTAAATCTTTATCTTCTCTATTACCAGTGAATTTCTTGGCGTAACCTGAAGCTTGTACTTCAATATCTAAATTTTTAATTCTTTTTATATCACGACCAAAATTTGGATATGCATATTTATAGCCTTCACCATAACCATCAGTATCAAACATGGTTGGATCATGAACTGGTTTATACCTAAATTTTCTTTCAAAAAATGATCTTATACCTTCAACATCTCTATTAAAATATTCTTTAGCATCAATATGTTCAATGGAAACACATTGTGGAAAATCAATTACTATAAAATCATATTCACCATCTTTAATGTCTTCTTTATCTCTTATTATAATATTAAATTCATTAAAATCACAATGAATTAATCCATTATTACCTAATTTAACAATAAAATTCATTAAATCAGAATATAATCTTTTATAATTATCATGTTTACGTAAATGCTTCATAGGTATACCTCTAATCCATTCCATCATAACACAATGTCTGGAATAATCAAATGGTTGTGGAACGGAAAATTCATTTTCATATAAAATTTTCATAAATTCATATTCTTTTTTAGCTGCTAATGTTGATAAATACATCCAACTAGCAGCAGGTTTATTCTTTAAATAATCTCGATTATTTTTAACAGTTTTAAATGATGTTCTACCTAATCTATGAATCTTGACAACTTTTTGAATTCCCTTAGAGTCACTTACAGCATAAATATCAGATTCTTTACCAACTCCAATCATAGTACCAACCGCATATAAAGTTTCCCGATTTAACATTGATTTTAATGCAAGATAATCATAACCAGAATAGGTCAACCTGAATCCATCATATTTGGCATTTCTTAATCGGGATACTAATTTTAATTTGGCTAAATCTCCTATCGATCGATTTGTACCTGTTAATGATCTTAATCCACCTAATGAATGAATTAATGTGGTTGGCACCAATTCATGGTTTCTTGAACCTAATTCTAAACCCTGAAGTACTTTGAAATCATCAGAGGTCAAATACCTCATATGAGACGTATCTAACTTCATTGGATGATATTATATTATGTTGTAGATAATTGCAAAATGGATTATAATCCTAATGAAATATTTTTAATAGAGATGGATCAGAAATTTTTTTTATTTTTTATTTTTTATTTTTTATTTTTTATTTTTGAAACTGCACTTTTAGAAAACTGCAAAAATAAAAATATCAACAATAACAATAACGCCTAAACAATTATATCAATCAATCAAATGGTATGATATTCCGTAGTAAGAAGACTACTAGACGTTCTTCCGGTAACCGTCGAAGGAGTCTTAGACCTAGAAAATCATTCAAAGCTCCTCAGAGTAACAATCAACAAGAGAAGAATAAGTCACTCCAAGAATTACTGGCAATTGGTATCAAGAATGATTTCTTATATTCGGATTCTTCTCCAATAAATTCTTATTCATGGTCAAAACTATATCCTTTACTAATATTCAATCGTCGTCCAAAACAGAGGATAACCAGAATTCAATCATTAAAACAATTATGTGTTCAAAAAGTAGCACAAGAAGTTGATTATTTTGATTCTTCAAATTTAGAAGAAGTACCTACCTCATTATGCTTATTAATATGGAATGAAATAATGGAAAATCATAACGATTCATTTCGATTATATCGTATATTCACCACCAAGCTAATTGATACAATTGGTTATAGATCGCACTATTTAGGTCCCATCATTCAAGATAACACAAAAGAAGTAAGAAATAAAGCTATTGAAGATGTACGTCCTCCAAATTCATATTTTTATAGGCTTGAAAATTTGTTCAGTAATGTAAGTCTAAGTGATCTAGTTATAAAGGTCGATAGTTGCGAATTCAATCCAAATGTTCTTCTTGATCTTTCATATATGAAAGCCGTTAATTTTAATTATGAAGAATATTTTATGATATTTAATATTCCGAATTTAATAGGATTAAATCTTTCAAATAATAATATAATTGATGATAATTTTATAAATAATCTTTGTTCTTCTATTAGACACCATAAATTATCTAAACTAACTGTGATTCTACTTAATAATTGCCCAAAAATTTCAAATTTAGGTTTATTAAAATTGATTAATCTTTCAAATGATAAAGAAATAAATTCATGCTTAGCATACATTGAAAGTGATAGAAGATTAGGAGTTGAAGGAGATTATATAAAGAAGACAAGATGGAAACAATTGAAAGATTCAAGAGAAGTTGATATATTAACAAAATTACCCTTAGGAATGAAACTAATTTCAATTAATCATCTATTCTCAAAATTAATTATTCCTAATGAAACTTCAAAGTTTTTAATTTCAACTCATAGATTGAATTATTTGCCTAAATTGAAACGGACTTTATTACTTGATTTTTTGGTTAATAAAGAAAGATTCTATATTGGAAATGATAATGAATATAACAATGATTACGAAAACTTTACTAAAGTGCATAATGCCTGGAGAACTAGACTGGGTGTTAGAAGTGTACATTTCAGAGGTTATGTATACTTAATTGATAATAATTATAATGGTGAAATAATTGATTCAGCTACAATACGCAGGAATTTAACTACAAAGGATAATAATGATGATAAAGATAATGATGATTTACTTCAAGATCAACCAACTAAGTCGGTAGTTAGGAAGGTTAAAACTTTAATAAAAGCGGATGCTAAAACTTTCTTTTCTCTTTAAATGAAAAGATATTATTTATTTAATGAATTATATAGAACTAATGTACACAAAAAAGAAAATTTTTTAACATGCAAAATGAAATTTGTTAAGAATCGTTACTAATGCTATATTGTACTTTACAAAATGAGATAAATGGTAAATGATTAATAGTTATTCCCACCTCTATGGATCCCTCTTCCAAAGTAAGTCTTTTAAAATCTTTGAACTATCATGATTATTCGTAGGTTTTGCCAATGAAATTGGTGATGGAGAATCAAGTTCATTAGAATAGATTGATTGAAAACCAGTATTTGCTGGTCTAGCTTCACCACTACCAGGACTAGTGGTTTTCTTATTTAATAATGCCAATAAATCTTGGCCCTGAGTATTCAGTTTATTGCCTGGAGTAGACAATGGTTCACTCTTTTTTTCACTTGAATTAAAGAGTCCAGTTAATGATTCGCCAGCTTTCAAAAGTCTAATTTTTCCCCCTTTTGGAATATCTTTGTTGGAATTATCAACAAAGAAATCTCTTGGTTTTGTATAACCTGTTTCTTGAGATGTATTACTTTTTGGTACATATGAATCAATCAAATGATCGACATCTTCTTCATCACTTGCAATATCAAAACTACGGAATGTTGATTTACCTAAAATTTCTTGGTTTAATGCATCAAAATCATCAAAATCCTCAAAATCTTCGAAATCTTCAAAGCTATTTTGATCTTCTTCAATTTTTGGTGAAACGAATGCAGGGATTGGATCTGGAGTAATATTCGGAGATAATGATTTATTTATATTTAATAAACCTAATAACTCACTAGAACGTCTATGCGATTGTTTCTGTGGTGGTTGTTGAGGTTTGGCATTTTCATGACTTACCACCAGTTCTTTATGATGTGAAAGCAAACTGAGAAATTGATTAGGAGTCTTAATCTCTCCTTGAAGAGGAGATTTGGCCTTGTTGAGTATTGCAAGTATATCATTCCCACCTTTATTAGTTTCCGTAGTAGCTGGTGGAGTTGAAGCTTTCTGTAATAATAAATCATTTGAAGTTTTAGTCGCTGATGATGATAAAGGTACTTCTTTATCTGATTGTGGTTTTAGCAAACCAAGTAGAGTAGCAGAAGCCTTTTTAGCTTCAATAGTTGCGGGTTCAATAGTTGGTTCGTTTATAGCTTCGACTTTTCTAGATTGAGGGTTTCCTAATAAACTTAACAATTGATTCTTAGATGCAGGCTGATCAGCCCGTCTCTTTAAAACTGTTACTTTCTTGCCTGAACCTGCAGTGGAAGGTAATTCATCATTATTCATTAACGAACTTTCAAGTTCATTTGAAGGAATTGGAGAACCAATATAATTCATTCTTTTCACAGTATTAGTACTGCCATTTGACGGAGCTTCGGATGATTTTTTATTCAAAATGTTAAGTATGGAACGGCTATTGGATTCAGGTTTGGGTTCAGGTTTGGGTTCAGGTTCAGATTTTGAAAGAAGATTTAAAATATCTCTGGCGGGTTTACTACTTGCCGCTTTTTCTTTAGATGCTTTTGAATTAAGGATTGATAATAACTCTCTTGGATTGGCTTCTGAAGATTTAGCTAAAGTTGGTTTTTGTAAAGAACTTGGATTTGGTGCTTCATTTAAATAATTTGGATTTGTATCATTAGTGTAATTCAGTTTTGGTGGGGGTGGTAAATTGTTTATTTGTTGGAATTGAGGAGGTACAGGAGTCATTATTGGCGGTAAATGTGGCATGGGTGGATATGACGCCGCAGGACCATTCAAAGGATGATGATAAATTGGCTGATTATAAAATTGATATTGCGGTGGAGGTACAAAGAAAGGTATTTGATTTTGAACATGTTGAGGAAGACTGAATTGAACGAAATTTTGATGCTGCTGAGGAATACCACCTGGGATTGTAACAATATCCTGTTTATCTTGATCTGGTTTAACGTGTTGAAGTATATTTAACAATTCTCTACCTAAATCGGCATTAGTTTGACTTTGAAGATGAATACCTAATAATTCTTTCAAACCAAATTCTGCTTTAAGCATCAATTCTTCTTCACTTAATATACCTTTATTCTTATTAATCCATCTTGTTAAAGGTTTAATCATTGAATTTATCACGAAATAATTGTTGGGTTTTAATTTTATCTTTTTTGATAATGATTGAATATCATGCCATTGAATATCTTTAATTTCATTTCTTACTATAGGTTGAAAATCAAAGTCTTCAGGAACATTTTTTGCTAAATAGATTTTAAAATTTTTGCCATGAATTGTACGTTCTATAACATCATTTTCATTTAATAAACCAGTTGCATCAAAACTTGTTTCTTCTTTAACTTCACGTACCGCACAATCAATATCATCCTCATCTTTAGATATTTTACCTCTTGGAAATGACCAACTATTTGATTCAGTACCTTGAACCAATATTACTTTTGTTAAATCTTTATTAAAAAGTGCAATTCCTCTAACTGGAATAATTGATTTATATTTCCCAAATTTTGCAAGTGCATCAGAAGGATCTCCCCATTTCCAAATAAACGCACACTTGGCTAATATAGCCGAACAAAATGATTTCATTTTCATAGATGGTAATCGAGGATTTATTTGACGTATAAAATCAGTATAGAACCATTGAGCTTCTTCAATTTGAAAGAATACTCTTTCAATTGATGATAAATCTTCTTCAGGAACATTTAATAAAAATCGAACTGCTAAATCCTCTAGGACTAGATCAAGTGACAGTGTCGCCAATCCGGCTCGCAACTGTATAGACATGATTTATGTTACTATTATTATTATTATTATTATTATTATTATAATATGTTATATAATTCTTAAATACAACAATGGTTCTTTCTGATTCACAGTTTCCAAAAATTGTATTTTTTTGGCTTTCCTTTGAAATCCGGGTAAATCACATGACCCACCTTTTTTAATTTTTCTTAATTAGCTTTCAACATTTTACAACATATAGTATCTATTATAAGGAATTAAGATGAATAAGACGAGTTTTATACGATTATTCAGTACCTATAAACCAGTTTACAAGGACGAAGCTAAAAAGTATGTTTTACCGTTTGTTAAAACACTTGGAGAAGCTTCTAAATCACCCATTAAAATATCAATACCAATAAGCAAACCAGTTGGACTAGATGAGCCAACTATGATAAATGAATACGCAACATCATTCAAGTTAAGCAATTTATTTAAAGAATTATTTGGTTCAGAAGCCAGGGATAGAAGAAGAAAAGTACTTGATTATGATGTTAAACATAGTATAATTTATGAAACTAAATCCTTTACAAATACTAAAGGTAAAATATTTACACCGCCAATATCATATTTTAAGAAAGAAAAGTCAAAATATTTCCCCAATTTTTTAGGCCGTCGATTAGTTGGTAAAGATATTAATTTTTATGATATATTAAAAGATAAAATTAGTATTGTAAGAGTTCATTCAAGACAATCATCATATAATTGTATAAAATCATATTTTAAAGATGATTTAGATAGTAAGAATTACAATGTTTTTAAAACCAATCACCCTAATGCTCAATTAGTAGATATTAATATAACCAAGCGATGGATCGAGGGATATTTTTTAAGTATATCTAAAAATTCGATTTTAAAGGATATTCCTGCGGAAAGACAAGATAGTTATTTTGTACTTCCATATCTGGAAATGCCAATCGATGTTCGTGAAAAATTAGTATGTGATAATATGTGTACTGGATATATATATTTAATTGATCAAGATGGTAAAATCAGATGGTGTACAAGTGGATTTTCTAATGAAAAAGAATATGAATTCTTATGGAAATGTGTTGGTAAATTAGAAAATGAATTAGTTCAAGATAAAGCGGGAAAGGCATAATTAACTTTACTGTACATAGGCATATAGATGATCCCTTTTTGTAAATAGGAAATAGATGGGATCAAAAGAAGATCTTAATTATACTAATAAAGCATTGCTTGTGATATCTCTTCATATGATTCTAGCGGCTACCAATTTTTCAGAGTTACCCGACAATATGAAAATTCTCATTTTGTTTCTGTACAATGAGAGAAATACATAAAATTTATTAATTGCTATTACTATCTTTTTGAAAATTAATTAAAATAATAATCAACATAATAATAATATAATATATATTTTAAAATCGTATGTATAGGCCTCAATCAATATAATTCAAATAAAGCTTATCTGATATTCCAAAAATAACTTAAATGATGAATCTTTCAATTGGGAATCTCTCTGACTTTAATCCAAAATAAAAACCCATGGAGAAAAACCATTATTAATTGACTTCTGATCTAATGTTAAACGGAATTAGTTAGTTGTATTGATAGATATTTCATTTGCAAGTTTATTTACTAACTAATTTTATAGTTTATAATAGTAATAATTTTCATACATTGTAAGTAATTTAATATACATCTTAATTATAATTTATTGTCTTTAGGGTCTCAACCCTAACAATTGTAAATGCACGTGATATATACCCGACATTTTATTTTTCTGATGTCGCATGTCGTACATTGATTTTTTTTTTTTTTTGTTTCTCTCTCTGTGTGTGAGGAATTTTTCAAAACGATAGTTAATTAAAATTTTAATATCAGTACTTTTAAAGAATTATCAACGTCATAAATCAATATCATATCCAATATGTCTGCTCAAATCAACAAAGAAAAGGTCGAACAAGAACAAGAATTAATCCACAAGATTAGAATCACTTTAACTTCCACCAAAGTTAAACAATTAGAAAACGTTTCTGCTAACATTATTAAAAATGCTAAACAAAATGATATTGTTAAAAAGGGTCCTGTTAGAATGCCAACCAAAGTTTTAAAAATCACCACCAGAAAAACTCCAAATGGTGAAGGTTCTAAAACTTGGGATACTTATGAAATGAGAATTCACAAGAGAGTTATTGATTTACAAGCTCCAGCTGCTACCGTTAAAAAAATTACTCAAATTACCATTGAACCAGGTGTCGATGTTGAAGTTACCATTGCTGCTTAAGCAAGTATGGTTCTTTAACTGAACAAATATATTAAAGGATTGCATTGTTAAATGTATATGTTTGTCTTGAGTTTTGTTTGAAGATGTTTAATTTTTTTTTAGTTTTTTATTGTAATTTATTGGAAATTATTTGATTAGAAGTTTGTTAATACGATGAAGTGTGAGAAGGTGTCACTATGAAACATATCAATTTAATTTAATTTAATTTATCATTATTCCATTTAGTGTTGACTGTATGGTATTGTTTTATTTTTATATTTTATTTTGGTATATTTTATAATTTTTATTTAATTTATTTTATGTTAGGGGGACATTATATCCAAAGGCTCTAGGCGTGCCGTACATTTTAGTTAATGTACAGACGTTGAAGGTGTTAGCTATCAGGTTTTGGTTTAATAAAATCAATTTTTAATTTCCAGAGATAATAATACTAAAAAGAAAAAATTTAATGTTAAAAAAGCTTAATACTTATCTTTATATAATAATAATAATTTGTCTTTTATATCTATCTATCTACCGTGTATATTTACTTTATCATATATAATACATATGTCAGGTTTAAATCTAGTTTAATTATTGTAGTATGTATTAATAACTAGAAATTGGTCACATGCACACGACCATCCCAAATTTTTTAAATGTCTCCATAAATTAACAAAAAAATCCGTATTCATTCTAATTTGAGGAGGATAACAATATTTACAATTCTACAAATTTAATTAAGTTTATATATCATTACAAAGTCCTTGGTCACAAGACAGAAGCATTAACAATTGGAGAGTACATACATAGAGCACCATGGTTTATATTCTAGCTGTAAGATCACGACTTTTATATGTAACCAATAAACAATTACAATCTATAAATAGGAGATTATTAACTTCTTCGTCGTCAAGGTTGTTTAAAGGAAGCAAGAATCATTTAATCAATAC
Source organism: Scheffersomyces broadrunensis (assembly GCA_030563665.1). Classification (NCBI taxonomy): domain Eukaryota; kingdom Fungi; phylum Ascomycota; class Pichiomycetes; order Serinales; family Debaryomycetaceae; genus Scheffersomyces; species Scheffersomyces broadrunensis. The sequence goes on along the minus strand of JAJMJS010000014.1, from coordinate 128,379 downwards.
TTCTAAAGTTAGACAATCATCCACGTCATCATCAAATACTTCGTCATCATCATCGTCATTAATTAAATCCAACCCTACTACTGCTCATCAACAACAACAACAACAACAACAACAACAACATACTGATACAAATTCAAAATTACTTAGGAAAAAAAATGTGGCATTGGTATCTGGCATTATAATTGTTGGTTCATATATAACATTCAATCAATCCAATTATTATAATTTAGATACTTTGCCACCTTATGGAAGTAATGGATCGGGAATTAATAATGGACCTTTCAATCAGCAACATAAATTAATTTCATCATCATCAGCAGGAAATGTATCAGATTCAAAATATTATTCAACATCCACTTCATCAATTCATCAAAAAGATAGTATAAGTCATCAGCAACATAAAGAAGGTATATATTTATTAAGTGATGAACAAGTTAGTACAAAATTAAGACAATTTGAAGAAAGTTATTTAGTAAATAGAGGTAAAGGAGTTAAAAGATATGATATTTGTCAAGTACCTTCCAATTCACCAATTGAAGATGATAGAGCAGAAGAAATTGTCCAAGTACCTATATTACAAGATAATAATATCAAAACTTCAACTGATTGGATGTTTTTTGGAATATTTGATGGTCATGGAGGTTGGACAACTAGTAGCAAATTAAGAGATCAATTAATAACTTGTATAATTCATGAATTAGGAACAATTTTCAAGCCTACAAATGAAGACAATTTAAGATTTGTACCCAATAGTGCAACAATTGATCAAGCAATTAAAAATGGATTTTTAAAATTAGATCATGAATTAGTTAATAAGAACATTGAAAAGTTATTAAATGATAATAATAAAGCCAAAGCCGCTGAATTATTAATGCCTGCATTATCAGGTTCATGTGCTTTATTATCATTTTATGATACAAATTCAAAATTATTAAAAGTGGCAGTAACTGGTGATTCAAGAGCTATATTAGGATCATTTAAAGATAATCAATGGACTGTTCGTCAATTAAGTATAGATCAAACTGGTTCAAACCCCACCGAAGTAGCCAGAATTATAAGTGAACATCCTGATGAACCAAAAGTCATTAGAAATGGTAGAGTATTAGGAAGTTTAGAACCAACAAGAGCATTTGGTGATTGTAGATATAAATTACCAGCAGGAATTCAAGAAAAAATTTATAAACAATTTTTTGGAAAACGATTACCAAATCATTTACAATCTCCACCTTATGTAACTGCTGAACCTGTTATAACTACCACTAAGATTAATCCAGAGAATAATGATTTTTTAGTTATGGCATCTGATGGATTATATGAAATGCTTACTAATGAAGAAATTGTTGGATTAGTTGTTAAATGGATGGAAAAGGAAAATATGATTAAACCTCAATCATCATTTTGGAATAATATATTTGGATCAACTGAAAATAAATTACCCGAAGTATCAGACGTTACAAATGATAAATCTTCAAAAAAACCAATTAGAAAGACAAAGCCATCAAATGGTTCATTTTTATTAGAAGATAAAAATGTATCAACTCATTTAATTAGAAATGCATTATCAAATGGTGGTTCAAAGGAGCAAACTTCAATGTTAATTTCAATTCCTAATCCTGTATCTAGACGTTATAGAGATGACTTGACTGTCACCGTTGTTTTCTTTGGTGATGATCAAAATGGTGAAAATGAACAAGGTAAATTAGAAATTAATTCTAATGCAACAGCTGGTGGTATAGATGCTGCCAAACCAAAATTATAAAATTCTCCCTCATTACCACTGAGATAACAATAATAATAATATTGATCTTTTTATATTTATTTCTTTTATGTTACTCTTCATTAGTATAATTATCGTTATTTATTTATTTATTTATTTATTTATTTCTTCCTTTTAAAAAAACTTATATATATATATATATCTTATTTATTTATGTTATAAAAAATATTAAAGATTTGAGTTGCCCCACATTAAATTTTTTTATTTTTTTTCTTTTTGTTTGAACCGAGCATATGATTAAATTTGTTGAATCATTTGGAAATTTTTATTCTTTTTTAAATTAATCAAATTAATCTAACATCAATTAACTAACAATTTCATAGTAAAGTAATGTCTAGTGGTGAATTGGATCATACTAAAGAAGTACCTACTTCTGTTCCTGAGGAAATAAAGGAAGAAATTACTAGTACTACTGTAGTTACTGAAAAGGTAACATTGACTACAACAACAGCAACTGCAACTGGTGCTACTACTACCACAACTAATGATGATGACTTGGACGATTTGGATGATTTATTGGACGATTTTGCTGATGATGTATTGAATAAACCTCCAGGCTCAGGTTTAGAGAAAGATGTTACCAATAAAAGTACTACTATTGCAGGAGGAATTCAAGAAGAACCATTAAATGATGAATTTAAAAATGGGATTGAAGAATTAATCAAAGATTTGAACATAGAGGATAGTGAAACGAAAGATCAATTTGAAGATTTGGTTAAACAATTTGAATTAAATCATAGAGAAGGAGTTGAAAAGGAAGAAAAGAAGCCTCATAATTTTGAATATGTTATGAAAGAAACTATGGAAAGATTAAAAAAATCCGGTGAAACAGTTGATGAAAAAATAAAAAATGATCCATCAGGAGCAAATCCAGAAGATATGTTATCACAATTATTATCAGGTTTAGGTGGGGCTGAAGGTGGAGCTGGTGGAGATTTTGATATGTCAAAATTATTAGTTGATATGTTAGAACAATTATCTTCAAAAGAAGTATTGTATGAACCTATAAAAGATCTCAATACTAAATTCCCCGATTATTTAAAAGAAAATAAAGATACCTTAACTGAATTTAAATATGCTAATTATAATAGACAATATGAAATAACTGGTCAAATTTTAGCTGTTTTTGATGCCAATGACTATAATGATGAAAATAAAGAACAGAGAGAAAGAGTTAATACTTTATTAGAATCATTACAAGAATTAGGTCAACCACCAACTGAATTAGTCGGTGATTCAAAAGATTTCCCAGGCTTTGGGGGATTTGGTAAACCTGGCGCTGGAGGTGCTGATGATGATGCTTTTGATTTTAATGCTAAAGATTTACCGCCAAATTTTGAAAATCAATTAGAAGAAGGTTGTAAACAACAATAAGTTGAAGATTAATTATTTTTTCAGTTTGATAATCATGAAAATAATACAAGGCCAGAAGTGTCGAAGTTAAGGGTACTTCTTCTTCTTCTTCTTGTGGATTCATCTATAGATGGATATGCAGGTATGTCTATATATATCTATTTATTATCTCTATTATATGTATGAACTACTCCATGTTGTCTCTGATTTTATGATTCATTTGTTTCTGTGTCAGAAAAAATAAATGTGTCAGTGTCAGACAAAAATAAGATGAGAAAAGAAAAAAAATGTCTGAAATTTAAACATACTTCTTCAAATACCTTTACATATAAACAATTAATTTATATTATAATCCATTTTTATTAAACTAAAGTCATTAAAAAATATATTCTATTTTAATAAAGGTAGATATCAATATTAAATATATGATTTATTAAATTAGTAAATTAATAATTAATTAATAATTATATACTTAATATTCCTTATTATACTTAACACGTGATGAAAACCACCTGATTAAGAATACTTTAATTTTGATTATTTTAGGGGGCAGGTTTTTAATGGCTGCTAATTTTTAATTGAATTAAAATTAATTAATCAATCAAATGATCAGCATTAATCAATTCAAAGGTAATCGATTGATTATAAGTTCAATATCATTAAGCAAGTGAGGGGCCCAACTTGAAAAAGTTAGCATGATTAAAGATACTATTATTACTTCTTCATCTCATAAAGCAATGTAATGGAATTTCCGAGCTTTTTATCATCAATTATGTCAAAGAGGGTCAACTTCAACTCTAATGATGTAGGACTTAAAGAAAGATAATTCATGGTGATTTTTGGTGAAGCTATTTTGTCAAAAAAAAACAGTTTTTATTTTTCGCTACCTTTTATACAATTGTTGCAAATGCATAACAAAAATTCATAATTTACAAGTTTGATTTAATAGTTTCCTATTTATTATATAAACATGACATAACTATTTCCAATGTGATTCTCTTCACATAATATTTACATATAATATTTATATATTTTTAATATTTCTTACATATTTAATCCACTTCTATTGGAAAATTCTTGATAATAGTTCAACATTTCTGGCGTGATACCTTTCGAAATTCCCTTTATAGCATGGTCAAAATGTCTCTTTTCTACCTTATTGGCATCATTATCTTCCATAATAGCTGCCAAGCCTGCTTCTTGACATAACAAAGCAACCTCTGCTCCAGAGCACCCATCAGTTAAGTCAGCATATTTGTCAAGATCTACTTCTTCCGGATTTAAATTAAATTTCTGACATCCTTTATTTAATATTTGTAAACGAGCTTCATAATCGGGTGGTGCAACATAAATATGACGATCTAATCTACCGGGTCTTAATAAAGCAGGATCAATTTCTGTTGGCTTATTAGTTGCAGCCACGATAACTACCCCTTTAAGTTCTTCGATACCATCGATTTCATTTAATAAAGATGTTAATACATGCTGTGAAGCAGACGTTGAAGAAGAATCTCGATCTCCTGATATAGCATCTATTTCATCAAAGAAAATAATTGACGGTGATGCTGTTCTAGCCTTTCTAAAAATTTCTCTAATAGTACGTTCAGATTCACCCACATACTTATTAAATATTTCCGGTCCTTTCACAGCCAAGAAATTTAACCCTGATTCAGTGGCTAATGCTTTAGCAGTTAATGTTTTAGAACAACCTGGTGGACCATAAAGTAAAACTCCCTTCGGAGCCAGCACACCTAGATGTTTAAATGATTTAGCTGCTTCAAGTGGTAATTGAACAACTTCAACAAGCTTTTGCTTTAATTCTTCCTGTCCCCCAATATCAGACCAATAAACTTTAGGCATCTCTAAGAATATTTCTCTCATAGCAGAAGGTCTGATTTCAGGAATTGCTTGCAAAACATCATCAATAGAAACTTTGATATTGATTTGAGGTATATGAGATCGTATTCCTCGATTTATAGCTTTCATAACTGCTTCTCGACAAAGAGCGGTCAAATCAGCTCCAACATATCCATGTGTCTTGGACGCGGCCAATGCAATATCTTCTTGGGTTACATCACATTTTGAAGTATTCATCTTTTCAAATAATTTATTTAATATTTCTAATCTTGCATCAGCATCAGGTATGCCGATTTCTACTTCTTGATCAAACCTACCTGGTCTTCTTAATGCTGAATCTATTGCATTTGGTCGATTAGTAGCACCAACAACTACTATTTTACCTGATTCGCCTAATCCATCCATCATAGTTAATAAAGTAGCCACTACTCTTGACTCCGTTTCTCCACTATCATCAGAGTTCCGACTCGGTACTAAAGAATCAATTTCATCCATAAATATTATTGATGGTTGATACTTTCTTGCCTCTATAAATATATCTCTTATTGCATTTTCAGTTTCACCCAAATATTTAGAAACAATAGAAGGACCATTGATAGTAAGAACGTGAGCATTGGATTCGTTGGCAACACATCTCAAAAGCATGGTTTTACCAGTTCCTGGAGGACCATGTAATAATACTCCTCTAGGTGGAGATATACCAAAATCTGAAAAAAGAGTTGGATTGTGTAATGGTAAATCTATACTTGCTTTAAGTAACGTAATTTGCTTAGAAAGTCCTCCTACTTCAGAATAATTGGATAAAGTTGGTAATTGTGGATATTTGGTTCTTGGTGGTGATGTAAGTTGACTTTGTGTGATGGTAACTTTAGATTTAATAAAAAGGTAAGTTGGTGATACCATTTCACTTATAGTTAATTCACTATCTTCATCACTGATTGAGAGGTTTTCTAATGATTTCTCAATAGACTCATTGTCATTAATATCAATTATTTGGATTTCAAGAGATTTTTCATTGGACTCTATAGTTAGTCTTAACCCAGGAGAAATTACTCCAATTTCCTCTAGAGCTTTTTCAACTGATTTTTTAATGGAGTCTGTGAGCTCATCCTCTGATAATCTAAGTCTAATGGAGTTGGCATAAGGCGGTTGCTTATTATACTTTATTATTTGAATTCTATCACCGAGGAGTAAACCTCCTAATGATCTTAAATTTGTTGAAATTGTGATGACGTCCTTATCCAAAATATCGTCATCTGTATAAATTGATGCCAAAATTCCAGGCAAGCCACTATCCGACTTAGATATATATACAATTTGCCCATTTGGTATTTCTAATGCCTTAAGTATTTCAGATTGTATGAATACTTTTATTAAGTTCTTGTTTCCAGTCTTAATTGAAGGTCTTACTATAAACGACTTCGGGATTTTCACTTTCTTTGCTGGAGCAGCTATTTCTGGTGTCTGCAGAGCTCCAGCCTTCTTCCTCGAAGTTGAAGTCTTTGAAGACATGGTATATATGCTCTGTTTAATTCTTGTTGTTATTTATATAAATAAAAAAAATAATTTTTAATGCGATAGAGATGCTAAAATGAAAAATGAAAAAAGAAAATATTCAAAATCGTTAAACTAAAATACAACCAAACCAATCTATGAAACATAATAGTATACTAATAATATACATATCATTTAATGTTAGTGCGATCCTGTTACGCACATCGAAACCTACTTATCCTTAAAACATTCACTCGAACAATCTCATCATCACTAACTATAGAGCCAGAGATACTGCAGGGAGATTTATATATTTCAAATGCAAAAATAAATTCAAGAGCTAGAGTCACATATGAAGGAATGAAGCCTTCGTTTTACAGTCGATCTTCTATTTCATTCAATTCTCAATTCAAAGATCGACAAGGATTGGGTAATAGTACACGTATATTACAAGTTTTAGAAGAAGATCCAACCTTCGCTGAAATAATGACCCAAAGAACTGATCCATTTCAAAAATTTATAGGTGAAGAATTCCCATTACTGTTAGAAGAAAGAATTAGCATTGCATGTGGTCTATCCAATTTTGAATTAGCATTTGGCTTGGATAAGGAATCACCTTATCCACAGGATAATTTTCCAAAAACTAAAATTTATTATGAAACTGATAAACTTAGAATTCTAGGCAAATCATTAACATTATTTCATGTAAGAATGCTAACAGTATTTATAAATGAAAGGTATCTTTCATCGTCATCGTCGGAACTTTCAGAGGAACTAGACATATTCAATAATTCCAATGCATTAATAATAGAGTTTATGAAAAGAAATCAATTATACAGTAGTGTCTTACCATTCAAAGGTGTTACAAGGTTGGGATCACGATATAAACATAGTATGACGAAGCTAAAGAAACGATTTCTAGATGCAACATGCATAGGAAGTTTTTATACATTGGTAGGGTTGTTATCGAAGAAATTTGATAATGAAAACATTTTAGAAAAAATAATCAAGGGGAAAATAATAAATGGGAATTTAGGATTAATTCAATTGGGAATAGAATCATTTAATAACAAGTCTCCTTAATATAAATATGTAATAATAATATATGTATATACAAAGTCTTCTTATAAATATAATGAAGCACAAAAAACTATATCCCTTTTGATCTTTTCTTGAGCTTCACTCATTTTTGAATGTAAAGTTGAATCTCCAACAATTAAAGCGGCATTCTTTACTTCACGACAAATTTCATCTAACCGATTTATAACTCTAACAATAGTACCTTCAGCTTCAACACTGATTCGCATAATTTCATTAAATGAAAGTCCTCTTGCCCATTCATACACAACATTAACTAATGCAAATCTTTTTCTTTCAAGGAATTCTTCTTCTTCGGATGTTAATATAACTTGATTCTTTGAATATACTTCTATCATCTTTTTGGTGATTTCTAAGATTCTAGCTTTACCTCTTTCCAATCTAGGAGTAATACATGGAGGCTCTTCTTCGTTTGTTCTTCCCTCATAAACAAAACATGAAAGTAAAGCAACTATTTCATCTGCTTCAAAATCTCCTAAGAAGTTATCTAAAACTAATTCCGTGATGACAAGTTCCCAACCAGAATTTATTTCACAAGCAACTCTACCTTTTAAAACCACATTTTGTTGATTGTCAATGAATCCTGATTCTTCTAATACCTGTAAACGTTGTGCATAATCTGGTAATAAATCCAAGTTCTCATCGGATATTAATGCTTGTAATTTAGAAATTTCTTTCCTCAACTCGTGCTTCTTATGTAAAATTTCATAGTGATTCTTGAAGTTAGAACAATAGAAACTTGCAACTGTTTTAAGTTTAATAAGAACATTCGTCATTTCAGTAATAATATCATGCAAATTAAGTTGAGCACTTTTTCCTACTTCAAGTTCTTCCCATGAAAATTGGAATCTAAGTAAAAGCTCAATTTGAATGATTGCTTCATTGACAATTTCTGGGTCGTTTTTCAAAATACCAGACATGTTTGACTTTAAACTATATTTGCAAACGAAACCAATCCTTTGATATGGAACAGATTCTACTCTCAAATTTCCGCCATACTTTATTCTCTTAAAATTATTCTTCAAATATGCTTTGAAAGGAATAAATGGTTGCTTGTATCTCTGTACATCATTCTCGTATTCTGATCCATGGTCAAATGTTAATATTAAAACAGCACTATTGGCTGCATCTGATCTCACTATGAATCCTAGTTTCATTGTATCTGATTTATCTCTGAATACCACGGAACGACCAATTTTCAATAGTTGAGTCTTCAAAGTTGGCAGTTTATGTATTTCAACAATATATTCACCACTTAATTCTTCATATTTTGTTATTAAATCAAACGCATCTTGCATATCCTTGGCATCGCAGTTGTCACATTGTGGAGCTTTCATTTGAATTGATTTTTCAGTCAAGTCCTCAACTTTCTTTTGATTTTCTGGTAATAAAACTTGTGTTGAATTTTCACTAAATGAATGTTTAATCATTTCTTCAACTCTCAATGCTTCTATTCTCAACAAATTTAAAATCATATTATATGTCAATCTGAATTGAGACAGTAACTTGGTAGGTGTACCTAAAGCCACATCCTTAAAATCTAACTGTGATATTGGATCATTATATGCCATTATAATAACAGTACCAGTTGGATCTAAACCTCTTCTACCAGCTCTACCTGACATTTGAGTGAATTCTCCAGGAAGCAAGTTCCTGAAACTCCTACCATCATGCTTCCTCATTGAACTAAATACGACTGTTCTAGTAGGTAAATTTAATCCCATAGCAAAAGTTTCAGTTGCAAATAATACTTTCACCAAAGTTTTAGAAAACAAAATTTCAATACATTCCTTAACTATTGGTAATAATCCACCATGATGAACGGCAATACCTCTACTTAACATTTCTCTAATCTTAATTATTTGAGGAAGTTCTCTATCTTCTTTCTTTAATCTTGCGACAGCTCTGTCAATAAACATATGAATTTCAGATTTTTCTTTGGCGGTACAGAAATCAACACTACTTAATGAATCAGCATAATCTTCGCATTTCTTCTTAGAAAAGACAAACACAACAGCGGGTAATAAGTTTGATTGTTTCAAATATTGTACTAATGATAGCCAAGTATTTTTATTTGGACCATCTTGATTGAAACGACCACCTGTTGGTCTACTCTGGAAGTTTCCCCTACCTCTATTTGAAACTTGCCCACCTCTTGATCCACCTCTGGGTCCACCTCTTCCACCTCTATTACCACCTCTAGCAGAGCCGCCGGGTCCTCCTCTACTACCTGAACCCATTACAGCATTTGGTGGACCATCTTTCTTCTTTTCTAGTAAATCTCTATGTTTCTTAAATTCGCCTTCAATAAAATTTCTTTGAGCATCCACTACTTTAAATAATTCATTCTTAGCTGATATATATATTTCTAACGGAACAGGACGTTTAAGGGTTGAAATAACATAAATATCCTTCTTTTTTGTTCTACCAATCCAATTAGCAAATTCAAATGTATTTGGAACTGTAGCAGATAATAAGATAAATTTAATATGATCAGGTAACATAATGATAACTTCCTCCCAAACCACACCTCTATCTATATCATTAACATAATGAACTTCATCAAAGATCACAAATTCAACATCTCTAATTAAATCTGCCCCTCTGTATAACATTGATCTAAGAATTTCTGTAGTCATAATAAGACAATTAGCCTCTGGATTTATTTGAACATCACCAGTTATTAGCCCTACATCCGCATCTTTGAATGTTTCCTTAAAATCTCTGAACTTTTGATTCGATAATGCTTTAATTGGGGAGGTATAAATGGTTTTGGTCATATTTCTATTTGCCATTGCTATAGCATATTCGGCAACAACAGTTTTACCAGCTGATGTATGAGCAGCCACAAATACAGAATCACCTTGTTCCAAATGAAAGACGGCTTCCTTTTGAAAAGTGTCAAGTTCAAAGGGCCATTCTCTTGCCATATTAGGTACAAGTTCTTTAAAATTTTCAATCTTATGATCTAATTCAACAATATGAGCCCAAGATTTATTATCTTTTTCTTCAACTGCATCTGATCGTATATTGTAATCAATAGGTACTAGTCCGTCTACCTCGGAAGAATCAAACGGTATCCTTCCAACAACTTTGCTACCACTTCCAGTTGTTTTTATTTTTAAATCACGTTCTCCAATTGTTTGAATTACTTCCAACTCTTCATCTTCATTATCAGCTAGTCCTAACTCTGTTATAGATTCATCTTTATTTATTTCTTTTGAAATTTTCAACCCTCTTGAAAGACCTTGTGGCCAATCAAACAATCCATGTTCATTTCTTGATAAATAATTTGTTGGATCAGTTTTACCAGTCACATTTACTATTCCACCCGGCTGGAATGGTAAAAATGTTGACTTTCCTCGTAATACATCACTCTTGGCAGTATATTTTCTATTGATTGACAATGAATTAGTTGAATTTGCATTATCGATTTCACTAAGTTGAAGTTCTTCTTCATACTTTGTAATTTCACCATCAATTCCTGATCGTTTAAATCTAAACGAAGTTCTGCTTAATGGTTCTGGATAATTTAATAATCTCTCATATAATTTAAGTTGATCAATTTTTGGTATTTCTTGTACTAAATCTAATAAATCCCATGATAATTCATTTGATGGTTGTAAAAATTCCGATATTATTGAATCATTGACATTCTCCTTTGGACGAACATACGAAGTCTTAGTGTTTGGATCAACAATTAGATTTGAAATACTATCTTGATGGTCTATTTCAGTCATATTTACTTAATATGAAATCAAAATCAAAATCGAATCAAATGAAATCAAATGAAATCAATAATATTTAGGTCTATTTTAAAAATCTGGTTAACAAAAATGATTCAGGTCGTGTTCAAAATTCAAATTTTGCGTCTGACAAAAAGAGAACAATTTTTAAATTTCAAAAGTTATCAAATCTTACTAAGAATTGATAAGTACAACAATTGATTTAGGGTCATTTGAATATAATAGACGCGTATCGACCTCGTTGGAATCATGTCACTTTGCAAGACCAGATTACAGGAAGAAAGGAAACAATGGAGAAAGGATCACCCTTTTGGATTTTATGCAAAACCTATTAAAGATGATGATGGATCGCTTAATTTAAAAATATGGAATGCCGGTATACCAGGTAAATCTTCAACAATATGGCAAGATGCTGTGTATCCACTTACTATAACCTTCCCAGACGAATATCCTTCAAAGCCTCCTAAAGTTCGATTTCCTCAGGGATTTTATCATCCAAATGTTTATCCAAGTGGAACTATTTGTCTTTCAATTTTAAATGAAGAACAAGATTGGAGACCTGCTATAACTTTAAAACAAATAGTATTAGGAGTCCAAGAATTGTTGGATACTCCAAACGCAGATTCACCAGCTCAAGAACCAGCTTGGAAAGCCTTTAGTAAAGATAGACCTTTATATGATAAGAAAGTCAAAGAGCAAGCTAAAAGGTATGCTAATGTTGAAAATCATTAGGAGTTCAATGTTTATTCTACTTATTTGCATTATTAATAAAGAAAAATGGAAAATAAGTGTGCGTATTCTTATAATATTTTAGATTTATGATTATACTTTTCTTTTCATTTTTGGTTTCTTTTTCTTCTGTAGTTTTATGATTTACTTATAATTTAGAGTATTATAAGGTTTGTATGATGTAAAGTTATTATTGTACATTAATATATAATTTATCCAATATTATTGGTATTCTAAGTTAGTCGAGTAAATATGATAAATAATGATAATAATATATATATATTTAAATAATAAAAATAAAAATAAAAATAAAAATATACAATGATATAATAGTTAATAATAATAAAACAATTTGCATGCTGGAAATCTAAACTACATCACTTTCCTTTATAAGATCTCTACTTCTTGAAATATTAGAGCCATTAGCTGCTTCACCTAATTGTGATGTACCCTTTTCTTTATAAGTACTAACGGCCGGAATATCTGCTTTAATTCTTGTTACAAGAGTCAGATAAGCTCTTGGTTCCAATTTAATTAAAGTGTGTAAAGGAATTGACATCCAAGGACTTTCTTCTTGTGGAACATTCATAAAATATGCATAAAGACATCTTAGTACTGCTTGATGAGTTATAATTAAGATATTTTCTTGACGTTCTAATTCCATAATAATTGGTTCTAATCTAATAACAATATCACGATAAGATTCTCCACCTCTATATCTATATTCATATTTATCATCATCTCTTGCCTTAAAATCTTCGGGGAATTTTTTTTCTATTTCTTCATATGTCATACCATCACACTCACCAGCATCTAATTCATCCAATGCTTTCCATTGTAATTTCTTTTTATAAGGTAAAAATGATGATGTTTGTTGAGTTCTCTTTAAAGTTGAAGTCCAAATTGTTAAATTAGTATGTTTATGCTCTTCGCCTAAAGATTTTATAACTAATTCAGGTAATCTTTTTGCATATCTCATTCCTCTTTCTGATAAATTTGAATCTCCACCAATTTGTCCAGTTAAATTATATTCTGATTCTCCATGTCTTGATAACCAAATACATCTGGGTTTAATATGTAAATTCATAACATAATAAACAATTCTACTTTCCAAATAACTCTCAATTCTATTTAATATGATTTGAGAATTAACATTAACTAATTTTATAAATGTTAAATCTGAATCAGTTTCTTGATCCATTGTTTCATAAATTTCTTCATAATATTTGATTCTTTTTAAAAAATCTTGAGTTGAAAATTCATTATCTTTACCTATATAATCCGGTGATGTAGTTTTAACATCTAAAATATTTTGTAATATTAAATCTTGATCATTACAAAAACTTTCTAAGAACATTGGTTCAATTAAATTTTCTCGACATAATTTTAAAATTTTATCACGTCTTTCTCTAGTTGAATTCGTGGCATCTAATATACCTACCACTCCATTTTCTTCTTGAAACCATTTCATCATATCAACAATAGCCAAGTTAATAGCTTCTTGTCTATATTTTAATCCTTCTTCATTATTAGGATCAAAAAATTCAGCATTAATATCTTCAGTTCCGGCAATTTCTCGACGATAATTACCAACATTAAAACATTTAGATTTAATTGAAAGCCATGATAAATACCTCACTATCTTTTGAGCTATTAAAGATTTCCCTCTGGCGGGTAAACCAACCATAACAACACAAACTCGAACGTTTTCAACGTGAGAAATGGAATATACCGGCATGACTAGTTAAAATAGAAGATTAGATAAATCAATATTGTTTCTATGATAGTTAATAAATATATTCCAAAATATATATAAAGTATTATTGGATTATGCTATAATGAAATATCTCATAAAATCAAATGAAATAAATGAGATAAATGATAATGAAAATGCGGAGATGTTACGTGGTATTCTTAAAAAAATGACTTTGAATGTAAACACTGATTTTTCAACAAAATATTAAAAAGGTTGATGGATCTAAATAAATAAGAATGCTATATTGTTGAATAATCTATGTATAATGCTATTGTTAATTAATAATATCTTATTCTATTCTTTCGTATTGAATTCAAAAATTAAAAATGGTTTCCTTCCTTTAGGATTTTTTCAGAATTTTTCCTGTTCCTTTTTTTTTTTTATTTTTTTTTTTTATTTATGGGGAAAAAGTCGTGTGACAACCAAGGACACGTAATGTCGTTCCGTATTTCTCCATTTGTCGTGGACTATCGAAACTGCGACATTTCTTTTTCTTTTTTTTTCTGTTTTTTCTGTTTTAGTAATTTCAGATATTTATAGGGGAAAAGCTTCAATTAATATTCAAAGATTATATATATATATATCAACTATTAATCAAAATATGTCGATGAAGAGGTTTTTAAACCGGTCACGCAAATCAGATGCTGATCGAGAAAAGGAAAGCGTTCCCCCATCATTAAATCTTACTCCCACCAAAAGTAGTAGTACAAGTGATTCTCATGAGTCAGTTAAAGATTTTCCTCCTATGTTTGAAAAAGCACTTAATAAAAAGACTAATCAAGATGATAAGAAACAAAGAACATTCAATTTTAATAATGATCTTAGTTTAAATTTAAACCCTTCGATTCTGAATACTAAATCTGCCTCAGTATTTACTAAAGAATCAGAATATATTGATAGATCCCTCTTTTCTCAAAGTAGAAAAAGTTTTTCAACCAAACAATCATCATACAAAAGTAATAATTCAACTAATGGAAAGAAAGATTCATTTAGTTATAGTCAACCTTTACAAATCTTGAATATAGTTGAAGAAAATACTGAAAGTTCTAAAACTCCTTATGAACTTATATTCGAAAGACTTCGACAATTAAGTGAAGATTTAGGAGTTATAATGAATCAATTTAATAATTCATTAATCAATCTAACTACAGCAGTAGTTAATTCCATTGAATGCTTCAAAAAATTTATTGTATTTGTCGAACAACATATTAATAATAATCATCCATCTCTTGATTGGAATTTTACAACGTATAATAATTCATATTTAAGAAAAATAATGAAAATTTATCTTAATTTTTATGATAATTTATTAGTTGAAGATGTTTATATTAAACTAAAATTATTATTAGTTAAAAATTTTAATGATTTTTCTCAAACTTTAACTTCTAATAATACAAATCAAATTCAACAAACTATAATTAAACCTCAAAATTTTCCTATTGGTAATAATAATGGTGCTTCATTGCCAAATGAAGATGTTTTGGTTAGGATAATGGATAAAATTTCAAAAACTTTAATATCAGTTAAAGAACAAAATGGTTCATTTATTGCTCCAATTACTCGTGGTATAAATAAAGATTTAAATATTTTATGTTTATATTTCGGTTATCCTGAACCTTCCGATTATCATCATAAATTAACTAGAAGTTTACATGAAATATATGATGATATTCATATTATTGTAATGAAAAATAGAATAGAATTAGCTAGTGGTGGAGTAAATACTCAAAATAATCCCAATGATTTAGATTCATTCAAAGCAAGAGAAGCTGCAAGATTACAATTACAACAACAACCATTAATTCATCATCCATTAGTTCAAAAATTTAAATTACCATTTAGAATTCCAACTGATGTAACAAGACCACCAATTTCCTTATCTTTATCAATTGAAAATTCTTCACGAACTTCAGGTACAATGGGTGGTTATATATATCCAATAATTGACGTTAAAAAGCAAAAACATCTTGAATCCTATGCAAATTCTAAATTTGCAATTTCTTGTGGTCATGTTTGTCTTGATAATACAAATTCAACCGCCACGGAATATCCTCATGTTTCGGCCCCTTCATCAGTTTTAATCTCATTATATAAACAAGCTTTATTGACACAGTATCATAAGATTGATAATACGGATGATTTTATTGCTGAATCGAAAGTTGCTTATGGTGCAGTATTAAATCAATTAGAAGAAATGTTTCCATTAAAACGAGTAAAAATTATTGATTCAAAAACCAAACAAGAAAGATATGAAACTCGAAATTTACCAAAGAATAGATTTGGACAAATAATTTGGGGTGAAAGAACTTTAATCAATGTTAATAAAGAAGATAAAGAAAAAGAATCAAAAAACTCATCATCGTCATCATTTATTGAAAAGAGACTTTCTGATATCGCAATTATTAAAGTAAATAAGAATTTAATTTGTGATCAAAATTATTTGGGTGATGATATTTCATTTAATGAATTTGATCCAGCATTAATGTTTGATAATTTATATGTTCGTGAAGTAATAAATTTACGGAGGTATTCACCGAAGTCATTAGATTTAAATATTGATGAAGTTGATTCTGATATTTCTTCCAATTCAACTAATTCAACTAATTATAGTGGATTACCGGTTTTCAAATATGGTTCAACTACAAAGTTCACCAAAGGTAATTTAAATGGTATTAAATTGGTTTATTGGTTAGACGGTGCTATTCATTCTTCTGAATTCATTGTTAATTCCATTGAAACTAATAGTGCATTTGCATCGGGTGGTGATAGTGGCTCATGGATTTTAACAAAACTAGAAGATGTTGAAAATAGTAAATATTCTAAAGGATTAGGAGTTGTTGGAATGTTACATTCTTATGATGGAGAATTCAAACAATTTGGATTATTTACTCCGATGACAGAAATATTAGATCGTCTTGAAGAAGTTACTAGTATTAAATGGGGTGTTGTTGGATGTAGTCCCGATGAAAAGAAATCTAGTAATGAAGTTGTTGAAGATGAAGCCAGTAGTGAAGAGGATGATGATGATGCAGGAGATGATACTGACGGAGACGATGATGATGATGATGAAAATAGTGAATATGAAAGTGAGGTAGATGATTTGGATGGTGCATTACCTCCAGAAATTGATTAGTTATGTTAATGGTTTATTTGAAAATTTATTTCAATTTAGGGTTATTATTATTTTTAGGGATATTTTTTTTTTCTTTTTGTATAGACTTCAAATATTGTTTTTAGTTCTTGTTTAGTTAATGAAGTACAATTCGTTTCGGATTATAGGTTAAATGTATTCCCTTATTTTACATTTCACGTGCAATTTATCACCTGCATGGAATTACCTGCATATTGTGTTTTTGAATATTGAAAAATTAACTTGATGAACAGATTCAGTTATATATATATATATATCTATATCTATATCTAAAAGAATTAAAAGTTAAAGCATGCTGTCTAAAGCGGCGCAAGCGGCAACAATTGTTGCTGTATCAGTCGTGAGTTGGTACTGTGGTGTTAAGTTTTGGCAACCAATAGTAATGTAAGTAGGATCAAAAATATGATTTTCTCATCAATAATTGAATTAAAAGACTAACTAACCAAACCAATATAGTGAAAAATTAAAAGAGCAAGGTAATTTAAGAACAGATATTGAAATACCCGAAGTAAATACCGATTTTCCGAAGTCCCTTGAAGAGGTTAAAACTCAAGTCAAAGTGATGATACATCCTGATTTACAAGATGTGTTTGTGCAAGAACAAGAAGCCAGGAATAATCTTAAATTACAAAAAATACGAGATGAACAAGAGGCAAGAAATAATTCAAATTGGAAAAATATACAGGATGAATCTGATAAATCAAATTGATAATGTCATTAAGTAGAAGCAAACCCAATCCTTTTTTGTAAATAGTTATTTTTAAATATATATATATTAAATTGTTATGTATTGCGGTGAGGATGCGCATCGTTATTTTATAAATAAAATAAAAAAATTTCAAAACTATTTAAAAATTATTCAGTTACCAACTTTCTACAATTGTTGTTAAAGTAATAATGGGGAAACTTAAGCGGAATAGAAAGAACGCCAAAGCCAGGTTGAATCCAGTTGGTCCTAATCCTAAGGAGAAACAACTAGCTGGCAGTAGTAATGATCCTAATAAAGATGACACCTCCAGACAATCCAAAATTTTACCATTATTGGCCAAATTAAAATCAACTATACCAAATGATAAATCAATGGCATTAGGAGCAATAACCGTCTTATGTGAAGATGAGCGTATGAGAAAATTATTATTAAAGGAAAAATTGATTAGTATTATTATGGAACAGTGTTTAAATGATAATAATGATGAAGTTATAGTTGAATCATTTGGATTATTAAGAAATTTAGGGATTGAAGAAGGATATGATGTTCTTAAGTATTATTGGCGTTCAGGAATATGGACAACTATTGAAAGCTCGTTAGTTAAAATTGAAACTTCATTTAAATATTTAATTGAAAATGATACATCATCAACATCAAGTATTAATATTAAAGATAAATCAAAAATTCAATTATTATATGATTTTACTGAAAATATTTTATCATTAGTTGTGACATTATCTGATGGATCATCTGATTTATTTGAATCAGTATTTAATAATATTGATCCTGTATTGAATTTAGTTGTTAAATTATTAAATCAAAAAGATTACAAATTTTCAATTTCTTTGTTTAATTCATTATTAGAATTCATTTACGAATTATCAACAGAATCTACTGGATTTATTTCAAAGCTTAATTCAATTAAGGAATTTAATATTGATTCAATTGCTCAATATTCTGAACGTAAGGGATTATTTAATAGATTAACCAAAATTTATTTAATTGGTATGAAATTTAATGATTTAGAAATTAATGGAGAAGGAAATACTAAATCGAAATATAATATTAGTGGAGAAATTTTAATAAATATTTATAATTTAATTATTGATATTGATTTAGAAAATTTAAAATTAAGATTAAAAAATATTAATGAACCAGATAATTCTCAACAACCAATTCAAAAAAATGATAGAGGAAATAATAATGATAATATACTTGAAAAGGATTTAAGTAAAGATCATGAATTAAAGAAACAATTGAAAGTAGAATTAAGTTCATTAGAAGTATCACTTGATTTAATTACATCAATAATTGAATATTTATCAATAAATGATGAAGATATTAATCAACCAATAAATTTATCCAATGAACTTATTGAAATTTTATTAAGTAAGATATATCCTGTATTAATTGAATTATTAAATTTTGAAACTAATAATGAATTTATATTATTATTAATTGAAAAGTTATTAGTTTCATTAAATAATTTTTCATTATTAATGATAAGTAATGAAAATTTACCAATTGAATGGTATGAAAAGAGTTTACAACTTTGGGATTTAATTATAAGCGTTAGTTCCAAGACTCAAGATATTAATATTCAAAAGAATTGTTTAAATATCTTTTGGGCGTTAACCAAATCATTAGGTTCACAAGTTCAAATTAAGATTCAAGAAAGTATGATTGAAGAATTAATAAATAAATGTGAACTTATTACAAAAGAGAACAATAATAATGATGACGATGAATGGGAATTCTATTTATCAAGCATTGGATTCTTAAGTAATTTAGCACCAATTATAGGTAATAATGAAAAAGTATTTAAAATTTCACAATTTTTATTTGGTAGTATTGAATTATTTATTAATAATAATTTAAATTTAAACTCAAAGCAAAGTAATATTATAACGATTGATATTATACTTGAAAGTATTAATAATATATTTGAAATATTTGGAGATAAAGAATATGATTATGATTATGAAATATTTATTAAACAAGAATATCTTAATCGATTAAAATTAATTGAACCAAAAGTAAAAGAATTAATTAAAAAAGTCGATAAGAACAAACATCCAATTTTGAAATCTAAGGGTATTGAAATTTTAATGAATCTTGGTAGATTTATTCAATATAAGGCTTCAGAAGTCAATGCATAATATGTTTAGAAGTCATCCATCTTAATATATATATAATTATATAATTTATATTCATGTATTTAATGCTTCATTGCATCGTGTGTAAGATAATAAGTATCATGATAATGTAAATAAGTTCATTAATAGAATTTACAAACCCATTGAGTTGAGTTAATTAATTTAATTAAACCTTGCTTCCAAAATTAAACTAAAGCAAAATCTTTTTTTGATTCTTGAGAAAATATAATAAACAAAATATAAAATCAGAATCAAATCGAGAATATTTAAATTAAGTTTAATTAGTAATAAATGATAGTATTTGTCCTGGAAGTTTAAATAGATAATTATTATTTAATTTATATACATGGTTCAGTTGTAAATCAAATCATCAGACTAATTGAACATAACTGTAGTTAAGAAAGCATTTTTGTGATACTAAGTAATTCAAAATATTTGCACAAGCTAATCTTTATATATCATATTTTATTAAATGTTCTTTGTCGCCATGCAAAATATGTATCAGTGTGTAGTTATTGACAACCAGGAATCCAACCATTTAAATTGACTAGAACAAGACCATTTTCGCTTTTTGAATTTGAATTGCATCACTATTAACTTGCAAGATTTAATCTTTATCACAAAACCTAATGATACAAGATCAATAAATTTTATTCAATTAAGGTTTTTCAATTGATGCATAAATTTCAATATTTTTAAGTAAATGAGTCTCCGAAGCCATTACTTCATATGGCTTTATTTTTCTCTTTGCAAATTATTAAAACGCCATTTTTATCGTAAAATATATGTTCCATTGCATGCATTATAAAATAAGTCTATTAATAGAATTTGCAACTTGTAAATATTTAATAATAATAAATAATAAATAATAAATAATAAATAATAAATGATGTAATAAATAAATAACATTGAGACTTCCTAATTAGGAAATTGCGCTTGCGTTTAGAAAACAAAAAAAATTATTTCGTAAATTTCGTAATTTTATTTTTTTTTAACAATTACTAATCGCCCTACTTAACAATTTGTAATTTAAGGATATGCATAATATTTAATGAAAATGATAATAGATGGCTATTTTTAGTAACCAACCAAATTATGCCATTCATATAATGGTTACACGATGTTAAAACTAAATATAAAAATAAAACTTGAATAAGAAAAAGGGGGTTATCAAAAAAAATAGAGCCAATCGGGTAACGAGCAAAGAAGTCCCCCTCCCCCCACAAAAGAATTATCGCTATAGATTGAATCGGACAAAATAAAACTGTAACTTCAATAAAAAAAAAGATGTCACCCTTTTAAATTCAAAGTAAGTATTCATTTCAATTTGAATATATAGATTTAAATTGTAAAGCCACCACTTTATAGTTTATTATATAAGAACTATAGATGAGCCATAACTCAAATATAATAGAAAATAGAAAAGAAACCACAGCAACTAAAGGATCAATTAATCATGAGATAAAACTACGAAATGAAGCAAATAAAACAAATTTAGAGATCAATCGCCACATTGAATCGTTTAGAAGTGTATGTTTTTTTTATAATGTTTATTATTATTTACCAAGTTTGGAATAAATTACACTAAAAATAGACTTTGTGTATAATTAACTGCATAATAAATAATAAATAAACAAAAAATAAATAGAAAAAGCAAACTGGTTACGATTTTAATTTTAATTACGACAGACAGGTACTTATTTTATTATTAAATTAATTACATCATAGGCTTAAAACAACGTGTAATGTCATAAGTTATTTTAATTTATATATATTAAAAATCTCGAAAGAATGTCAAAATTTTAGATTAAAAAGAGGAGTAATTTTTTTTTTTTTTTTCGCTCTTGTAAGTAAATTTGCCGGGGATTGAATTAAAATTCTAATTATAGTAATTAATTATTAATTTACATGTATGGTGATGTGTATACCCTTTCAAATTTTAGTGGTGGCGTTAAATGAAATATCAGATTTATTTATTTTATTTATTTTTGGTATAATTAAATAAAAATATTGTTCCGTGATTTTCAATTATTCTTTTTGATTATAAATACAAGAGTAATTTTCCCCGTTTTATATAATTATCTTCTAAATCTTTATATTTCTCTTTTCTCTTCTTTTCTTTTTTTTAATTATCTATCTATCAACCCTAACTTTCAATTAGTCCTTCGCTTAACTTAATTATGAAATTTACTACCACTGCTTCATCATTCGCTTTATTAGCATCTTCAGCATTTGCTGCTTTACAAAATGTTACTTTATTTGTTGCATCTGATGATCCAACTCTTAATGGAAGTGGGATTTCTGCTCCTCATGAAGGGGCTGGTATTGGTTATTTATTCGTTGGTAATGATAATGGATATTTCGCTACTGCCAATACCGTTCCACTTATTTATGATACTGAAACTCAATTATTATATTGGTATTCAACTCCCCAAATTAGACAAGGATTTACTAGTTTTGCTAGTAGTTTCCCTAATGAAGCTGCCATTGATGTTTTAGAATTAAGTGTTGCTGCCACTACTTCTGATACTGTTACTTTTATTGATGGTATTTTATCTTATCAAGGTACAACTCAATTCCAAGCTTTAGGTAATATTAGTGATCCATATGATTTATCAAAATCTTCATTGGCAATTGTTAAGAATTCCAATGAAGGTATTCCAATTTCCCTTACTGCTATTTTCCAAGACGCTACTTCAACCACCACTGTTCCAACTTCAACTTCAACTGCTGAAGAATCATCATCAGTAAGTTTTAATTATAATTCTACAACCACAGTTACTACTTCTGCTTCAACTACTGTTGCTGCAGAATCAACTACTACCAGTTCATTAGCTGTTATTAGTGAAGGTGGAGCTGCTGGATCTATGGTTCAAGGTTCATTCTTGGGGGCTGCTGCTCTTGCTGTTGGTTTATTAATTTAAACTAACCCCATAAATTTTGTCATTA
This sequence comes from Scheffersomyces broadrunensis, assembly GCA_030563665.1. NCBI lineage: Eukaryota > Fungi > Ascomycota > Pichiomycetes > Serinales > Debaryomycetaceae > Scheffersomyces > Scheffersomyces broadrunensis. The sequence goes on along the minus strand of JAJMJS010000014.1, from coordinate 105,604 downwards.
TAATTTTTTGCATTATTTTTATTTTTTCGTTATTTTCAAGTTTTTATTTTTGTCTCTAAAAAAAAATTTTTTTGTTTGTTAATTTTTAGTTTGATTTGTTGCAAAAATCAACCAAAAAAGTATAGAGTTGAATCTCTATGAGTCTTTAATTTTAATATATCTAATCATTATTTTCTATCTATATTTGTGTGTCTACTTAATAAATTATCATTATTGTTATCATTATTATTGTATATATAACCTTGTATTAAGTGAAATGCTAAATGCTAAAAAAAAACGAATGCTAAATACTTCTATCATTTAATTAATCAGTGTATAAATCTGACACCTCTGGCCAGACTCTTTTATATAAACTCATAGCCACTGTATCTTGAGATGTTAATTTCCCATCAAAATTAGCTTTAAAATATCCATGAGTACCAAGACTAGATTTTATAAATCCTGATCTGCCTGATTTTGTAAATAATGGTACGGCTTTAAACCAATTAATATCTTCCGGATTGAAAAACATATAACGAACTGTTACAACTCGTTTATGAATCTTGACTGGATGACCCGTTAAGATTGCTCTTTGGGCTATTATTCTTGTATGATCACAATTAAGGAACGTTCCTTGACCTATGAATTGAATTGAACCATTTTCTGGACCTGGTTTAAAATAAATTATAGGAGCATTATTAAATAATACGGGAGTTATGGCTGTTGCAATGGTTGATACACCTGGAGGTACGAAATTTTCAAATTTATGAACATTATTGGAATTATTACTGGCTTGATTTAAAATTGGAGTTATGATTTGTCTTCTGGGACCATATTGAACAATCATTGTATCTTTTGATTGAATTGGTTGTTCATAATCTTCCCAAATTTCAAATGAAAAATTACATACGGATAATTTATGTTCATGTTGTAATAATTCATAAATTGTAAAGGGGAATTTTAAAATATTAATTCTTTCTAATATTAATGATGGACATTTTAAATATAATTTAATTCTATTACCAATTGGAATTTGAGTATTTTTAATATATTCTTTATTAATTTTATTTTTTGTTGCTTTAAAATTAGAAATTCTTAATAACCGATTCCAAATTGATGGGCTTTCAATATCTTTTTCATCATAATCCCAATTACAATTACTTAAAGATTTTATACCTCTAAATGCACTTAATCTTTCTTTAGCTGATTCTTGAGGATTTAATTCAATTTCATCGGGGAATTCTAATTCTTCCTTAGCAATTTGTCTAAATTCTTGTAATTGTCTTAATTCTTCTTCTGGTGATAAATCAATATGCATTTCTGTATCATTTTCACCAAATTCAGTTGGAGCATACTCAGTTTGTCCATCGATTTCAACATCTTGATCACCTTCTTCCACTATTTCAACATCTTCATCATCATCACTGTCTATATCAGATGCTTCATCTAATACATCATCAACAAACCATCTACCTTGATATTCAGATGTACCTCTGGGTAATTTTCTATTATTAGCTTCCTTTTTTATATCGAAATAATTTTTTCCTTCCATTTTAATTCCAAATTCATCATCATCATCATCATTTAATAATTCTTGTTCCATATCAATTTCTTGAGGATTTAATTCTTCTAAAGTTTCTTGATTTTCACTAGGGATAAAACTATCTAATAATTCATCAAATCGTAAATTTTTAGATAATTTTTCAAGTTTATTAATTTGAAAATCTCCAAATCCAGGAATATGAACTAAACGATCTGAATTGAATCCAATACCTCTGACTATCCCTTCTACGATTAATTCTCCTTCTTCATTGTTACTATTTCCATTTGACCAAGATACTTTATCAGCAATTAACCAACCTCTTGAATCTCTCCAACCAATTGATTTGGGGAATTTTTGACATATAGTTCTTAAACAATTGGCATTTTCCGATTCTGATTCTAATGCGAATAATTTTTCATCGTTGGGGAAGAAATGAGTAAAGAATGATTGTAATGATTGTCTTATATCTAATTGTAAATTTCTTTTAGGATATGAAGAAATTAAATTTGGTAATACACCAATTATTGATGCAATACCTTGAGCAATTAAAGCACGAAGCAATTGTTCGCCATATTCTTTTTCAATTTCCTTTTGAGCAGATATACCAAATAATATAAAATCAGATACTTTAGCAGCATCTAAAATTGATAAGAAATTATCTTGGTTTGGTATTATAATTTTTAAATTTGATTTAAATCGAGGTATAGTGATATTATTAACAGAAGGATATTCAAAGTTAGTTCTTTTATTTATATTATCTAAATTTTCATCTTCAATGGATGGATTAAATAATTTATTAGCAATATCAATTGATGATATATCATTAGTTAAAGAAATTATAGTAATTACTTTTTCAATACCTTGATTACCTTCAAATAATTTTCGAGATAATTTAGTTTCTAATATTTTTTGTTCTTTTAATTGTTTTGATAAATTCTTTCTTTCAAGTTTACTTAATGATTTATTTGATTTATTAGTTGAATCAGTTGTTGATGATGATTTTTCAACTTTACCCTTATATAAGTTTTTTAATTGACCTTTAGTGGCATGTTTGGATTTGAAGGGTTTGTGGTCCTTATTGACACTTGATCTATGAGAATGACCACCTTTAGCCATTATGATATATTATATATATTATATATTATTAGATGGGGTATATTTTGTTAATTAATATATATTTTATTAAATATTTCATTATTCAATAAACAGAGATGCCTCTTCTAAAAATTTTATTTTTATTATGGAGATCACATGATCTGAATGATCATGTGATACTTATCAGGATATTCTCACGTGTATTAGATTAGGGTTGTTGCCCTCGTGATATTGGTTTAAATGCAGGTCGATAATTTTTAATATTTTCTTTTGAAATTTTGTTAACAAAATAATAAAAAAAATTCTTAACTATGAGAGAGAGACTAATTGTTACTCTGGAAAAAAAATTGTTTAAAATTATATTTGAATTAATATTGAATTTACAAATCTTTTGTTATCATACATTCAACGACGTTATAAATAATTGTATGTAGTATATCATCATTAATATGATCATCACATATGGGAGAGGAAGAGGAAGATCGTGAGTTAGAGAAGCTCAGTTTAGTTGTTTCATGAAACATAAAAGTATTCACTGTAAAAAATATCAATCAATCAATCAATCAATCAATCAATCAATTAATTAATTAATTAGTTAACTTAAAATCAAGTTAAACAATCTATTGAAATAATAATATATCAAGTTCTATATTAATCAATATATTTAATACGATTATTTGCTTATTCCATTTATAAGTTACATTTAATCATATATATGAAATATAAGAAATTACCAACCACATATTAAACTAATAATACTATTCGATTTAAATAATAAGAATACATAATATGATCAGCATTAAAAAATCACACAATCATATATACCATCATCATACTTTGATCATCAATGATTCTACTAGATGACAATATTCATTATTCAAATGACGTATCTTTAATTTTTCAACAAATCAAATTTACTTATTAAGTCCAACCTGTCTAATAACAACTAAATTAAACTAAACTGTTGTCATCATTAACTTCGTTCCGACTGACTCTTGACCTTTTGATTTAACAAGTGTTCTTTTTTTACTAACTATTATTTTTTTTAGCAATATGGCTCACGAAAGTGTTTGGTTCTCCCACCCAAGAAAGTTCGGTAAAGGTTCAAGACAATGTCGTCTTTGTTCATCTCATTCTGGTTTAATTAGAAAATACGGTATTGATTTATGTCGTCAATGTTTTAGAGAAAAAGCTACTGATATTGGATTTAATAAATACCGTTAAGTGTTTTATTATAAGTTTTCCATGAAGAAAAGTTTTAAATAAATGAAGAAAAATTAAATTAAAATAATTCTTTTAATATAAAAAGAATTTATCCATTATAAATACATATACTTTAGTATATTATTACATTACATAAAAAAACATATCTTTTCCTAAAAATACATGATTATTCTTTTTGAAAGAATGATTTTAATTTAAATATATATATTTTAAAAAGTTATTAATTATATCAATTGACTTTGTAAAATTGTAGACGATCAAATATTGAATTTTAAATGATTGAAAGGTGTTATACATTATGCTAGGGTTAGATGTATCAAATATGTTATTACATAATAAATCATACCTCTTTGAATATAGCTAAATAGAAAGTGATAATGATAATTACATTCAAATTGGACAGGTCAGACTGTGGTTACAATCTAATTCATAAACTACAATACTATAAAACTTACAATCACAAGATATGTATCCCATAAAATATCGACATTCAAAATCCATCGCCTCACTAAAGAGACCCAAGAGGATTTCAAACTTCCTAACAGGGAAAAGGCTCAATCTTGGGAAAAACAAATAATAATAATTATATGGCAACGAGTATAACTTGATAATTTACATTATCTCGTCGTGGCAAATATTCCCGTAAGTTTAATACTTTTTGATTAAAGAAGAAAAAGAAGAAAAAGGTATAAATATAAATTTTATAAAAATTTAATTTTTTCCTTTTTTATAATTGAAATATTTTTTTATTATTGATGCATTGTTACCCGGTCATCGAATTTTTTTTAAATACTGCAAAAAGAATTATACAATTTACCTAAAATATAAAATATATTAATAAATTAGTGAAATATTTAATTAACGATAAGTGGTTAAGATTTCTTATTGGTAACCAGTACCAACAAGAAACGAAACCAACAATAGAATTGAAAGGAAAAGATAGGAAAAGATAGGAAAAGATAAAAAGATTAAGATAAGAATAATTAAATACTACCACTAAAACTTTCATCAATATCAATTCTTAAAATTAATAATGATCTTAATAATCCAATCATGGTTATAAAACTAGCCAATCCAACAGGGACCACGGCAAACACAACAATATTATAAAAATCAAAAAACCGAGCTTTGGTCTTCTGTAATAATGGTGGAGAATTATCATCATAATCATTATTATTAATGATGGTGTTAGTAGTGCCATTATTATTATTATTATTGTTGTTGTTGTTGTTGTTATCATCCACCCCTTCGTTAAGTTGAGAGATTTGATGATGATCATTAGAAGATTTCTTCAATTCTAAATTCGAAGTAACGAAATTTTGACCAATATATGTCAATGTTAAACAACAACTAATTAATATCCATATATGTAACCCATATTTATAACCATCAGCTGAAAAAGTAGATACTAAATATTGTTCTGCCGTGATAATAATGGCTGACATTGATAAAACTCTTACTATAGCAGCAGGAGTAGAATAAATAACTATCCATCTTATAATTAATCCATCCAATACCGAATATGATAAATAGGCTGATACAATACACCAAACTCCCGATAAAAAATGTTCACTTACTCGAGCGCTAGTTAATGATTTAATTAATTCTTGATGAGTATTTAGATTTCCAGGTTCATCAATATTATTAATGACAAATATTCGTTTCCAAGATTGAATCAACCCAATCAAGGGAGGGATCAATGATACATCTCGAGATAATGCTAATGCAAAATGTTGCCTAGCATTAAGGAATTTTAATCCTAATTGTTTTAATGATGATTTTTTATATTCAAATTTTCTATTATTATTAGTATTATTATTATTGTTGTTATTGCTACTACTATTATTAGCAGAAGAATTATTATTATTATTGATATTATTGATGTTATTATTAGTATTATTATTGTTATTACTATTGTTGTTTATGCCAGGATTATTATTATCATTATTATTATTATTATTATTATTATTATTATTATTATTATTTATAGGTGGTTGAGAAGAAATTTGCATGGTTATTGGTTGGTCAGAAGCACCATTTATCGAAGGAGCATTTATCATTGATGAAGTTGAATATTGCATTTGAATTTGACCAAATACCATATCAGTTGAAACTAACGAGGAATTTCTCGATATATTAACTTGTTGATAATGTTGAGAATGCCGTTCATATATAAACTGTGATGTTTCATAAGATGGTACTGGTTCAGTAGGATCATAATGATTATTATTATTATTATTATTATTATTATCAGTTGTTGGATGATTTATTGAACTAGTGGATGCATTATGACGAGGAGGCAAAGTATAATCATCATCAATTTGATGAGATTCAAGATTATTAGTAAATCGTTTCCGAAGTGATTCTAACAATGCCATGGTTTAAATCGTTTAACTATCTCAACAAAGCAGCAGTACGTACACACACACACACCCTTATAATACTGATTGATATTTATTATTATTATTATTATTATTATAATTGTTGAAATAAAAATGAAATTGAACTTTTTATTACACATTTAAAAAATTAAAAAAAAAATTTTTTTTTTTTAATTTATTAAAATATCACAAAATCATTGTTAATATAAAATAATAATTAATTATAATTACACATTGCTATCAATAATTGCTACAAGTTAATTAATATCTATTTATTTATGTCTACTTGAGGATATAATAGATATTATTCTTATTATTATTATATTTATTTATATTTATTTATATTTATTTATATTTATTTATATTTATTTATATTATTATTATATTTGGTATACTCCTTATTATGAAAGGACAACAAAAAAAGGGGAGGTTTATATATATATATATAAAACAACTATTTCATTAAAAAACAATCGATATTTCCTTTTTTTTTTACTTTCTTCTTCATCATTATTATTTATTATTATTATTATATTTATTATACTTAAATAGCTTCTAATTGTTGACTAATTTCATCTAATTCAGCTTTAGCAGTATTATATTTTTCAGTTAATTCTTCTAATTTCTTTTCATAATCATCTCTTTCAGTTTCTAATGATGTAACTTTTCTTTCCAATTGTTCAGCCTTAATATCAGTTTCTCTTAATTTTTCAGTAGTTTGTTTTAAATTCTTATCAGCTTCTTCTAATTCTTCTTCTAATACTTGATTCTTTTTGGTATAATTTTCATTGGTGGTTTTTAATGAATGAGATTCATCAGCAGTTTGTTTAACAGTACCTAAATCAGCTTCTAATTTTTCAACTTGATCTTCTAAAACTTGATTCTTTCTGGTTAAAGCTTGAATTTGATGATCTTTATCTAAGTTTTCTTGGGTTAATTCTTTAATTTTAACTGCTAAATCATCTGATTTTTCTTGCCACTTTTCAGCGTCTAATTTTAAATTGTTGATTTTCTAAAAATAGGTATAGTTAGTAATGAATTCTTAGCGTATAGTCGTATTGGATCGACTGATTGATTGATTGACTGATTGATTGATTGATTGATTGATTGATTGATATTTTTTGTTGGTCAATGTTATTGTTGGTATATTTTTAGCTGTTGCCTACTTTTTTTTGACAGCACAATTATTATTGGCTGTGTTAAATCCCACTTTTTCTATCCTAAGTTTGATCAATCCAATTCAATTGATAGTTATAAACTATCCTGATCCTATTGAATAATACATACTTCTTTAAGCTTATCCATGATAAATGATTCTAAATGATTGATTGAAAGTTATAAAAGAAGAAAGAATTTTTTTAAAAATACGTGTTGTTTTTTGTTGATCTCTCTTTAAATTTTTAAAATCCCAAAATAAACCAAAAAAAAAAAAAATTTATCGTCAAAAAAAAAAAAAAAAAAAAAAAAATATTTGGAATTTATACACGACCACAAAAATCTATTTATATCTATTTATGTTAAATATAGATATTAAAATTATAATTAACTTCATAAGATTCTAATTTTATAATTACTCTGAACATAAGAAATTGATTTATAGGAAATATTTGAATGTTAAAAGATGCTATTTTGATTCATTTCTCAATTGTACTTCATATGTCTGCTGACAGTCGGTACTTAATTGGTTGAAAGGGACAATTCTTTGTGAAAAGGTTGTGACTATGTAAGTACATGCTGGAAGTGAAACGATAGACTGGTGATACAAGGAATGCTAATAAAAGTAACTGTAGCTATGGCGACAAATGTCAATTCATATTAATAACCATATGGCTGAATTGCATGCTGAACAAACCAATCTCTCTTCAATGAATCTTTTATTCTATTGATACATATGTGTCATCACCATATATGATATATTATATATTATATATTATATATTATATATTATATTGTATATATAATACATTATTATTTAGAATGGTTGTTCTTGTTTTTTTTGCAGTTCCAGTATGGGATTTCCTAATTTGGAATAATCAAAAACAAACCAAAAAATTTTTTCAGCCAAATCAACCAGCCATTTAATATAACAATTTAACAATTGTAAGCCTTCTGTTCTATTAATGGTTGGGGATCATAATTTAAAATTTAAAATTAATAAATTCAAAAAAAAAACGGATATTACATTATATTACTTGCATATACAAAGAAAAAAATTCTAGTGTTCGTTTCTTAACCCTTGATGTTTAATTTAATTTTATACCACATAAAAATTTTATAAGAAAAGAATACTTATCTAATCTACTCACAATTCATCATAATCTAAGCACGGGACTTTTCATCTTAAGGGCAAGAACATATAATATCATGGCAGCTCTAATAAATCCCTCCACCACTCTGGAATCGTTTGTAACGGCTCGAAATAATTTTTCAAATTCAAATCAATCATTACCTCATCATAATTTTTATCAATATGTTCCCACAAGATCCGTTAGTACATCACCAGTAAATAGCTTACAATATGTCAGCAATTATCAGCATCATAGATCTTCAAGCAATCAACGAGTAACTCCTTCAAATCCATTCGGAGTAATATATGGTGATAGTCCTATACCTCCAGTAATACCTTCACAACAACAACAACAACAACAACAACAACAACAACAACACCAAATCCAAATGAATACCACTTCAAGTGAAGATATATTTGGCGAACCTCCAAAATCTACTTATTATGAAATTGAAAGAAACCTTAAACAAGGAAGAATCTATCAACCACAACCCAATCATTTAAATCGATTAAGAAATCCTTCATTGCCACCAATTGTAACTATAGTGGATAATACATCATTAAAAAGAAGTGGTTCAATAATATCAACATCTGCTACATTGAGAAATAGAAATAAAATTAAGAGTAGAAACAAAATGGTTCATTCTAAAGATCTTGAAGATAGTGATGATGATAAGCCTAAAAGAAACAAACCTTTAAAATTCTTGTTCCCAGTTAAAAGAAAGACTTCATTAAAATATACTTCAATACCAATTAATAATAATAAAATTTCCAAACCTGATTTTAATAGTAATGCTCAATTGCAACAATTTTTAAAAGATTGTAATTCAAATGACTTAATAAGGGAATTATTACCAAAAAGAATGCAATTATTTAAATATCATAATATATCAAGAATAAATCCTCGATTATTATCAATATCTGAATTATTTAATATTGATAATAATAATAATTTCGATATAATTAAAGTTCAACCCCGAATTATTTCATCACCTACTAAAATTAATCATAGTAAAAACTATAGTAATATTCAATTTAAAGAAATTGTTTATCAAAAATATAAATCAGCCGTATTTAATAATAAATTAACAAGAGTACCAAAATTTGAAGAAATGTATCCTCAAGATTTAACTTTATTAACAAAATCCGAAATAAATCAAATTAATCAAAAAATCTTATTTGAAATACTTTTAAGAAGAACAGTGGCTGCTAAAATTGAGTATCGATTAAATCAAGGTGGATTTAGTCAATTGATTCAAGATGATTCTTCTTCAAGATACTCTTCAACGAATTCTTCGTCAAACAGTAGAGGTGGAGATAGTGGAGGTGGAAGAAGACGAGGAAATAATAATAATAATAATAATCCATCATCAAAACCTCCACCTGGTGGTCCAAGACATGAAGATGATAGCGATTCATCGGGGTTTCAGTCTCGAGAATCAATTAATACTGGGGATTTAATTCATCAAAATACTTCATTATTTTCAGAATTATTACCATCACCCCAAATCAGTTATACATCTGATATATTTGGAAGTATTAATTTTAATTCATCTTCCCAAAATTTAGATAATAATAATACTAATAATAATAATAACAATTATCGCGATAGTTATAGTAATAAGAATTCAAATAATTCTAAAAGTATAAAGACAACTAACTCAAGTACATTAGATCCAAAATTGATTAAAAAGCCTTCCAATGAATTTATTAATAATTTTAATAAATCATATAATGAAAAATATCCAATTAATACTCATGTTGAAAATACCTTATTAAATTCAAAAGTATATCAATTAAAACCAATTAATCGATCAGTAACTACTTTATTATCATCTACCGATTCATATCCAAAACCAATGATACCTAAGCAAGAACAAGTTAATCATTCATCAAGTAGAAAATCTTCAGAATCAATTAAAGAACATGGATCTTCTTCAAAGAGACAATCAGATTCAACAACAAATACATCGGTATTTCATAATTTAGAAGATTTATCAAGTGAATTATCATCTTTCTTACAAGATAATAATAATAATAATACCAAGAATAATAATTCAAAGGTTCCAATAATTCCTCAAATAACAACAGAATCTCCAAGACCAAATTTGCAATCATTTAGTCAAGTTTCTCCAACCGTAACAACTCCGATTCAATTTATATCTGGTCCTAATGTTTCGACGTCTAAGAATGCCATCCATAATGCCATGTCTAACTATGATATTAAATCAATGAAAGGATCAATTTCAATCATTTCACCAACCGATTATACACATTCAAATCCTCCATCAGTAAGTCCAATTGCAAAATCAGAAATTGAATTAGATACAATAAATGAAGATGTACAAGCTTCAACAGCTTCATCAACAAAACAAACATTACTTCCTAAATATGGTACTAAGAATTCAAATTTAGTAATCACTAGAAATGATAGTAATTCAACTAGATCGATGATGAGTTCTCATAGAAAAGATTTAAGTTATAGTGATACCATTGATTCTGATTCATATCGTTGATTATTACACAATTTAAATATCTATAAGAAAATATACAAAAAATGTCTATGTGGATACACATAATATAAAAGGCAAGAAATCTGTAGAGAAAATTAAAAATAATAATAATAAGAATAATAATAAAACTAAGAACTAAAAAGAGGGAGGAAGGAAGGAAACGAAAACACTCCTTTAAATTTACACTATAATAACAACAATAATAATACTCTCAAGCCAACAATAAATAATTAGTAATAAGCATTAAGTATTGTATACCATTGGAAGTAAAAAGACTCTTATCCTTTTAGAAATATCTTCATCTGATAAATCTTCATTTATATTACTAGCACCTCTTGTTGCATAATAATTTTGATCTAATACATTTAACATAAATAATGGAATTTTTTCATCTCTCACTCCTTCACACACTGTCAAGACTTCATCGGATCCAAGATGGCCGGATTCGTGTAAACTTATTAATTTATTAAACCATTTACGATCTTTCACATAATAAGGAGTTGGTTCACGGCCATTGGTAACCGGAGGAGAATTCATGGCAGCAATGGCAGCATTTGCCAATACATTTTCAAAATCTAGATTGCCACTATTGGGATCTAACCTTGATTGCTTCAAAGCTGGATCAACTGATTCATCAGTTGATGATTGACCAGTAACATCATGATCAGTATTGCCGGCTAATGCAGATAAGGCTTTTGAAAATGGAATTGAAATATCGGCTAATTTGGTAGTTGGAGTATCAATTAATCGCTTCTTTTTATGAGGAGGGGTAGCTTCAATATCATATTTATATTTTCTACTGGGTAATAAAGGTTTAAAATATTCAAGGTTTGATTCATGATAATCAAATCTAGGAATTTCATTATAAATATCACCTAAACCTTCAGCATATCTACTTTCTAATCTTATTAATAATGGTAATACTTCATTATGATATACTGACATATACTTTAAATTGTCACTTAAAAAGAAATCATTAATAATTAAATTTCCTTTATTAAAAGCACTTAATGAAGGTAATGATAAAGAGTCACTGTATAATAAAGCTTTTACTTGTCTATCTTCAAGTATTAAAGAGCTTGTATTATTATCAAGAATTTGGAACTTTCCTAAATCAGGATTCCATCTATAAGAATAACCTGAAGAATTGGGATTATTCTTCTGATGAAGCATTAAAACAAACCAAATTTTATATCTATGATGATTAACATTAACTAAATGTTGTTGAACAGAATATTTTGTATAAGTTGAATAAACAGTTTCAGGATTTGCACTTCTTAATTGTCCACATATATAAGCCCAAGCTTTTTTAGTCAATTCAGCTTCTGCTCCCTTTGGATAACTATGGACGACATCAGATAATAATTTGATTAAGAATTGATCCATTTTTGGAGTCCATCTTCTATATTTTGAATCCTTTGATTTTAAATCAAATTCAGTTAATTCATAATCCGATTTTAAATTTTGCGATATATACGAGTCTTGTTGTTGATCATGTTGCTGGTCGTGTTCTTGTTGGTGTTGTTGCTGACGACGATGTTGTTGTTGTTGCTGTTGATGTTGCTGTTGATGTTGCTGTTGATGTTGCTGTTGATGTTGCTGTTGTTGATGATGTTGGTGTTGATGCTGGTGTAATTGCTGCTGCTGTTGTTGTTGTTGTTGTTGTTGTAAAAATTGTTGATGGTGATCCTCAGGATTTTGAAGATTATGCAGATGCAAGTGTTGATTATTATGATTAGAAATTCTTAAACTATCAGCTGCACGTTTATTATCAACATGAGCATGGAGTGAGTTTCTTATATTATCATTATTTGACATGATTATATGTGAATTGCAATAATTAAATATTAATTTTATATAATTAATTATATTTTATAATGTGTAAAAACTTTTATTAAAATGTAAACAATTTAAAAAAATTGTAACTTGTAAAACTTTACAATTTACACACGACCTTTTTACAGGTTTCAAATTTTATTTATTTAACTATCTAATTAATCTACTACTACTTGAACGTTTACTAATAATTTTATTATTATTATTATTATTATTATTATCATCAAATTGATTAAAGTAATCTTTCTTATCAGGTAATACTGAACTACTATTATTACTTGCGATTCTTTCATTTAATTTATGAGTTGGAATACTATTATTTGTTGTATAAATACTACTTTGTTCATCTTTAAAAAATGATGATTCTCTTAATCTCTTCTCAAGGTGAACTTGTTCATGAATATCTTGAACTTTGGTAAATTTATCCAACATTTCATAAATTCTTTTCTTTCTAATTGATAATTGATTATTTAAACTTGATGTTGTTGAGGTTGATGAAGTACCACCAATACCACCACTTGGTGTAGAAACAGTTTGGCTTGATGGTATTGATTGATTTAATACATTAGTTTCGTTAACATGGGCAACTGATCCTAATCGATTCTTTAATGTATTAAATGTTGATGATTGTGGTAATATCATTAATAATCCATATAATGTTTTATATAAATAAGGATATTTATCAGGTTCTAATAATTGTAATCTTAATTTCATAAATATTGGTGATTCTAATAATTGAACTAATATATCTAATTGAGTTAATAATTGAAACGTAATTTCTAATTCACTTATACTTTTTATAATTAAATATGCAACTTCATAATTTGATGTTAATAAACATAATGATAATGCACTTGGAGCATTATGACACCAACTTTGAAATAATGATGAAAATAATGTCCAATCTTCTAATTTATAAGGATCAAGATTCTTTAATTTTTTTCTAAATGGTGCTAATTCTTGAGTTGTTAATAATATATTATTTAAAGTTACAATCATACCATTTAAAAATTCAATATCATCAACAGTTGATAAAACTTCAGAAAATGCTTTAAAAATAATTTCTGAATTTAACGTAACACATAATTTTCTTATAATAAATTCAATTTTAGATCTTGACACTATTGTCAGATTGTTAGTATTATTGTTATTATTGTTATTGTTATTGCTATTAAAGGATTTACCTTCTTGTTCAAAAAAATTTATTAATTTTATAACAAATTCTCGAAATAATTTATTATTTGATTCTGAAATTTTTGAAATTAATTGTAAAACTTTATAAATTACTTCATTACTATTTTCCTTTGAAGATTTTAATAAATCAGTTAAATCAAATTTATGCAGTCCATCTTCAATAAATTTAAAGAATCCTTCTTGATAATTTGAATATAAAAATATTAACCATTCTAATGATGTGATTCTTGATAATTCATTCGTTGAAGTTGAAAATTCATGAATTATTGATTCTAAAATTGAAGGTAACTGAGTTTCAACAAATTCATCGTAAACATCTTTATTTAATCCATTAATTAAATTTTCATCAATTTGTAAAGTTAAATCATCATCATCATCATCACTATTATTATTACTACCATTTAATTTAATTAAAAAATTCTGTAATGATAAATTAAAATTTAAAAATGAATTTCTTAAATCAAAATCTTTATTTTCATCAGTTATTGCAATACTTTCTAAATTAATTGAAATACAATCAGATAAATATTTTAAAAAACTGACTGGTGAAATTTCCAATATTTCAACCAACCATTTTAATGAAATAAATTGAATTTCTAAATAAACATCATGAGAATCATTTAATAAATCATTCCATTTTGCTTGATGACTTTTACGATCGGAACTTCTTAAAAATGATAATAATATATCAATCAATTTAGGATGATCAATGAATATATCTTGTCCATTAAGATATTCTTCTTCTTCCTCTTCTTCTTCTTCTTCACCATTATCTTTTACTTCTTTTTGACCCTCTACTTCTTTTTCGTCCCCTCTAATAACTTCATCACCATCTTTAGCCTTTTTCGACTTATGAATAATAGTTGTACTTTCTGATCTTATAGACTCATCATCATCTAATTCAATTGTGTCTGATGTAACTTCTCTAGTGTTTTCAGAATCAATATCTTCGTTATTATTATTATTATTATTATCATTATTATTATTATTATTATTATTATTATTATTATTATTATTATTATTATTATTATCATTGTTATTATTATTATCATTGTTATTATTATCTTTTAATTCTAATTTCTTCTTTCTATCTTTAAGTAATTGCTTTCTTTTAACCACTGACTTGACTTTATGAATTGTTTTAATTTCTTTCAAAAAAATATTTAACAAATTTTCAACATCTAATCGAACATCAGATGGAGAATTTCTTATGAATTTGATTAATGGTTCTAAAAAGTTAGGTAAAAATGTAATTAACTCCAATGAGGGGATTGCATCAAACAATTCTAACCATCCCATTAAAAACTTTTTGGCAAATGGATCAATTGTATACATTCTTTCTAATAATGTTGGTAAAAATTTTGGTAATGAAAATGCCTTTTCAGAATCTTGAACTTGATTGATTTGTATAGCAACTCCTTCTGCATCAACTAAATGAGACCTTATGTCACTGAAATTATCTCTTTGATGTAATATTGATACATAATCAGTTGATTTTGAACTGACAATATCTTTAACTAATCTATCAAGAATATCAGCTGCATTTTTAACAGCTGATTCATTATCAGTTACTAATATACATAATATATCAAATACTTCGTTGAAGTATAATAATATTTCTCCTCGTGCAATTTTTGATATATTATAAAGTGATTCACATGCATAATATCTAACTCTACCATCAGTATCTCTAAATGTAGCAAATATTGGTTTAATGATTGCGTCAAGAAAATAAGCTATAAAATGGGTACCTAACGCAATTGAAACACTCCCTAATGCAGTAATAGCTCCCATCTTGGTATTGGTTGTACCTTCAGTCGTTAATTCTGTTAATTCAAGTATAATCTTATAAATTGTTTGACTATCGATATTAGTTACAGCTGGTTTAATTAAACTTTCGATTTGAAAGGCAGTGGCTTTACGTTTTTCATAGATTTGATTAGACAAATCTTTAATGATTGAAGGATCCAATATATGATTATCCCCCATCTCTGTCCCTTGTTGAATTGATTGAATTGGTTTGATTGGTCTGATTGTTGTATAAAATAATTATTCTTAAAGTTGTTGATAGATCAAATCTAAATTCTAGCGCGCAAAAAAAATGTGTGAGTGTGCGTGGTTATTTGATTAAAATATTAACTACTAAAATAAAGAAACCACCATAAAGAAATACAAGCATCTATTCAGGTGTAATTGTTAGACAAGTCAGAATTCTTTTGCGTCTAGTGATAATCTATAAATAAGTGTTTTTTTACTATACTCGGATGCAGCTTTTCTGATAAATTTTTAAACCATTAGGTAGGAATGTTACACAAATTACATTCAATTATCTCTTCCTTTGCGGGATCAATATAAACTGGAACTGTTGGTGGTAAAATAGCACTTATAATACCTAGGTCCTCTTCGCCGTTTAGAAACTCATCAAAGGTAGGTAATTTAATCAAAAAATTAATAAATAAATCGCCTCTCACGTATTGCTGAGGATTTAAAAGAGCTTGCCTATCTTCATATCCCATAGAATTTTGTACAAATTTATTATCAATAATCACATCATTTAATGCCATACCCAATCCCTTAATCTGCTTACGGTCGCCCGGTTGGATTGTTCCAACGACTTCACTGTTTTGAATGGATTGATGAATACCACTATTTAAACTACTTTGTCCATGAACATTTATAAAAATATTGAGTGTATGATCTGTTCGTAAAAATTCTGGAATAGTAAGTTCACCACCTAATAATGCCATTCTTAAATCTATTTCATAAGTCATTTCTAAATCCACATTATTTCGATAGTAATGAGGATGAGGATTTTCTTTTATATGAATATTAATATCACCGGGTATCACATTTTTACCTTCTGCTGCTGCTCCTTTTATAATGATAATATCGCCATCTTTCATACCGGGAAATATCTCAAAATTAATAATTGTTTCCTTCATCAAATAACCAGAACCTTCACATGGTTTACAAATATTCTCTGGTAAAAACAAACTACCGGTACTTTTACAATTTTCACAAGATTCAACAGACAGGTGATATGGTTCAAAAACAGTTATTGTAACCTTCCCTAATCCCTGACAAATATCACAAACACTAGCCTTTAAAGATCCATTTCCTTCACACATGTCACATTTACATTTCTTATTTAGACTTATTTCTTTAACACTCCCATAATATAAATCACCTAACTCGACTTCAATGTCTTGATGGATATCTTCACCATTTGTAAATATTTCATCTTGTTCCAGTCTAGGAGCCGGCTCAATGATTTTATTTTTTCCAAATTGGAAGTTCAGATTTGAGACGAATCTCGTATCATGTAAAGTGTAAGGAGGAGAGTCTTTCGGTGGTGGTTTTCTAGCTTGAGGTGATGGCAGTGGTTTAGATTGTGCTGGTGGAGGTGCTGGTGAAGGTGAAGATGAGAATTCTGGTGTCAGCTGTGGTGAAGCTGAATAGAAGCCTGCTTCAAGCGATAATAGAGTTCTTCTCTTGGTATCATACAAGTCTCTTGACTCTGCATTAGTAAGAACTTCCATAGCTGATGTTAATTTTTTGCATCTATCCGCAAATTGCTGCCTCATAATATTATCTATAGCCTTCTCAGGAGAGCATTCCAAGCATAATCTTACATAGTTTTCAGTTATTTCTTTTTCACTGGAAGTAGATGATACCTCCAATATATCATATAAATCAGTTTGTGAGGGCATAGCATGAGATATTGGTAGTGAAGTTGAAACTATTACTGTTGGTGGTGGTGGTAGATGTTGTGGTGGTGAAGGTGAAGGGCGTCGTGGTGGTGAAGGTGACAAGTCTTCAAACTCTACTCCAGCTCTTCCTCTGCTATCATACAATTTTCTTGTTTCTTCATTAGTAAGAATTTTCATTGCCGAAGTTATTTGATTGAATTTCCGTGTAAATTGCCTTCTTTCTTCATCGCTTTTAGCCTTATCCGGATGACATTTCAAGCATAATCTTCTATGTTTTTTTTTAATTTCATTAATGGTATCAGTAGGTGATACCCCTAATAAGTCATAAAGATACGTTTCAAATGGCATGTTACAATAATTTTCTTGATTTGCCCTCTTAATTATAAGTTACTTTTTTTAAATACATTATTTTAATCTAAATTTTTATTGTGCTGATTGTCTATTTATATTTAAATCTAATTTTAGAATGCAAAAAAAAAAAAAAAAATACTAATTTTGAAATCTATTGACAGGTTTTTGAAATTGCAATAATTAAATTTATCATAATAAATCTACAAATATTAAAAGTACTCATAAATGCAAGTTGATTTATTCGAAGTCGCGTCAAAAGTGGTTCAAGATATTGTCTTTTAGTTGAGTTATCATTATATTACTATTGTGATAATTACCTTGCTAATGCGGAGATTCGGTAAAAAGTTGTCATTTGTCATATATTTTACTCAATTGTCTATAGATACTACATACGAATAAAAAAAAATTATAGATCTGAAAATGCATATATAAACCGAATAATCCACAAGTTTGATTTAAGCCACACTTATGTAGCCATTATAATAGAACTTACTTTACCCTGAAATGAATAATTAATCTCCCCCTTCGATAATTATTGATATTTAGATAATTCTGCCTTTCATCATATGACTTAGAATCTATTCTGAAGACACCGTTTTGGAATAAATTATTTATAGGCATACCCAAATCTTTAACAAATGTAGCACCAGTTGATATGGGTGCAAAAATGTTACCATGCTGAATAGAAGGAGTATTCTCAAAGTCAACCTCATAATAACCCATATTTACATGTATCTTAATCGTATGGCCCTCTGCCAAAAAATTGTGAATCTCTACTTCACCGCCAAATTTTGCGATTTTATTGTCAACATCATAACTTATTTCTAAATCATTATGTCTTCTATATACAAAGCGATGCATAACTTCCTTTATACGAATTCTGATATCACCAGGAATGATATTTCTACCTTCATCAGCTGCACCGGGTATAATTATGATGTCACCATCTTTACAGCCTGGAAATATCTCAAATGGAAAAATCTTGTCCCTCTTGACGTAACCAATGCCACTACAAACCTGGCATTGGCCTCTATTTACGATGGTACCAGAACCAAAGCAATGTTCACATTTACAATACTTTTTTAATTTAACTTTTTTGGTTGCCCCGTAATATAAATCACCTAACGTAGCCAGATAATCTTGGACAATATCGGGTCCGCTTTGTTTATATGTATTGGAATTTTGAGGTTGGTATTCAGCTGAAGGTCGTGGTCTAGGTATTGGTCTTGCATTTTTAGCTGGTGGCCCGACACCTGTATTAAAAGCTTTCAGATTACTTGGAGGTGAAGACTGTTGTGTACTTGAAACCGTTGGTGGTAGCTGTGGTGGCGGATGTTGTGCTAGTGGTGGTGGAGGGCGACGTTGTAGCCGATATTGTGATGGTGATGGTGAAGGTGAAGGTGAAGGCGACAAGTCTTCAAACTCTACTCCAGCTCTTCCTCTGATATCATACATTTTTCTTGTTTCTTCATTAGTAAGAATTCTCATTGCCGAAGCTATTTGATTGAATTTCCGTGTAAATTGGCTTTTTTCTTCATCACTTTTAGCCTTATCAGGATGACATTTCAAGCATAATCTTCTATATTTTATTTTAATTTCATCAATAGTATCAGTAGGTGATACCCCTAATAAGTCATAAAGATACGTTTCTAATACCATAACAATACTTGAATGAAAGACAGTTCAACAGACCAATTGAATAAATGAATAATGTGTCGTTGGAAATAATGAATAGAGTTTTTCAATTTGGTTTATAATGTTGACTATTTTTAGATATGCTCTAAATTTAGATTGCAAATTGTATATAATTTTGGTAGTGTAGAGATCCAAAAAAAAAGATCCATTTATTCGTTAAAATCATTATAAAAATAAATAAAGTACAAAAGAGTCTATACTCATAGAGATTACATTGGTCCTAACATTTCATCTCTGAAATGTTTCTGGAAATTAACTCTACTCTTTTTAGTCTTTCTTTCATAATCATTTCTTGCCTTTAACTCGATTTTTCTAACTTCTCGTTCTTGTTTAGTAATTTGAGGAGATGTTAACCCTGAAGCAAATCTTCTGTCTACTATGGCAACCGTCCTTTGGGATTCTCCTAATTCATGTGGAAGGCTAATGTTTTGACGATAATACCTTGCCATTGATCTATGGCCAATTTTAGATCCTGTAGGTAATGTTAATTCTACTCCACTTCTATCGATCTGTACCAAAGAGTAATTATCATATATACTATTATCATAATTATCTCCAAACTCTTCTTCTTCTTCTTCCTCCTCCTCTTCGTCGATTTCATCCTCTATATCATCAGAATCTTCAGTGAATTCGACTTTCTTAACAGTTCTAGATTTTCTCTTTGGCTCATATTCATCAGCATAAAAAGTATAAAATTCTGAAATTGCGGCCTTTTCTTGCTTAGTTTCATAAGGGATCTTACAGTGACCCTTTGAATATATATGTTGCCTAATACTTTCCAAATTTTTACCTTCAAATCCACATACTAAACATTCATTATCAATAGATATTGTTTCACTCAAATAATTTAATAATCCTTCTAAATCAGTAAGAAATGATCTTTCTGGGATGTATAATCCATGCTTACTAAACATGTGTTTAATATTATTTTCAATTTCTTTATTATCTTGACCACAATAAAAACAGTGGGCAATTGGAATTGATTCTATACCTTCTTCTGAATCTTCAGTTTCTAATTCATCATCATCAGAATCTTGAGAATCATCTGATCCATCTTCATCCATAAGCATATCTGATTCAGTACCATAATTTATTTCTGAACCTGTCTCAATCAATGATTCAACTTCATGATGAATTGGATCACCTAATGAAAATTGTGAAAATTCAGAAGCAACTGATGTGGAGGGGCTTTCAGTTCTATTAACAATTATTGTCGTATCAACTTGTTGGATATGCGATCTACCTCTAAATCTACTTAATTGCTCATGACGTTTTAAATATTTTTTAGTTAGTTGCCTATTTTCAATTGGTTTGACCCTTCTTCTATTAATATGAAATCCATATTCATCTTCATCACTATCCTTATCATCATCGTTATATAAATGTTTCAGATTTAAAATCTTTTCGGCAAACATTTCTGAAGAAATTGCAGGTAATTCTGCTACTCTTCTCTTTAAATTATATCTATGCCAATCAGTTTTCATATGCTTTCTTTGAAATTCAGCTCCAATAAATTTAATTCCACATGTATTGCAAGTAAATTGGGCAGTTTGAGGGTTGGACCCACTAGGCATAAACAGGCTCATCCTTAAATAATAGCTATTCGATATTATATTCCAATATCTCAATCGAATATAAATTGGGCTATTTATATGATAAAAAAATTTTCTTTAGATAACAAAATTGAATTTTTAAAAAATCTATGACTAAAAAAATCTCGAAATTTCAATTTTAAAAAAAAAAGAACAAAAGAACGAAAAATAAAAAAAACTTTAAGATTTGAAAAACTTTACAACTTTTTACTTAACTAAACAGAAGAAACTTAAGTTGAAATATATGAGACATGGGTGTTCATATCTTTGGTAAATCCGTGAAACATAACTATTTAGTTCGTGTATGTATATTTTGTTATTGCATAACTGTCTTATTAGTCAAGAGAATACTAACAATATTTTTTATAGATAGGTTTAGCCAAGGCTATATTCGGTATTGGATATAAAACAGCCGAAGGAATATGTGCCAGAGTAGGAATATACCCTCAAATGAGAATGAATCAATTATCTGAACCTCAAATTATGGATTTAAATAAAGAAGTTTCTGAATTGTTAGTTGAAGGTAGATTAAAACAAAAAATTAATAATGATATCCGTTTAAAAAGAGATATTGGTTCTTATGCTGGTACAAGACATACTCTTGGATTACCTGTTCGTGGTCAAGGTACAAGAAACAATGCTTCTACTGCTAAGAAATTGAACAAACTTGAAAGATTCCAACTATAATCATCATTGGAAAACATCTTTTCAATTTATTTCATCCATTTTTTGGTCAATTGCATACGAATTATTCATTAGGACTTACTACCATTGGGATTTTAAGTGACAATAGAGTATTTTCCCAATCCTTGTATATATATATTATTATAGCTAGATTAGTTAACACAAATAAAAAAATTAATGAGTTAACAAAAAAATGAAATTGATTCTGTAAGTGATATTTATCATTGATTTTCTTTGTAAGAACACAAAGTTGCATCAAACAAATAAGTTGAAGTAAATGGCAGAGTACCATTCAATAGTAGTAGAACAAAATAAATTTATAATGATAGTAGTCCAGAAAGTGAAAAATATGAGTTAAAAAAAAAAACATTGGACGAGTCAGGAGTCGAACCCGAGACCTTTCGCATGCTAAGCGAACGCGCTACCAACTACGCCACACGCCCTGAAAGAAGTTTTGCATGTTAGGAAACCTGCAAAATTTAATGGTCCCTACCAGGATCGAACTGGTGATCTTGGCGTTATTAGCACCACGCCTTAACCAACTGGGCCAAGGGACCATTTTCGACGAAAAAAAATGGCTAGGTTCATGGTAAAGATTTTTAATCACATGATGTTAAACACGTGATTGGCTATATACAGGACCAATACAACACCAAAGTAAGTTTGGAGAGTTTTAGTGGGTATTGGCTGCAATCTACACCTTGAGTCCCACACTGTCTAACCTGATTGGCTAAAGCAGGTTACTACATAAATGTATTTCTCTTCAAGTTTAAACCACATATGTACCAAAAAGAAAAAAAAAAACCTATTTTTATCTCTTGTTCTTTTCCTGCTGGAGAGTTTTAGTGGGTAGTGGTATTAATAAATTTTATTATTTTTATTGAGTCCTACACTGTCTAACCTAAATGGCTTAAATATAGGTTAGTCGTACGTAAACTTATTTCTCTTCGGGTATAGTCATTAATATATATATACGAAAAGAAAAATAAAAAGTAAAAAAAAATTAGGAATTGAACACCTTTCTTTACCAAAGAAGAAGAGTCACAAGTACTTAAACCTTGTCTTCTAAATAGATTATATAGAAGTATCAGCAAGTATTGTTGACAATCAAAAGATTACCAATGAATGAAATCTAGAAAACTCTCTTTTGGTAAAGTAAGTAACAATAAACACGATACTCTACGAATATTAAAGAATCCATACTTATATTGGTTTTTTTGAATTATCCAAAATCAGGCAAAAAAGAGATACTGCAAGAACCACTTAAAATGTCATTTAATTGGCATTAGCTTGTTTTTTTTAAAAAATCGACTCAAAAGAGAATAGTTTTTATAATTCCAACTAAATTAACTTGTAATAATTACTTTGTTATATTATACACATTCTAAGTGGTTTGTGTAACCATTGATAAAATTATAAGCTATACATAGCAATAATATGGTTTCTTTGTTAAGAAATAAATAACAAGTCAAAAAAAATTTTGTTATTTTGTTATTTTGTTTTTTTTTGCAGCACTATAAAAGAAAAAAGTTTGAAATTTTTAAAAGGAATTTTTTTGGCTGCCTTTTTCTTCTTGAAAGAATCAATTCAATAAATGACATTATTATTAGATAGTATATCAAAGAATATATATCTAAAGATGTCAAATTTATTACACCTTCCAGTAGATACTGCTGAAGCCGGTACTTACTTATATCCTTTTTATGTACGATTACCATTTTTAAATTTATTTACTGTGTTGCCAATTTTTATTTTTAATTTCTATAATAATAATAACTAACAATAAAACAATTTCAAAGGGGATGTATTATATTGGCATCTATCCTGAACTTTGGGGGTTTTATCTTACTGTATTTATTCCTCAATTGATCTCAACATTGATTATTTATGTTGTTATTTTTATTCTTTTTTATCCATTGGTGGCGGCAACTCATGTATTTTACTCAGGTCCTTTTAGTATCATTACAGCTTGGTTTACATTAATGAATTTATCAGCTACTACATCAGTTTTCATTGTGACTTATCTTTTATTGCCTGAGGTTCAAAGAGTTGCATTTGATGCCGTTATGAGTAGAGAATTTTCTGATGATGTTGTATTACTTGGAAAACTTAGAAGAATTCGTAAACTTCCATTTTTAGTTAAATGCGGTAGAATTTTTTGGATTATTCCTTATATATTAGTATTACCTTATTTGATTGCAAAATTGTTTCTTATTTATCTGGTTAATTTAATACCAATTCCATTTGTTGGGATTATTTTAACAGTTCTTTTACAAGCTCCAACAAAAGGGTTACAATCTCATTCAAGGTATTTTACATTAAAAGGATTTGATAAGAGACAAATTCATGCCATTTACAGAGCTAATAGAGGTTCTTATTTAGGTTTTGGTATTATTGCTGTTTTACTTGAACAAATTCCATTTATTGGATTATTTTTTATGTTTACTGATACTCTTGGAGCCGCTTTATGGGCAGTTACAATTGAACAACGCGAAAAGAGAGCAGCTAATGATTTAGTTAATCAAGTTAATGATGAATCATCAGTTGAAATTTTGGCAGCTACTCCTCAATTACAAGAGCTTGATTCTATCAAGATTGATTAGCTTCTTTTATTATTATTATAATTATTATTATTAATAATTTGTTTTCTTTTAATTAACAACGTATATCTCTAATTGTAATAATATATAAATAAATCTTGTTTACTTTATTCTATTCGTATAAATAAATATTATCAACACAACCAAAACCTGCTGCAACTCCACCTTCATTGCTTGAACTAAATTTTGATCTTAATAACCAACCAGCCTTTTCATTACTTAAGATTTCACCAGTTTGTTCATTAAATAATATAGTTCCAAAGATACCTAATTCTGAAATTATATCTTCATTATAAATATCATTATTTCTAATAATTTTATTTTTATAATTAGGAGGATTTATTAATTCCATTAAAATATAAGCTTCCCAATCAATTTCTTTAATTGAATTTAAAAAAATTGGAATATTTTCTTTATAAATATTATTACCACCACCTTCTCGTTGAGGTTTTAAAACAAAATTTTGAGGATTTTCAAATGCTAATTTCTTAGCTAATTTACCTTGAGGAGAATTATCTAAAGGATAAATATTAACAAATGTTGATAATAATAATGATAAATTTTCTTGAGAAATATTAGGTAATACTTTTTTAATATTTTCTGGAGTTGTTAAAATTTGTTGAATCTTTTTAGCTCCAGAAAGTTGAGTTAAAATTGATGGACATTTTATGGCCGTTGATTTTTCTAATAATAATCTTGCTTCCCAAGTCTTAGATGGATTAATATCATAATCAGTGGGAGCATAACCAGAACGATAATAAACTACTGATACTTCATCCATGGTGGATTTAATAAATAATTTATAATCTTTGGTGGTAGTTTTGGAAACAACTTCTTCAAGTGTTAATCTATAAGTTTTAATATTATAATCATTTAATAAAACATATTCAATATGTCTTTGGTCAAATGAGTTTCTTTCATTGGGTTGAACAATAATTACAATAACTGAATTTTTAACTGAATAGATATTATTAGCATCTGCTAAACTTTTTGATAATTCATATAATGAATTTGAAATTGGAATTTCATCATCTTGATAATATTTAAATGAATAATTATTATCATATAATCCTCTTTTATTTAAATAATTATGTAATTGTCCAACTTTAGTTGATAATCCTCCAAATGAAACACTAACAGTGTTAAATTCAATTTGTTTAATTTCATTGGTATCTTGATGAATCATATAATCCGATCTAAATAATCCTAATGATAAAGGTTGTAATAATGTTTGATTGGGACTTTGTTCAATGGCTGATTTATAAGTTTCATATAATTTACCAGTAAATTCTTGATCAAAATTTGATAAATTTTCTAATATTGGTATTAACCATGATTTTTGATTGGTAATTAAATTAATATATAATTCATTAAAGATTGTTTGAACTTTTTCGGCATTTATAAAGCTTGCCTTAGGTAATGGAGTTGGAAATAATGTAATTGGAGCAATATTAACATTATATGGTTCAAAGTTTGGCGGATACATTACTAATCCATTACCTAAACTCCATTGTAATAAGGATTCTTTTAATGATTGTTCTTGAGCTTCATCTAATTCCGGAAATTGTTTGGGAGTCATGTGAGGAAGAGAATAAGTATATGTATGGTTTTAATATCCAACTGTTTGGAAGTGGGTTCAATTGATTCTAAATTGTTGATCTATTATTGGTTTGATAGATAGGTGATAATGGTAATCTCGACTTTTTGTGTGTGGCATAATTAATCAAAAAATTCTATAACGCAATTCTTCTTACATAATAATTTACATCTTTAATTTTCTTTTTTTATATATATATAACTTATTATTATTATGATTATCTATATAAGTATAAGTATAAGTATAGTAGTATATTTATATAATATAATATAGTATAATATAAATATAATGTAAGTATAATTGTTTCTTCACATACTTTGAAACATTAACTACTTGTATAATGAAGATATGACACTTTTACAACAGAAATAATAAGCATTGTCAAATAGTAATTTACATTCAAATTGTAATCTAATACGTTGATCCAGAATAATAATGTATACCAAGATATTATTATTATTATTATTATTATTATTATTATATTAAGTATGTTTGCATTATGTATGTATCATGTGACCCAAACAACATGCAATGTGTCACATGACTATTAGGGTTAATTACCTATGACAATATGCAGTCCCCTAATAAAAAATTAATTTTTTTTCTTTCATCAATAACGATCATTAAAAATTGAAAAATAATTAACAATCATATATACGAATTGATTATAAGATTATCATATAATATATTGAAAAAGTATGTCATTTTACTAGAGGATTGAAGTAGTTTTTTTGATTGGAGTTTTTATCCATGAATGAATTCCCAAGTTTCCGTTAATAGTTGGAGAGAAAATCAAGAATGTATTAAGTAAGAAGATTCCATGAAATAATACAATTGAAAGTCAAAAGATAAGTAAACCATGTATCAGAGAAACAATGAAATAAAAATATATAGTAAATCTAGTAGCTATCAGAAATTTTATTCAGATAGCTAGATATACATGTGATAATCGTTCAGATTTAAAGATGAACTTAATTAATGCTGTTTTTTTATATCAACCCATATAATCAGACTATAATAATAATTAACAACCAATAATTAATAATATAAATAATTTAAATCATACGAATAATACTCCAAACTGTCATGATGGAAATCTCATCAAAATCAACCTACCCTTATCAAAGATTTAATTTAATGTAAAATAGAATAAGAATAAAATACTAACAAACAATATCTTATAGTGAAATATTTAGCTGCTTACTTATTATTGGTTAACGCCGGTAACACCACACCATCAGCTGCTGATATCAAATCAGTTTTAGAATCTGTTGATATTGAAGTTGAAGAAGATAAAATTTCTAAATTATTAGAAGAAGTTGAAGGTAAAAATGCTGAAGAATTAATTGCTGAAGGTAATGAAAAATTATCATCTGTTCCAACTGGTGGTGCTGCTCCAGCTGGTGGTGCTTCATCCGGTGCTGCTGCCACTGAAGAAGCTGCTGAAGAAGAAGTTGAAGAAGAAAAGGAAGAATCTGATGACGATATGGGATTCGGTTTATTCGATTAAGTATTTTAAAATCAATCTAAATAGCTCTCCATCTAATGTCAAAATCACATACATATATCTAAATAGCATTATAATTCCAACCTTTTATATTGTATAATAATAGAAAAATATATATATAAATATATATAATTAAATAAACTCTTTTACATATATATATACACACTTATAATTCATCAGCAAGTGCTTTTCTTAATCCATGAGGATTACCAAATACAACATATCTTGAATGTAATAAAAAGTCATCGAATGATTTAGTTTCAGAATTTGAATTATAATCTTGTCTCTTTTTATTTTCCTTTCTAATTTCAATTTGTTCAGTTAACCAACTTATAAATTGATTAGATGGCTTTAATGATTTATTAATTTCATGAATATTAACTAATTTCTTAAAGAATAATTCCAATTGATTGGAATTTATGATTTTATTATTGACTAATGAATCTTGTAAAAAAATTGATATTGAATTATCGGGATTTCTATTATCGGAATCTTCTGTTCTCTTTTCTAAGTTATTAATTAAATTTAAATCTTCAAATATATTTATAAATCTTTCCTTAGATTCTTTACCTAAATTTGGAAATACCGATATTAAATTATTTATCCCTAAATTATTAGATGAAGAAAAATATTGAGAATTAAAATGATTATTTTGAGTTAAACCTTGAATTATTCCTAAGATTCTCTTTTGAATAATATCACTAGTCTCATCATTTAATTTGGTGAATAAATTATTTATGAATAATTTATCAGAATTCTTTAATAAATTGTTAATTGCCTCAGGATTATTTCTTAAAGTTGATCCCATAATTCTATATACTTTTTCCGATAATTTGGCATTATTACTATTGGTTATTTTTATAAGATTGTCAAAAATCGATTTATCAGCCGTTAATTGAATTCCAAGTTTTATATCATGACTTAAATCTTCTAATGTATCTAATGCTTGAGTTATTTTATTAATATCTTTACTTGTCCCATCACTAAATTGTTCAATTTCATAAATTGATCCATCAAAATCATTTAAATCTCCATGATTAATCTTACCTTTATTATATTTATGAACAATATTTTTGATTTGTTGTTTAGCTAAATATTCACTATTATTATTATTATCTTCTTCTTCTGGTTGATTAACTACGACAATCTCATGAGATACTTCTTCCTTTTCTTCTTCTTCAGATGCATCCATTAATTTAGCCTCTCTAGTTAACGTATCTATATTCAAACGAACGTGTAATCCAGCTGGTATATCTTGACCTTCACGAATTGGTTGCCAATATTCTTGAGGTTGAAATAATTTGGGATAACAATCAGTAGGATTATTACTATTACAAATTAATTCCTCGTCAATATCAACTATTTGAGATCTTATTAATGTATGTAAGAACCCAAATATTATAAGTACTTTTGGAAACTTCATTAGTTGATATTAGTGATAGATTAAGTGTACTTAGAAAAAGAAGAAGAATTTAATTACAAATTTTATTTTACACGTATCTCTAAAAAATTCTATAAACTGCATACAGCATCAATAAAATAATATCTTCTTAAATGGCTGCTAATTTTCTACTTTACAATTACTAATATTAATTTCAAATTACTTTATAATATTATATATAAGAAAAGAAAAGATAATTTGTTAAATAAATAAAATAAAAATTCTTTTTAAAAAAAAAAAAACAATGCTAATAGTACACTAATAAATCTATTAAAAAAACCCAATATAATTAAACTAAATTAAACGGATGAAACTTTTTCTAAAGCTTGTTGAACATCATCAATTAAATCATCGGTATCTTCAATACCAACCGAGACTCTAATTAAATCATCATAAACTCCATTGGCTTCTCTTTCGACCTTTGGTATACCTCCATGGGTCATGACGGCTGGAACTTCAACTAATGATTCAATACCTCCTAAAGATTCAGCCAAGGTGAATAATTTAGTTGATGAAGTGAAAATAGCAGCACCTTTAGCACCACCAGTCACTCTGAAAGAAATCATACCACCACCTAAACCATTTCTATGTTGTCTTACTACCACATCATGATTAAGATGAGATTTTAAACCGGGGTAATTAACTTTTAAAACAGCAGGATGTTGAACTAAAAATTCAGCAATTTTTTGGGCCGATAATGATGATTGTTTAACTCTTAAATGTAAAGTTTTTAAACCACGATGAGCTAACCATGAATCAAATGGTGATGGGATTGAACCAATGGCATTTTGTAAAAATCTGAAATTTTCATGTAATTCAGAATTATTGGTGGCTAATATACCCATAACAACATCTGAATGTCCGTTAATATATTTTGTAACAGAATGAACAACAACATCAGCTCCAAGAGTTAAAGGATTGGAAATATATGGTGATAAAAAGGTATTATCAACTACTAATAAGATTTTATTACCAGTTTTAGCTTCATGATTTCTTAATATTTGTGCGACCTCAGAAATATCAGTAACTGATAAAGTTGGATTGGATGGAGTTTCTAACCAAACTAATTTAGTATTTGGTTTAATTGATGATTCTAAATCTTGAGCTAAATTTGCTACAAATGAAGCAGTTACACCATGAGTGTTGGCGACTCTAGTAAAATATCTATAAGTACCACCATAAACATCACCACCAGAAATGATATGGGAATTAATTGGTAATGATTGAATAACTAAGGCAGTAGTAGCTGAACCTGAACCTAATGCAATGGCATATTTTGCCTTTTCTAAGGATGCAACAGCTTGTTCGAAATTATCTCTATTTGGATTAGAAGATCTTGAATATTCATAAATTCCAAGTGGTTTAGCTGGTTCAGATTGAGCAAAAGTTGTCGATAATGAAATTGCTTCAATAACTGCACCAGTACTTGGATCAATTGGAGCACCTGAATGAATGGCTCTGGTACCAAAGCCGTATTCAACTGTATTTTCAATAGTCATTTCTTAATTATAAAATAAATAAATAATATAAATATAAATTAATATATATATATATGTAATAAAACTGTGGTAACTTTTAAGATAAGTTGGATTATCTAGTTATGAAAAAAACTTTTTTAAGGAAAGGTTGGACTTTTCTTGATTTAAAAATAAGTTATAAAAAACTTTTTTAATTGAAATGAAACTACTTGTATTAAATACTTTTAAAGAAAACTTTTAGTAAAATTTCGATTTGTAATCTTTTAGGCGTAACATTCTCTAATTATATATGCAAAAAAAAAACTATGGCAAAAATTTTTTTTTTCTATGGCTTTTCTCGAGATGTTGTGACTTTCCTGTATACAAAAACTGTGGCATCGAAGTTTTTTATTTTTGTGATTTCTTTTTTTGTGATTTCTTTTCTTGTAAAAAAAAAATTTCTTTTTTTTTCGCCTCGAGGTTTTTTTGTTGTTCCTCCTTCTTAAAATTTTTATCAAAAAGAGCCGTTGTTCACATACATAAGAAAAGAAAAAACCAATCACGTGCCAACGGGCTTTGAAGCTTTGTGTTAAAACTTGAACCTGAGATCATCATACGATTTAATCTTTTAATCTTTAAATGACTAACTTCTTGTTTAAACTGATTAATAAACATATTTGTTATCGCGAAAGATCTCGTGCTTTAACCATCTCGTGCTTTATGATTATTACTATTTTTATTATACTATATTTTATTTTATTTTATTTTATAATTTATTTTAACCCCTTAGATTTTATTGATAAATTAATTGGTTGCAAATATACATAATCTTTCTTTTATATATTCTATTATAACCATGTTTAGTACCATTAAAAGACAATTCATTTTCATGATTTTAATTACTCTTATTCTTGTAATTCATCTAAAAAATTAGGATTATTACTCAATTTTGTCTTAAATTTATCCCACCAATTATCAAACGCTTTAATTGGTACTTTGCCTGAATCATCAATAAAACTTGCAAGAAAATTATAAGCATGTCCCACAATCTTATTGGCTAATATAGCTGTATCATTAGGTGGAGGTATACGTTTATGCTTATTAATTGGTACTAATGCCAGAGTATTATTATTAGAATTAGAATTATTATATTTTTTCTTTTCTAATTCGTCACGTAATTGTGCTTCTGCTTGTGAAGTTGGCTCAATTGAAATACCTATACTTATAGTACTTGAATCATTAGCATTGACTACTGTATCATCTATACTCATTTCACTATCATCAGTATCAATCTTACTTGAATTATTGTGACTATTATTACTATTATTATTATTAAGTTTATAAATAGCAGAAGGCTTTAATGGATTTATTATTCCCAATAATTTAAAATCAGGTGAATTAGGTAATTGAAAATAAATTAATGCTGAATAATTAATATCAGTGAAATTGGAATTGGGTAATAAGAATAAAGTTACAAATGATATATTGGATGCATTTGGGATGGTTATAACATATTTGGTTGTTTCAACTTGTGTAGCTAATTGAATTGGTCTTCCTGAGCAAACAGCGCCAAACATTTATTTATTTTATTTTATTTTATTTTATTTTATTTTATTTATTGATTATTTATTTATTGATTATTTATTTATTCAATAATTATATGAATTTGATGTATAAATCTGTAAGTTGATAGAAATTGTTATGGTTGCCTAAACTAAATTCTTTGATGATGGGAAGAAAATCAAAAAAAGCAAACGTTACCCGGATCTGTCAATGGCCTAATAAAAAAATTTTCTCTTTAACAAATACATTTTACTTTACTTTATTTTACTTCAATACGATTATTTAATAAATATATTGTAAATTAATAAAGTATTGTTAATTTATAATATATATATATATATTAGAGAATCTTTTATTATGGGTGATCAAAGAAGGTAGTTGATTAAAGTTTTATAATTTCTTCGCTTGTTTATTCTTTTCTTTGACCTTTGAGTCAAGGAGTATTTACAGTATTGATGAAATTGATTTTAAGCACATGTGTTGATTATCGATACAATCATCCTATATAAACTACGTCTGACATATTTTCCATCTTTGAGTATATTTGATGATCAATCATCTTGTGCAATAGATGAATATGGGAAAGATAGTTCGTTACATTTTATATATATTTTTTTTAATTAATTATTAATATCCAACTTGTAGCATATCCTCCATAAATATCTAATACTGGTTGTGGTTTATCACCACCACCGGGGTATAACTCATTTAAATAATCAAATGTTACTTGTTCAGAATCAATTTTATCCTTAATTTGAATTCCACAATTTCCATGTTCCCCCCAACCCCAAGAATATACTTTATTAGTGGTTGTAAGTAATAAACCATGTTCACTTCCAATCTCGTATGATTTTGTTGTGATGGAATTATCAATAGATTCAATGTTAGGATATAATTGTCCATGACTATTATTACCATATGATTTTATTTGTAATTTATTATTGATTTTATTATTTAATATTAAATGAATTGAAGACCACATTGATTTTATATCTACAAGTTCAAATTCTTCTTGTTCTTGCTGTGATAAATGAATTATATTGGTGATTATTTGTTTACCAAATATTTTTATTTTATTATTATTACTTTTATGATTTTGATGATTATTTAAATAAAATACTGTAAAATCTCTTCCTATTCCAAATTTAAAATTATTATCTTCATTAATTGGAAATCCAAACTCTAATGGTCGAGGTTTCCAAATTATTGATTCTAATTTATTAGTTAGCAATAGTTCTTGTTTACCTAATTGTCCCTTTCTACAATTCCCCCAACCAATTAAATGATTATTATTATTCTTATTATTTGTTGTTGTTATTATTGTTGAATCAAGTGATGACTTAATATCAACAATATCATCATCTTTTTCCGACATTTCAAATGGAATTAATGTTAACTCTGATTCTGTTACATTCTTGCCTAACCCCAATTCACCCTTTAATCCTTTCCCACATGAATAAATTTCATTATTATTATTAATTAAAATTGAAAATTCCCAACCACATGATATATTTTTCCAATTATGATTACCAATGATTTTTGTAAAAATTTGATAATTAGATTGAAGTATAGAATGTCCACATTGTCCATAAGTATTATCTCCACAACTATAGATATCTCCATTTTCAAATAATATAAGAGTATGATTCCCCCCACATGATATTTTAATGGGTTTAATTGATAATTGTGTAGTTTGATTATTGGAAATTTCAAATAAACAGGGTTTTAATTCATTTTGATCTTGAGAATTACCAATACCTAATTGATAGTTCCCATTCGAACCACACGATAGTAATGTATATGTCATTGTGTTAATAGTTAATTCTTTAATAGATACTTTGAAAATAAATTTATTATTTTTAAATCAGGCAATTCAAATTCAGAAAAAATATTTCTTCTCCAGAGCGAATTGTATTTGAAAATAGTCATTAATTATTATTAATCAATTATTAATTATTAATTATAAATATAATTATTTGGTATTATTAGTTAATATTACATTATCCATTCAATTATCCATCTATAATTTATGATTATAAGTCGGTTACTTCCTGATTAAGCATATGCTAAATTATAATGTCGTTGGTGCGTATCACGATTTACTGCAAAACTGTGGCGGTACTTAATGTATAATAATTTAACGAATGGCACCGATCTATAAAACTACAAAAAGTAAATGAATGAATTATTTCTTTCTTTCCTTCTTTCCTCCTTTCTTGATTGCTTAAATTCTATAAATAAATAAAAATCATTAACTAAACTATGACACCGGTACCAGCAGCAACAAGATACGATCCATCACAATTTAATCCTCAACATAATTCCAAAACTAAAAGTGGAGCTTTTACAATTAGTGATGAAAATAAACAACAAGTTAAAAATATTGAATTCTTACCAACTTGGAATCCAAATCAAAAATATCCTCCTTTAGAATTCTTTAAATTTTATGATAAAGGTTTATTAGGTGATTTAAAGTTTAAAAATTTATTAAATTCAAATTCAAATAATAATTTTACTATAAAGAAAATCACTCCAAAATTTGGATCTGAAATTAAAGGCATTCAATTGTCATCATTAAATGATGATGCTAAGAATGATTTAGCATTATTGGTTGCTCAAAGAGGGGTCGTTATATTTCGTGATCAAGATTTTAGTTCGTTTGGTCCTGAATTTGCCGTTAATTATGGTAAATATTTTGGTCCATTACATATTCATCCCACTTCAGGTTCACCAGAAGGTTATCCAGAATTACATATAACGTTTAGAGGTGCTTCCAAAATTGAGCTTGAAAGTGCATTTGAATCAAGAACTAATAATATAGCCTGGCATTCTGATGTTTCTTATGAATTAAATCCTCCTCAATTAACATTTTTTAGTGTTTTAGAAGGTCCTGAGTCAGGTGGGGATACTATATTTGCTGATACAGTTGAAGCATATAAAAGATTAAGTCCATCATTTCAAAAAATTTTACAAGGTCTTAATGTATTACATACTGCTAATGATCAAGCTGAAATTAATCAAGCGGCTGGAGGAATTGTTAGAAGAAAACCAGTATCAAATATTCACCCCTTAGTTAGACAACATCCAGTCACTCAGGAAAAATATCTTTATTTAAATCGTGAATTTGGTAGAAGAATCGTGGAATTGAAAGAAGAAGAATCAGACCATTTATTGGAATTTTTATTCAATCATGTGGAGCTGGCCCATGATTTACAATTAAGAGCCAACTGGGAGCCAAACACGGTGGTATTATGGGATAATAGAAGAAGTGTTCATTCCGCAATTATTGATTGGGATACTCCTAGTGTTAGACATGCGTTTAGAATAAGTCCTCAAGGCGAAAGACCAGTTGAAAATTTAGAGGATTTGAATGATGAGAATTATTTAAACGATAAGTATGATCTTATCAAGCATTAAGAAAAGATTGTTATATGTCGATCTATATATATATGAATATATGAATGAAATGAATTGTTAATTATACAATGTTTGTAATATAATAATTAAATAAATAAAAATAAATTTGCATCCAATACGCGCTATAAAATATTTTTTTTATATACGCGATTAAAAATAAAAAAAAAATAGAAAATTAAAAATTTCCATCAAATAAAAAAAAATTTCCATCTGCTAAAATATATAATCTCTAATTAAAATATTGATTTGAATTATGAGTTGGTATAAGAAGAACAATCCAGAAATTATACACGAGGAAGCAAATACAAATACTACCCCTAAGAAGATCAATTACATTCAAGTACCTTCATCTTCACCCATTAGTATTAAATCATCTCCCAATAAACTGCCATCAATAATGCCACCCAGTATGACCACCAAAGCCATTATAGATGACACCAAGGCCCGTGAGTTGGAAGCAAAAAGACAAGCCATTAGACAACATATCAATTTCCCTATTATAAGGAAAAGATTCTTTTATTTGGAAGAAAGTGATATTTTTAAAGGATTTGTTAAAGGTAAAGGTAATTTAAGAGATATTAGTCAATGGTTAAGTGATAACTTTGATCAACATAGTATATTACAACAAGAAGAATTACAAAGGAAGAGAAAGGCCGAAGAGCAAGAAAGATTGAAACAAAAAGCTTTAGAAGATAAGATGAAACGAGAATATGAAGAAAGACAAGAAAGAATAAGAAAGCAAAAACAATTAAAGAATGATTATGAACTTTCTGATGAGGATATGAGTGATGATGACGATGATGATGACAATAATTCTGTTGACGACATAATTGATAGGAATACTAATAATAATAATAATAATAATAATAATAATAATAGTGATGATGATGAAGATAGATCACCAGTTAAGATTCGAGGAAGAGCAAAAGTTAAAAGTGAAAGATCTCCCATAAAGAAATCAGAAGAGCATCCAATAATTTCCACCAAAGTTATGACTAATAAGCCAAAGATATCAATTCTTGATAAATATAAATTTAAACCTAAGAGTCAAGTTACTTTAGATTTGTTTAATAAGGAACCAATCCCAAAAAAGAGAAAACTTGTCCGTGCATCTGCTTTGGAAGAAGATATAACTCCAATCACTACTCCGTCTCAAACTTCAAAATCAAATTCACCAATAATTATTCCAAGATTATCATCTGCGTCTTTTGGAAATGATGAATCCAAAGCTAAGAGAGCTGATCATCGTTCAGAATACGCAAAAGATGAAGATATTAATGAAATGATTGTTTCCGATGATGATTTGGAAAGATTAGAAGAAAAGATAAAGGAAAATAAAAAGGCAGCTAAGATTAAAAAGAGTGAAGCTATTTTAATCAGCGATGATGAATTAGAAGACGATGATGCAAGTGATGATATGTCTGAAGAAGATGATGAAATAAATTATAATGGAGGAATTACATCAATCGATTATGAAATTTTGAAGTTTATAAATGGTGCTTCGGTTCAAGATATAATTGAAATTTGTGCTATTGAACCATCAATTGCTGAATTTGTTGCTAGTCAACGTCCATTTTCAAATATTTATGATATTTCTGAAAATGATTTCATATTACCGGATGATAAAAATAAAAATAAAAATAGTAGAAGAAGAAAAACTACAGGGTTAAGAATAGTTGAAAATACTGAGCATAGTTTAAAAGGTTATCGAGCAGTTGATTCTTTGATTAAAACATGCTC
Organism: Scheffersomyces broadrunensis; assembly: GCA_030563665.1. Lineage (NCBI taxonomy): Eukaryota > Fungi > Ascomycota > Pichiomycetes > Serinales > Debaryomycetaceae > Scheffersomyces > Scheffersomyces broadrunensis. The sequence continues at coordinate 68,198 of JAJMJS010000014.1, read as the reverse complement.
AAAATATGGAGATTCTATTTCAAGTCAAATGAAGTCATGGGGTGTAACTGTAACGGGTGAAGGTGAATTAGATTTTGTTGAAATTGATCCAACTAATGATGGTGAGGTTAATGAAGTAATAGATTTAGAATCCGAAAAAGATAAGGATGATGATGATTATGATGAAGATGACGATGAAATTGTTGTTGTTCGCCAAAAGAAGAAAGGGTTGAGATATATTAAACATAAGCCAAGTTTATTAGCTGATGATATAACTTTAAATAATTATCAACAAGTTGGTATAAATTGGCTAAATTTATTATATCAAAACAAATTATCATGTATATTAGCCGATGAAATGGGATTAGGTAAAACTTGTCAAGTTATATCATTCATGGCCCATCTTCATGAAACTGAACCAAAGAAAGGACCACATTTAGTTGTTGTTCCTGCTTCAACCATTGAAAATTGGCTAAGAGAATTTAATAAATTTTGTCCTCATTTGAAAGTTCAAGCCTATTATGGGTCAGTCAGAGAACGTGAAGATTTACGTTATGATTTAAAAGATATTGATTTTGATGTATTGGTTACCACTTATACTTTAGCGTCTGGTTCATCAATTGATTTTAAATTTTTAAAGAGTCAAAATTTTAATATTATTGTTTATGATGAAGGTCATCTTTTAAAGAATTCAAGTACTGAAAGATATAATAGATTAATGAGATTGCAAGGGAAATTTAGATTATTATTAACTGGTACTCCATTACAAAATAATTTACGAGAATTAGTTTCATTATTAGCATTTATGTTACCAAAATTATTTAATGATAATAAAGATGATTTACAAGGATTATTTAGTCAAAAATTAAATACCACGGTTGCATCTACATCATCATCTGCTTCAACTCCAAATAATTATAATCCATTATTATCGGTTCAAGCTATTGGTAAAGCCAAAACAATGATGACTCCATTTGTATTAAGAAGAAGAAAAGTTCAAGTATTACAGCATTTACCCACAAAATGTCATGAAATTATTAAATGTGAATTAAGTGATTTACAGAGAAAAGTTTATGATGAATTTTTAAATAAAGCAAGATCAACAAAGGAAGAACGTGAACGTAGAAAATTATTGTCTAGTAAAGAACAAATAGAATTAAACAGAACTAATCCAATTGATTCCTCAACTAATACATTAATGACGTTAAGAAAAATATCACTTCATCCATTATTATTTAGATTAGAATATGATGATTTAAAATTAAAAGAAATGGCTAAAGCAATTATGGGAGAACCAGAATATGTGGAAGCTAATCAAACATTTATATTTGAAGATATGCAAGTTATGAATGATTTTGAATTAAATAACTTATGTCGAAAATTTCCTCATAGTTTATCAAGTTATCAGCTTGATGATGGCAAATTTTTAAATAGTGGGAAAATTATTGAATTAAATAAACTTTTAAAAACAATTACAGCAAGAGGTGAAAAAGTATTAATATTTTCATTGTTTACTCAAGTATTAGATATTTTAGAAAGAACTTTGACATTTGAAAAGTATAAATTTATTAGGTTAGATGGTGCAACCAGTGTTGAAACAAGACAAGATATTATTGATCAATTTTATGATGATGATACAATCCCTGTATTTTTATTATCCACCAAAGCAGGTGGGTTCGGTATTAATTTAGTGGCTGCTAATAATGTGATAATATTTGATCAATCATTTAATCCTCATGATGATAAACAAGCTGAAGATCGTGCTCATAGAGTCGGGCAAACTAAAGAAGTTACAGTTTATAAATTAATTGTTAATAAAACAATTGAAGAAAATATTTTACAATTGGCAGAAAATAAATTACAATTGGATGATACCATAAGTAATGAAGCTAATCCTGATAGTAAATTCGAAGAAAAGACAGCTTCATTATTTGAAAATTTATTATTTCAAAAGGTTTAAAAATAACCAAAGACAGTATTAATGTATAATTCGGTAATATATCTCCGTTTTGTCACGTGACGTTTTGTTGTAGAATTTTTTTTTTTTTTCCGAGAAATTCCTCTCTAAGCAATCCCTTTTTCATTTGATTTATAATGAAAATATTCTTGAACAACCAACGATAGAGATATATCTATATATATACATATTAATTTTCATAATGTTTCTTGCCAGAAGATCAATAATACAGCAAATAAGGCAACAGAGACCATTACAATTTCTTTCCTTAAATCAACAGTCGTTAAGAAATTTATTTATACAAACTGTGGAAACTCCCAATGAAAATGCATTAAAATTTTTACCATCAATTAATATATTAGGAGGAACTGAGAATGAAACCAGGGAGTTTTTAAGTGGTCGAGAGGCTGCATGTTCGCCATTAGCCGTTAAATTATTTAGTATTGATGGTATCAAATCAATTATGTTAGGATCTAATTTTATAACCATTGAAAAGACACCCAATGAAAATCTTGATTGGTCATTATTGAAACCAGAGATTTTTTCAATATTAACTGAATATTTAACTAATGGTAGTCCAATATTAATTGAGGATTTGAATCAGTTAAGTACAGATGTGTCAATAAATGATGAAGATGATGAAGTTGTATCAATGATTAAAGAATTAATATTTACAAGAATAAGACCAGCAATTCAAGATGATGGAGGAGATATTGAATTTGTTAAATTTAGAGAAGAAGATGGTACTGTATTTTTAAAATTAAAAGGTGCATGTAGATCATGTGATTCCAGTTCAGTTACATTAAAAAATGGAATTGAAAGTATGTTAAAGCATTATATTGAAGAAGTTGAAGCCGTTGAACAATTTGATGAAGTAGAAGAAGTGGAAGAAAAAATAATTCCTGAAGTTAAATTTGAATCTGCAAGTTTAACTCCTAGATCAAGAGATGATAAAATTCAAGATCAATTACAGTCCCCACCAAATTTGTAAATAGATGAAAAAATGATGACATGACATGACATTAAAGTTTATAGAGAAGGATAGGATCACCTTTGGTTTATCCTTATATATATATATATATAAATATATATTTAAATTATTCATAATTAAGTCAGGTTACTTTTTGAAGATTACTAATTACTGAGTATATTCATGAAAATAGCTTAATCTCAGATCGATCCTTTAAGCCAAATACTAATAATACGAGTTTTAGTGTGGGTAGAACTATAGGAAACAGAATTAAAGCTGAATATACCGTTTACAGTTTCTTAAATTAAAATGTTTACTGTATGCACTAACCTGCAAATATTGTGGTCTTTTTACATGTTACATATTTTAGTTAGAGAGATGTTGTTTGATTTTCGGGACTTTTAGTTAAACAACCGATTGAACTTAAATATTGGTCAATGAGATATAATACGTAAAAGCATTCATATCACTAATGATCTAGAAACATTTAATGGGTCATTAATTAGTAATATAGCTTTTCAGAATACTTTAAATTTTTGAGACCAAATAATTACAAGCTCAATTCAACGATGATTGGAAAACTAGTCCTTATTAGAATACATGAACTACGAATTAAAAGAATAAAGATAAAAGTTTTTGGTTGAGCCTCCTTGACATTATAATCGTTAAACAATTGTTTAAATAAGGTTATCTAGGTTTTGTTGTCAGTTAGCGAGTGGGGGATGTGTTTTTTCTTTTTTGGGTGCGAAAATTTCATGACGGATTAAAAAAATTTTAGGGGGGGAAATAAAAATTAAAAAGGGGTCGGCACAATAGTGAGGAAATAAAAAAATAAAAATTGTACATTGAGATAACCTATATAAACTAAAAGCAAAATATACAAATACAAACTTTTTTTAAAAAAAAACTGTAGAGGAGGTAAAAACAGTGAATGGTCATATAACGAGGTAAACTAAATGCAGAATATTAAAAGCAAACGAATGGGTGGTGTATTATTTAAAATACATGTATCCTTTTTTTATTATTTTTCAATTTTTTTGATGTATTCATATAAAACTAGTCTGTGATTAATATGGAGAATTATGCAATAGGATAGAAATGATTCTATTGCTCTTCGTCTTCTTCGGATGTTGGATAAAAATAGTCATATTGTTGATAGATATAAGAAGATTGGGATGACATTGGAGTTGTCTGAGGGAATTCCGGAGATGGGAAAGTGAAATAATACGGTGAATAAAAGGGAGGAACAGCATGGCGATGATGTTGCTGAGGTGGTGGTTGATATTGAGGAATATACATATAAGAAAACGGATGGGCTGCGATATGAATAGGTGGAGCAGGGGGGGGAGGAGGTGGTGGCGGTGGTGGTGGAGGCTGAGGTATAATAAATTGAGGAGGAAGTTGTTGTTGAATTTGCTGATGATGCTGATGATGATGTTGATGTTGCTGTTGAGAATTCTGCTTTTGTTGAAGATGAAGTGCACTTGAAGATGTAGAAGGGGGAGTTGAATCTATAGGTGTTGCTGTGAGTAAGCTTGAAGAACTTGAGCTATACCTTAAATTTGACTTTTGAATTGCAAATGATGATTGAATCATTACTGTTGCTTTCCTATTATTTATTGATGATGTAGTTGTAGTTGAAGAAGAACTTGTAGCTAAAAGATCAGTAGTTTGATTTATATTATTATTATTATTAAAACCCGGAATATTAACCACTCTATTATTAGTTAATAAAATGGCTTTAATTGACATTTTAAAATGTTCATAAAAGACAAACCCAATTTTTCCAAATCGAACTGAATCAGCGGTTGATGCAGTTGTTGAAGTATCTTTATTGGTATTATAATAATTTGGTTTAATGATTGTGGCAGATTTAATAATTCCGAATTGTTCCCAAAATAATTTCCATAATTCATCATTATTTTGAAAATATAGGGGTAAATTATTAACATAAATATTGGTATCTTGATAATTTATATTTCTTAATAGGAAAGTAACACTGGGTAAGGGATGATTCAAACTTACATCTTTGAAATCAGGATTGATTTGAATGAAATATGGTTGATCATAAGGGTGAGCAGAAGAAAATGATGATGATGAAGAATTTAAAAGGTATTGATTATGTTTATGCTGAACTATACTTACTTTAATACCATTTTCAACTGACTCTAGATGAGGTTGATGTAGCAATAAGTCAGGTTGTTGATTCAATTTAAATTCTAAGAATTCAGACCAGGTTAAATCATTTAAATAATATAAGATTTTTAAACTATTTTCAAATAATTTCTGATTTGATAATGATGATGATTTAAATTTTATATATCCAAAATCTAATAATTTCAAATCATTGCTATTGAAGTGATAACTTTGATTGAATTGGATTGGGAAATAAATTAATTCAACTTCATTACCAAATTGTTTAAATATATTAATAAATTCAATAAATTTTTTAGATGTAAGATTTTGAGGAATAAATGAATTTAAATTTTCTAAAATTATTAAATTAAAATTGGAGGATGATGATGATGATGATTGATTGCTAATATCTGTATTAGTATCATCAGATTGATTAGTTGGTTTATTTCTTTGTCGTTTATTAATATATTTATTTAGAAATAATGGAATTGATAATTTATGATTAAATTGATTAGGAGTTAATTGATTTAAATTATGAACTAAATCTTCCACATCTAGATAATTATTGAACTTGACTAATACGTAAGGTGGTTTATTTGAATTAATGATTGATGATGATACATTTGAATTTCTCAGATTAAAAATTTTTAAATTATTAAAAGATTTGAAAATTGTTTTATTATTTAAAAAAGTCACAAATTTATTGGAACTATTGATTATGGTAATTGAATCATTTATTTCATCGTATTCTGATATTTCATGTTGTTTATATATTAAATCAGGACTTACGTTCTTTATAAATAAGATTCCAGGATGACTGATAAATTTATCAGAGTTTATATCAAATCTAATATTTAAATCATTTAATTTTCTTAATAATGAATCTAATTTTGGTTTTAGATCTAATGTGATACCTGATAATTGAATATTAGGTAATAATTCAAGTTGATTATTCAATAAATAAGGTTTTAAATCTCGATGAATTATTTTATTAATTTGTTCAAAATTAGAATAAATTTTCAACACAATAGGAAATAATGTATTAGATGGACAATCAACTTTAAATAAAGATGTATTAAGAGCCTGTAATAATGGGGAAGATTTTAAGTCTGTAGAACTCATTAGTAATCAGTAAACCTATAATGAAATTTGTCAAGAATAAATTCTTTAAATATTTCTATCTATATATTAAAGATCTCTGATAAGCTAAAGCCCTATAATTCAAAAATTGGGATAAAGTAACAGAACAATTAAACCAAGAAATGATTCAAGTATTCAAACGAACCTCCCACCCTAAGTAATAAGGATTCAACAGACTTTTCTTTTATGAATTGATATATTTTTCACTAAATTAGTATTGTTATGATTTTGGCAGTAATAAATTTTTGAGATTTTTTCTTTTTTTAAAGTTGTCCCTATTTTTTTTCCACTATGGCGAGTGAAAATTTGGTGGTAATTAACAATGAGAAAAAAAAATAATATTTTTTTTATTTGACAGACAGACCACAGTCAGTAAAAATTAAAGTTAGTGAGTGAGTGGGTGGGTGGTGGGGGAGATATGATAATATTTAAGGATAGAAAAATATCTAAGCTATAAAACCATCATAAGATTAAAAAGAAATTGAAATTGAAATTGAAATTTGTTACTTTGAAGAATTTCAGAGATATTTATATATCTAACACTTCGAAATACAAGCTTACTAAACCTAAAAAATATAAATATTCTATAAACTTCTATTAAATAATCATGGATTTTGAATAATCCGGTAAGTCAAATACTTTACCTTATGGTCATTAACCAGGTACGCTAAACATTTTTAATATTTTTTTGCCGTTTCCTGTATATAAAAAAATAAAAAAAAAGAAATTTTTTTTTTTGTATTTGACAATCCGAAAAAAAAATCCCGACAAAGCCCTAAATGACCATATTAAAGACCAATTTATAAAACCAAACGGGTGGAAATAGTTATTTTACAAAGATTCTTTCGGGCTTACGCTATTAGAAATATATTAAAGATTATTTAGAAAATAAAATATTATTATATTGGTATACAATTGTTTATAAAATAATTTCTATATTTGTTATATTTTTTAATTAATTGTTGAATCACTTTATAAACTTTATTTCTAAACTTATAATAAAAGAAAAGAATCATAGTCTAGACTATACTAGACCGATAAATGCATAATGATTCAAAAGATCACTCCATTAACTATTCAAGGAATTGATTATACCCTGGTTATTACATATTTGCCGCAAAATAATATTAATAATAATGCAGTAAATAACAAAAGACCAATCTCACCAATTACGATTTTTATTAATGAAATTAATAATGAATCAATGGGTGAATATGTTTATACAATAGGGTCTTATCTGACATCAATAGCCGGCTCAAACTCCACTGGGTCAAATAATAATAATAATAATAATTCAATTGAAACTTTGAGTTATTTACTTAATAAGAAATTACAAACTCCTATATATCTAAATATTAATGGGAAGTATGACGCTACTATGACAATTGAAATATTTAATGAGATAATATCCATCATTAATTCCTAAAAAATAATATATTATGAAACAATGACAATGAATAACTAATGACAAGTTACGAAAAGGGAATAAAGAATAATAATAATAATCATAATCATAATCATAATCATAATCATAATAAATTATTAATTAATAATAATTTCTTGATTACAATTATTCATAAATTATTAATTTTTCTCTCACTAAAAAAAATAATGAAAAAGAAATTTTAGTGCCTTCCTGTATATAAAATTATATAGTATAAATAAATTTAATACGAGCGGCTGTGGAATCCTTTTTTGGTCCTTTATCTTTATTTATTACTACGTATTGTACTTTTATTAACCCCGTCGATCATATTATATAATAATTCTCTATTAGTAATGAATATTGTTTATTAATCAAAAGTTAACGATATTAAATGAATAAATTTAAGTGGTTTACATAATAGTTACCTAAAAATTAATAAAACCTGTTGGGTAACAACGGGGATAAAAAAATATTGATCAACAAACAAAGGAAATAAAGATTAAACCTAACAGTAACTTTAATATACCAATCGGGAAATAATTTATTCCTTGAGATTTCTTTTTGTTTCTTTTATTGTTTTGCAATTGCAACAAAAAGATCTATGGAAAAATGCAAGGACTTATTATAATTTTATGGTCTGAGAAATTCTAATGAACGGCTGTTTAATTAAAGTTTTTTTCTCGGGAATTTAACCAATCGCCGATAAATGTTTTTTTTATATTTTTTCTTCTGTTAGGGAGTTTGAGTTTTGGTGAGTTAGAAAGTCCTTCCTTTATTTTTTAGTGAGAGGTAGTGTGTTCCTTGCTTAGGGGTCTGAACCTAGCTAGGTGAGCAGAGCCCGCTAGGTTGACTGTTTGCCGAAAAAATTTAATTAAAATCATCACAAAAAATAATTTATTGGACCAAAAAAAGATATCTTTTATCTTTTCTTCGAAATATCTGCGTAAATCTCTAATCTTTAAAAATCTCCTTCCCCTAAAAAGAGCTTTATCTAATCTTTAATTTTACGTAAACAATAAAAATAAGAATAAAAAAAAATTAATCAATTATAGATAGATGGTGGGGGATAGCGGAGGGGGCAGATAATAATAATAAGATTCTGTTTTATCGTAAATCCATGTTATTCATTTTTTCGTATATACACAAAAATCTCTACCTATGCTAAACAACAATAATACCTAACTAATTAAACATCAAGTGGACCAAAATATTCATATTTAACATTATCAACTATACCTTTCTCGTTTAAATAATTTCTAATAAATTTCATATATGATCTTGGACCTAATAAATAAATATCATCATCTTTAGTAATAAAATCTAAATCTTGTAGTTTAATCTTTGATACTTGATAGTCTTCAATTATATCATCCGAATTAAAATCTTTTTCTTGTAATGAAAAAAATTCTTTTACTTTAAATTGAAAGGGAAATCTTCTCTTTAAATCCTTTAATAATCTACTAAATGGTCTTTGATCAACAGTACGATTAGATAATAATAATGTAACATTTCTATGTTGAAATTCTAATGCAAATTCAAGAAATGATATAATTGGAGTTATACCAATTCCTCCAATTATTAAAATTAATCTCTTTTCTTCTTGATCTTCACTTTCATCATAAATAAAATTCCCTGCTGGTGGTGATATTAATAATTGATCACCAATTTTTAAATCTTGATGAATAAAATTCGATATTAACCCCTGGGGAACTAATCGTACTGATATTCTATATTCTCCATGAGTAGGGTACATTGATAATGAATATTCTCTACTAATTAAATGATTGATTTGGGGTAATTTAAATCTTATACAAATTGATTGACCTCGCTTATAATTTTCATTTAATTGACAAAAATCATTTGGTTCAAAATAAATTGATTTAACATTACAACTTTCATTTTCATTTTCAATTTTTGTCACGGTGAATTTTTTAAATCCATTCCATTGCTGTTTATAATATTTTTTAAATTCAAAATTAATTAATGTTTGAGCTAAATTTCCATATGCTAATTTCCAACTATTTATAAATTGATCATTGGCAATTTCATTACCTAATAATGTAATCATAGTTCCAAGCAAATATTTTTCAACAACAACATAATTCTCGGGCTGAACTTGTAATTCAACATGTTTATTAACAATTTGCTTAATAAATTCTTCTAATGGTGATAAATTTTCAATATTTTTGGCATAATGTAATAAAGCATAGGCTAATATTTTAGGTTGTCTTAATGTTAATTGATTGGTAGTATTGAAAAATGGTTTGATTTCATCATTTTCTTCAATCATTTTATGATAAAACTTTTGAGTCAATAATTCACCTTTATTTTCTAAAATTGGGATGGTTGATTTAATAATTTGAATTTGTTCAGGAGTTAATTCTTGAATCTTATAAATTTGTGGAGCACCTTCTGTCATGGTCTTTATTTGGGATCAAAAAAATAAAAAAAAAATAAAACAAGAAATGTATTCCTTTACCATGAACAAGAACAAAAATATTATAAATTATTTAATGATAACCCATTTATATTTATATGAATATATAAATTTTTATAACCTGTTTAATAAAACTGCAACATTCCCTATTTTAAAGTTTAATGGAATGCTTTTTTTTTGCAGCGATATTTCCCCCAAAGAAAACACAACAAAAATCACCTGATCTTTTCTTTTTTTTTATTTTAGCCCAGGCTTAATAATAATTTATAATTGATAGGTTAGTTAGGTTAAAACCCAGGTTTTGAGCCATATTTCTTTTTAAACAATACGGATAGATGAAAACAAAGGAAAAACTCTATGGAAAGAATGGCTTTTGTAGCATTATGATCATGTAAAACAACAAATGATAAAAATAGCTATTGTTTCAAATATAAAAATGCCTTATAGGTGGTAAGACCATTAACGAAAGTAATTACACAATGCTGCAAATTCATAGGAAAATATCGGGTATCATATGTAGGGTCATTTAATCAATGATGACTATTTTACCATAATTTATTGGTCAAGCATATGAAGCCATACTTTTACTGGGACTCCCTTTTTTAAAAAGAAATGATTTTACATATAAAGTATACATATAAAAAGAATAAAATAAAAACTTAACTTAAACTTAAATTCAAACTAACGGATAAACGAACTGAAAATAAATAAATAAATAAATATTGTAAACCTAAGCAAATAAATAATAAAAAAAATAAAAAAATTGACCATTTAACTCCAAACGTAAAATATAGATAAAATACTTAAAATTCTTCAATTTTAAATATAAATTTCCCATCATCTTGTTTTAATAATTTAACATATTTTTTAAAATTATTTCTCCAATCAACCACTTCATCAATTTTGAATTTTAATTGATCTTTTAAAATTAAACTTAACCCTTCTGTTAACCAATCTTTATTGATTTTTAAATCTAATTCTTCATAATAATTATAATTAGTCCAATTATTAAATAAATTAGATGACCATTTTGTTGACCAAATTAATGAAGATTCCAGGGTATCTAATAATTTATCAATTTGATAACTTGGTTCTGATAAATTAAATTTACAACATGAAATAAAATTTGATCCTAAAATTTTAGGTTTTAATATTTTTTGTAAAAATGGTTCTTTTAAATTATTAAATAATGGAGAATTTATATTATAATCATGAATTTGAAAATATTTTTTAGATCCAATTATATCGATGAATAAATCTAATTTATATTCATCTAAATTATCATTATTAGTTAAATTATTATTATCTATTAATCCAACATTTATAATTTCATTAATAAATTCATCTCGCGGTTTATAATTAATGGGGATTTTTTCACCTTTAAAAATTAAATCATCATTAATTAAATCAAAAGTTATAATTGAAATCTTTTTAATTAATGATGGATCATAAAATTTCTTCTTAAATTGATTAATTAAATTTTCAAATTTCTTCTCTTGAGATTTTCGAATTATCAAAATTAAATTTAAATTTGAAAATTTATAAATTTCTGAAAATAAAATTTGAATTATTGTATATCCAAGATTAGTATCAGCTCCATTAATTAATATATTTATTCTTTGTTCATTATTAAATTTTGAATGGGATAATGATTGTTTAGCTTTACTATATAATACTGGAAATGAACTTAATTTTGCTAATGATGATAACTCATCAATATTTTGATCTTGTTGTTTGATTGTGATTGAAGTTGAAATTTCAACTTCTGATGATGATGATGATTCAATTTCAAAATTAGAGTCATCTTGGGTATCTGAAGAATTCTTAATCTTATCAAATGATAATTCAATATCAATATCTTGTAATTTTGCTAATAATTGTTCATCCGCTTTAATAATTATATCTTTATTAGGATTAATTAATATACTAGTTGATAATGAACCTTTTTTACTTAACGGATCAATTATTCCAAATACAAAATCTCCAATATTATATTTGGATGTTAAATTCTTACCAACATCTCTAATTTCTCCGGCAAATTCATAACCTAATCCAATTTTAATATTACTAACATTTAATAAATATTGATTAATCTTTGCAAAATCAAATGAATTTAAGGAGGCATAATCCGTTTTAATTAAAAGAACATTAACTCCAATTGGTAATTCAATTGATGGATAATTGAAATTTAATTCTGTTTGTTTATTTTGTAATGAAACATCTTTAATTGGTAATTGTCTTAATTTACCTAAATTTGAAGTTTTGGGTTTATTGGTAGTAATATTAGTACCAATAGGAGCACCACCACTACTTGTACTACTAGTAGCACTATTACTACTACCAATCGTAGTAACTGGAGCTGGATTGTAACCAACTGGTATTGGTTTGGGAGCCGGTGGTTTCTTAACTAAATATTGTAACTCATTGGGGATTTTATGAAATGGATTTGACTTTAATTTCTCTTGCTCCTTCTTCTGTAATAACTGATGATGTTCTTTTAAATCTTCTTCAGGTAATGGAGCAAACCCAACTGACTTCTTCTTCTTCTTTCCTTCTGTTTGGGTTTCCTCTGACATTATCCCGTTGCTTCCCTGGTTTCTGTTATCTTTAGAAATACTGTCAATTTTTTTTTTGTACTTTTTTTTTTTTTTGTTCTGTGGAGATTTTTTTGAAATCACAACAAAAAAAAATTTAAGCAATATAAGGAACGAAAAGAACACCAATCCAATATTAGTCAATTATCAAATCATCCCAATCATCTTAATATCAATCGTCAATCATGTGGGTTCTACCACTAACATGTTATCTAATTACCTTGTTGGTAACTTTGTTTGGAATACAATTTTATATAAATTTATTAAAATATCCATTTTCATTACTGATATCATTAACTTTAGCAGTTTTAATACCATTATCAATTATATTTATTTTACCAATTGATTATGTTCAATCCAATAATTCCAATGTAGATTGGCTACAAAATAATGTTATACTTATACTATGGAAATCCAATTATTGGATTACATTTTTATTAACTTGGTTAATATTACCACAATTACAAGAATTTTATAAATCAGGATATTTTACATTTAATGCTAAAATGATTGATGCATTTAAAAGTAATTTAAAATTTCAATTAATTTTATTAGGAGTTTCAATTGTTGGAATTATTTATTTAATGTTAGAAGTTGGATTAAGTTTTCAACATTTAAAATTACTAGTTATTGCATTATCACATATTTATTCATTAACTTTAGCATTAGGATTAATGAGTCATGGATTAATAGCAATACCAAAGAACAAATGGATTGAAGGTAATGTATTAACTAATTTAAATCATCATTATCTTAAATTACCAAAATTAATTGATAATTTAGAAGATACAAAAATTATATTTAAAGAAGAAATTTTACAAGTTTTAATTTTAACTCAAAATTTTACATCAACTAATCCTCAAGATTTTCAATTTAGAGATTGGATATTACAATTAAATGATAAAATACCACAAGATTTAAAAGAATTGGTTCAAAGACAATATTTACATGAAACTTCAAATGGTAATATAAATCGTGAACAATTAAATTTATCATTAATGACAAAATTAACGGCCAATTTTAATTCTAATTTAAGACGATTAATTGCTTATGAATCAGAATTTGAATCATTGTTTATAAAAATAACTCATTTAGAAGATATATTAGAATCAAAATTAAATCATTCTAATAAATTAAATTTTAGAATTAATAATTATCGAGTTCTTATACTGCCAAGATTAAATTTTATTTATTGGTATTATATTAGACCAATATCTTCAAGAATTTTATCAATATTACTTTATATTGGATCGTTTATTTTATTAGAATCAGAATTTTTTCATTCAACAAAATTATCAATTATAAATTATATTTATTCATTAATTACCAATTCAATTTTAAAATTTATAATAACATCAATTTTTTTTAGTTATATGTTATTTTCAGCTTTAAATTCATTAACTCAATTAAAAATATTTAATATGTATCATTTAGTACCTCATAATTCAGATCCTGTATCGGCTTGTTTTTATACTACTTATGTTGCAAGATTAACTATACCATTATCATATAATTTTATAACTTTATTTATATCAAGAAATTCTAATTTTGAAAATTGGTTTGGTCAATCAATTCATTTAACTGGTTTATTTAATTTATGGAATGATACAATTCCAAGATTATTAATAATTCCTGCTTTATTAACGGCATTTAATATGTATGATAAATTAAAGAAGAAAACAGGATTAGGAAATGATTGGTTAATGTTTGATTATGAAGATAGTTTACTTGATAATGATGGTACAATTGATGCTGAGAATTTAAATAATAATAGACGAGATTTAATTATTGTTGAAGCAAAAAGAATCATTAATCGAGAATTACAAAAGAGAGAACATCAACATAATTTAAGACCTTTTAATTTAAATAATAATTCAAATACAAATATTCCAGTAGCAGATTTAAATTATGAAAATAATAGAAGAAATTTCCACGATTTATTATTATCATCTAATAATAATAATAATAATGTATCCAACAGAATTGATTTTGATGATACAAATAATGAATCAGAACAGTTCTTATTGGGTCAACTGGATTTATCATCTCAACCATCAGTATGGGGTAGAATTAATGGATTATTCACGGGATTTAGAAATACTATTGGTGATCGATTTAATAGTAATAATAATAGTAGTAATAATCCAAATAGAGTTGAATATCATGATGAACCACTTGAGAATTTCAATTATGATGATGATGCAAATGAGAATTTAATCCTTTAATAGAATAATTAATTAAAATATATATAAATATTTATTTTTAATTTTTCATATGATGAACCTTTCTCCTTCCCCGGAGTGAACGTGTAAAAAAAATTATTTATTTCTTTTTTCTTTTTTTTTTTTTCTTGTTTCTATCTGGGGGAGCATAATTATCAACAAATTTCAAATATTTATATTAATCATATATATTTATTTATACATAGCATTTGCACTTCAATTGGGGGTGCCTTCGTCATACATGACACTATCTACCACATCACGATCATCAACATTATCCTTACAATCATGGCGAAGTGCAGGCAATTGGCTACAAGTATATAGCAAGAAAAAATATGTATCCCCTACTATTATATTCACGGCAATTGATAGATCTCCTTCAATACCTATGGCAACAACCAAGCCAAATACTATTGGAAAACTAAGAGTGCCATTATTAAAGAGTCCCTCGCACCTTGGCCATTTTACCAGTAGAGTCAATCGATTATATAATGAAGATAAATATAGTGCCAATGTTATAAATTTACCCCATAATAAAACTTTATTTAATTTTAATATATTTGATGGTCATGGTGGTGAACAATGTTCAACATTTTTAAGTAAAAAATTATCGGAAAATATTGAAAACAGTGAAGAATTGATTCATAATGAAAAATTAAGAAGTCAATTAATTAAAGATTATGGAAAAAATATTGGAGGTTATTGGAAAAGATGGTATAAACATCGTCAAGAAAATTTTGATAATATGGTTAATAAAGATTATGATATTAAATTATCTAAATTACCAATTGAAAATGTTGAAGATGATTTAAGAATTAGATTACCTCTAACATTTTTAAATACTGATTATCAATTTTTTCAAGAAAAAGATAATGAAGCCGGTTCAACTTGTACATCAGCATTAATTGAAACAATTTATTCTGAACCAGGAGCTTTTAGACCAGTATTTGAAAATTATTATTTTAATAGAAAAACAATTTCAAAATTAACAATTGCTCATGTTGGTGATACAAAAGCTATATTAGTTGATAAAAATGGTTTAGCCCATGCATTAACAAATAATCATCATCCATCAAATCCAACAGAAGCTTCACGATTAAGAAAATATGCCGCTAATTTATTTATGACTGATTCATTTGGTGAAGAAAGATTTATTTCTTTAGCTAATACAAGAGCATTTGGTGATGTTAATTTTAAAGAAATGGGTGTAAGTGCCGAGCCGGATATCATTCAATTAATAATTGGTGATACAAATACAATAGCTACTATGTTAACACCTGAAGAGATTAAAAATTATACTATTGAAGGTTTAGGTGGTGATGAAAGTTTCTTAGTATTATGTACTGATGGAGTTACAAATTTTTTAACTGATCAAGAAATTGCTGATATAGTTATGGTTAAATTTAATAGAAAGGGTTTAGCCATTGCTAATCCACAATTATGTGCTGAAGAAATTATTAAATTTGTTGAATATATTGGAGGTGATGATAATGCAACTTGTATGGTCATAAGATTAAATGGTTGGGGTAAATGGCCTATTTCAGATAGAACAGGTGAATTAAGGCAATCCAGAATGGATGATTATAATCCAAGAGGTGGTAGAGGTTAGAAAGGTTTGATTTTTTATCTACAATTTTTTTTGTAATTAATAGTATTATTATTCGTTTCCTTTTTCTTTTTTAATAGAAGTTAGATCTTTAAATTAAATATTTATTAAAATGAAATATAATATAATATAATATAATATGTACAAGTTGATGACTGAAATCAGTCAATGAATCTTTAATGATATGAGAATGTGAATGTGAATAAAAAATTTTAGTATTTTGGAAATCTTCATTTAATTCTTAGAATATTTATAGTTAAATCTCTTCCTAGTAGCAGCATATTCTCCAAGCTTAGAGCCAACCATATTATCCGATATTTCTACTTCGACATATTCTTTACCGTTATGAATTTGAAATCTTAATCCAACAAATTGTGGTAATATAGTACAACTTCTAGCATTTGTTCTAATTGGTGTTCTATTTTTAATGGCATCCGCAATAGGTAATGGTACAACATGTGGACCTTTCCATACTGATCTCTTCAAAAGTGACAATGAAGCTTTCATGATTGTCCTGACCCCCAAGTACTTCCTTAGATATTATTGTAATTACTGTTATTTCAGAAAGTCTTTTCATATCGATTTTTGAAGCAATGAAAAAAAAAATCGTTTAAAAAAATATCACGTGATAAAAAATCCCAAAAATTAACTATACATATTTTGTTGACTTCTACTAGTTAACTTATAAACCTTTGAATATAATGGGTTGATAATGACTATGGGGAAGTGATCCTTTGATTACTGGTGGATGCAGTTAAATTATTTTTAGATATTTCTCCACAATGTTTTTGAATCAAAGTAGCTACAAATCTTATATAGTCTGTACAAAATATACATTAAAATTCAAGAACTATTACACAATATAACAGACATGATGAATTGATCTATTTACATGATTACAATTGACTTACTATATAATAATAATATAAATAGTATAATCGTTAATAATGATATAATAATAATAATTATATAAATAATTTGTTACTCCATAAATTTTTCGCAGTATAAAAAAAAAAATCAATACACACTGAAAAAAAAAATTTAGGAAGAGCATCTCCAAAAGGTTAAAAAAACACTATTTTTAATAAAGAATTCATCAATGTTTGGAGCCAGGTTTGATCCTGCTTCCTTTGAAGAGGACTATGAAAAATCCAAGACGAATCCTATTGTTGTACGGAAGAGAAGATTGAGTAATACTTCCATAAGTAGTGAAAGTGAAGAGGAAGAAGTTGTTAATAAAGCACAATCAGATAAAGAATCAGAAGAATCACAAGATGAGGAAGATGATGAGTCCACTGAAGAATCAGAAGATGATTATGATGAAGAGTCTTCCAGTGAAGAAAGCTCAAAGGAGGAGTCTGATGAATCGGAAGAAGAATCAGATTCAGTTGATGAACAGGAAGAAGAAATCAATGAAGACTCCATGGATATTGATTCAGTAGAAACTAATCCAGATTATATATCAAAACATCAATCAATATTCAAAAAGTTCCAAAAAACAATAAAGAAACAAGAATCGCAAACAAGTGTGGAAGGAAAATCAATCAAAGAAGAAGAAGAAGAAGAAGAAATAGAAGTGCAAGACTTGGCTCCATTGCCCCAACCTGCATTACCACGAGATCGTAGATTAACATCGAATACAGCACATTTAAATAACTTGAATTGGTTAACAACCCCTATATATGTATCACCCGAAGATACTAAACCATTTAAAGAATTCGATTTATCACCGTTTATGTTAAAGAATTTATCAAATTTAAATTTCACTCATGCATTTCTGGTACAAATTGCAGTGTTAAATTTATTATTACAAGATATAAAAGAAAATAAATTACAACCTGATTTTAAAGGTGATTTATTAGTTAATGCATCAACTGGTTCTGGTAAAACTTTGGCTTATCTGATTCCAATTATAGAAAGTTTACATACAAGAATAGTTCCAAGAGTTAGAGCTATTATACTAGTACCAACTAAACCATTAATCAATCAAGTTAAATCAAGTTTATCTCAATTATCTAAGGGAACTAATTTAACAATAACAAGTTTAAAGAATGATATTTCAATAAGTGATGAATCGAAAAAGATAATAACTAATGTACCAGATATAATAATATCTACTCCTGGTAGATTGGTTGATCATATTAATAATAATTCTATTAATTTACTGGCATTACAATATTTAGTTATTGATGAAGCTGATAGATTATTAAATCAATCTTTTCAAAATTGGTGTTCTATATTAATGAATAAAATTGATAATAATATTAATATATCAAAAACTTGGAAATTGAGAGTTAAGAAATTAATATTTTCTGCAACTTTAACAACTGATGCCGGTAAATTAGCTCCATTAAAATTTCAAATTCCAAGATTAATAATTGTAAATAATGAAGAAAAATTAATTAATGAATTGTTTACGTTACCATCAACGTTAAAAGAATTTTCAATTAAATTTGGTTCAGCAAAATCTTCAATTAAACCACTAATTTTAACTAAATTTTTAATTCAAAAGGAAAAATTATCTAACATATTAATATTTACAAAATCAAATGATTCATCATTAAGGTTATCAAAATTATTACAATTATTATTTAATAAACTTTCAAATAAACCAATAGAAATTGCATACATAAATTCAACTAACAATAAGACATCAATAAGAAGTAAAATTCTTAAAGATTTCAGTCAACAAAAAATTCATATAGTTATTGCAACTGATTTAATTGCTAGAGGTATAGATATTTTATCAATAACAGATGTTATTAATTATGACTTACCTAATTCATCGCGTGAATATGTCCATAGAGTAGGTAGAACGGCTAGAGCTCAACAAGAAGGTAATGGATATAATTTATTCTTTGGAAAAGGTGAAACCAAATGGTTCAATAAATTAATGAAACATATAGGTAGAGATAATCCAATTGAAAATTTAGAATTGGAATTAAAAGATCTTATAACTGATGAAGATGAAAAGGTATATGAGGGCTGTTTACAAGATTTACAGCAACAAGTACAAAGTAGGACTTAAATATAGACTAATTTATTTTTTCTTTTTGCAAGTTGCAAAAACTAAGTGATATATTATAAATTTCTGTAGATTTTGAACTTTTCAAACAGGGGCAAAAGAAATGAAAAAAAAAAAAATTAAATATTTTTTAAGCAGCCAAATTTTTTATTTTTATTTTTGCTTTCCTCTATCTGAACCTTTTATTATTCAATACAAATATAATGAAGATAAGTGATGAGTAATGAAGAATTAGAATCATTAGGAGTAAAGCTAGTGGATCAAAATCAACTTGAGACTTCTATAGCAAAAAAGGCTAATGAGTCACTTATCACCAAGGATACCGAATTAGATGAAAAGAGACTAGATAAAGCACAAAAGGATTTGAATAGTACATTACTAAGAATAAAGGCTTTAAATAATAAGTTAAATCATCCAAGAACTAAGATCAGTCAGAGAAAGGGGATAAGAGATGAGATTGAATGGTATGAAGAGAATGAATTGAAAGATAGACAACAAGATGTTGATGATATAACAGCAAGATTAAAAGAAAGTAAAGTACAATTAAATCAATCAAGAAATTCTAATCCTAATCATGCCATGTCAAATACTTCTTCTGAAAGGTTACCAGGTGAAACTGAAAAGGAATTTTTAATAAGAACTGGAAAAATCACCGCGTTTGGTAATGAAAATTTATTTCATCAAGAAGATAAGGATGAAAACAATGATAACGAATCAAAGAGTCATGTGTTCTTGAGGGCACCTGGGTTTGAAGGGACTCCCGTAGTGGCGGATTTTGCCATTCAGGTTAAACAAGAAGAAGAGACTGATGATAATGATACATTAGAAATCAATGACGCGTATGAAAATAGACGTGCTTCAATTGCAAGTGACTTGAAGGATGGCAGTGATGAAGATATCGATTCTGATTTTGTGATAGATGTGAATGAGAATGAAGATGAAGATGAAGATGAAGATGAAACCAAAGAAGAAGAAAGTGAAGAAGAGCAGCAAGCTGAACAAAGAAATATTGATGACGGTGATGAAACTTTATACCAAGCAAGATTGAAAAATTGGGCCAAAAGAAGATCATCTCTTCGTAAAAACGAAAATGAAGGTACTAAGGATTTGGAGGAATGGTTTAAGGCTCATCCTACTATATCAGATGCTAAATTAAATGATCAATTCAAATTACCTGGTGATATTTATCCTTCCTTATTTGATTATCAAAAGACTTGTGTTCAATGGTTATGGGAATTATATTCACAAAAGACTGGAGGAATTATTGGTGATGAAATGGGTCTTGGAAAAACAATTCAAATAATTTCATTTATTGCTGGTTTGCATTATTCAGGTTTGTTAGATAAGCCTGTATTAGTAGTGGTACCGGCCACAGTTTTGAATCAATGGGTAAATGAATTCCATAGATGGTGGCCACCGTTAAGATGTGTTATCCTTCATAGTATTGGTTCAGGTATGAATAAAAATGTAACTTCCGAAGAAAGAATTGAAGCTCTTCTAGAAACAAGTGATCCTTCAATGTCTCATAAATCGTTAAAGGGATTAAATACTCAGATAAATGCAAAGGAAATCATAGATCGAGTTATGGAAAAGGGCCATGTTTTAGTTACAACTTATGTCGGGTTAAGAATTTATTCCAAATATATCTTACCAAGAAAATGGGGCTATTGTGTTTTAGATGAAGGTCATAAAATAAGAAACCCAAATCTGGATATATCATTAACATGTAAAAGAATCAAAACTCATAATAGAATAATTTTATCAGGAACTCCAATTCAGAATAATCTTATTGAATTATGGTCGTTGTTTGATTTTGTATTTCCGGGTCGTCTAGGTACGTTACCCGTTTTCCAGCAGCAATTTTCCATTCCAATTAATATGGGTGGGTATGCTAATGCATCTAATGTTCAAGTCCAGACTGGGTATAAATGTGCCGTAATACTAAGGGATTTAATATCGCCTTATTTATTAAGGAGGTTAAAAAGTGATGTGGCTAAAGATTTACCCAAAAAGAATGAAATGGTATTATTTGTAAGACTCACAAAGGTACAACAAGATTTATATGAGCAATTTTTACTGAGTGAAGATTTAGGTGCTATTATGAAGGGTAAACAGAATGTTTTATTAGGTGTTGATATCTTAAGGAAGATTTGTAATCATCCTGATTTGGTAAATCGAGAAGTATTAAAAGTCAAAAAGGGATATAACTATGGTAATCCAAATAAGTCTGGTAAAATGCAAGTTTTAAAGAACTTGTTACAATTATGGCAATCCCAAGATCATAAAACTTTATTGTTTTGTCAAACCAGACAAATGTTGGATATTTTAGAAAAGTTTGTGGCTAACTTGCATACCTATGATTTTGAAAATCAAGTCGAAAAAGAGGGGTATTTTTCTTATTTACGAATGGATGGTTCAACTCTAATTGCCAGGCGTCAAGCTCTTGTTGATAAATTCAATAATACTCCTGATTTGAATGTATTTTTGTTGACTACTAAAGTTGGAGGTTTAGGTGTTAATTTAACTGGGGCTGATAGGGTTATTATTTATGATCCTGATTGGAATCCTTCGACTGACATGCAAGCTAGAGAGCGTGCTTGGAGATTGGGTCAAAAGAAGGATATTACAATATATCGATTAATGACTTCCGGTTCAATTGAAGAAAAGATATATCATAGGCAAATTTTTAAAACATTTTTAACTAATAAAATTTTGAAGGATCCAAAACAAAGAAGATTTTTTAAAGTTAACGATTTACAAGATTTATTTACATTAGGAGATCAAAATGAAATAGGTACAGAAACTGGTGATATGTTCAATAGTACACAGAATAATTTCGCAGGTACTAAAAATAGAAAATCAACTAAATTGATTAAAAAGAAGCATAGTAATGATGATGATTTCTATCAAGTTTCTAGTATAGCAGGAGTTTCAAAGTTAGATGCATTTGATATAGATAAGAAGGATGAGGATAATTCTAGTTCTACTGATGATAAGACCCTTATGGAAGGCATATTTGCTAATAGTGGAGTACATAGTACGTTACAACATGAAGATGTTATTAATTCTGGTAATCAGGAAGTTTCCTTAATCGAGAAGGAAGCTAATAAAATTGCTAATGCGGCAGCAGATGCTCTTAGACAATCAAGGATGCTTGCTAGAAAGAATGCTGTCGGAACTCCGACTTGGACTGGGAAATTTGGATTGGCCGGCAAATTTGGTCCCAAGAAAACTTCTACATCAACTGCTGTAAAGAGAACTAGTAGTCTTTCATCGACTTCCATATTAGGTAATTTGAAGAAACAGAAAGCAACATTATTTGCTAAGAAGGCTGAAACTAATGATAGTCTTAAAGATGAAAAGGAAATTATTAATAAATTGGTAACTTATTTGAAAGATCAAAAAGATAATTTTAGTACTTCAGCGGATATTTTGAAAAATGCAAACTTAGAAATGAGTGATTCAAATGAAATGGTTAAAATCAGGTCAATGTTAAGAGAAATAGCTGATTGGGATGGCGTTAAGAAGGGATGGACTCTAAAGGATGAGTTCAAAATTTAATAGATAAAATGTATAGTAATTTATTTAAGTATTGGCATTTCAATTTTTTTAATCGGGCCGCGACTTTCTATTTTATCCATCGTATATTTGGCTAAATCTTGGGAAGGCAACACAGATTCTTTTGTATCGTTAGAACTTAAAGGATGGCAAGTGTTATATTTCGTAGATTTAATTCGACCAGATTGACGTTGATCCCTTCTTGTCCAATACCTGAGTATGATACAGGATGCACTTTTTGTGAACTTCCTGTCTTTCCAAGGAGCAAACAAATAGATATGGAAAAGAATCTAAATTCTACCAAAAGTTTACCATGGAAGCATGTATTAATATTGACACATGGTATTAAAGATTTCAATAATATGCCATCAAAAATAGAATTAATTCCTGAATCATTAAGTTCCCTGATAAATCATTTAAAAAGTGGAAGAGTTAGTCCTCATCACCCAATATTAGTATCCAATATTCTTTTAAAATCTCATAATCTGATACTAGAGATGTTTGACATAGATATAATTAATAATAAAAGGGATCAATTGGTGTACATTTATCCTGATAATAAAGCTGTTAAGTTTGATATAGGTCAAACTATTCAATTTATAAAAGAATACCTAACACCAAAAGAATATCAACCTAAGCCAGTATATAATCCATTCAAGCTTGTGTATGAGGCAACTGATGAACAGCGGGAGCTGGCTGATCAAAAGAGCCAAGGTACATTCACTGAATATCCAATTACAAAAGATTTGGTTTTAATATGTGGTCATACTAAGAGAGATGTTAGATGTGGACTATTAGCTCCACTCTTAGAGGATGAATTCACCCAGGTGCTCAAGAAAGAAAATCTAGATGATAAAACAGAATTAGGAATGATTTCACATATTGGTGGTCATGTATATGCTGGAAATGTTATATATTTCCCAAAGGACATTGGAAAACATAATCATGGTATATGGTATGGTAGAGTATTTCCAGATAAAGTTCAAGGTATAGTTAAGGAAACAATTTTGAAAGGTAATATCATCCAAGAATTGTACCGAGGTGATCTTTAATAATTGTAAATATTAAATTTTGTAAATAGGTAAATAGTATAAACATATATAGTGTAGACATGCATACCATTTTTTTGAGCGGGACACGCGTTGTTTACATTTTTTAAAAAAAAATATGCTACAGTGAAATTGATCTGAATAGCAATAACAACAATTAACCCTCAATTATTACATTATAAATGAAATAACTAATCCCATCATGAGATCCAATACCAAACTCACCGTAGCATCAATACAAAAGATTTCATCTGTGGAGGAGATACGAAATGCTATGGCACATGTTTTCCAAGATGCTCAATTATCATTATCAGGACATCGTAAATTAGTGATTATCTTAAAGAATATATTTAATAAAAGTATTGAATTAGAAAAGGAAGATAATTTCAACTTATATTTCACGAAATTGGTTAATAAAATTTTACCTTTAAAGAAAGGAGAAAAGGCTGGAGATAGAATAGCTAAATTTTGTTCAGCGTTCGTTGCAAGTTTAACTTTTGAAGAAATGACTAGGAAACAACAAGAAGAAAAAGAAAAGCAAAACGATGATGATGATGATGAAGATGAAGATGAAGATGAAGATACATATACGAGTGCATTTATAAAGTATTTGATCCATCATCTACTTCGAGGCATTGAAGCAAGAGACAAAACAGTAAGATATAGAGTTGTTCAACTTTTAGCTTATTTGGTACATTATATAGGTGAAATAGATCGTGACTCGTTTGAAGCATTATACACTTCATTAATGAAAAGATTAGGCGATAGGGAACCAATTGTACGTATTCAGGCTTTAGTGGCTGTTTCAAGATTTCAAGAATTTGATTTAGATGGTTATGATTATACGTATACAAATATTAGTAACAAACATGTCAAGGAAGTGTTGATTGATTCTTTAGAAGCTGATGAAAGTGCTGAGGTTAGAAGAGCTGCTTTATTGAATGTCTCCAAAGAAAAGAATATTGAAAGCATACTTGAAAGAGCGAGAGACACTAATAGTATCAACAGAAGATTAATCTATTCACGTATTGTACGAGAATTTGGTAATGTCAATAATTTCAACTTTGAAGAACGTGAATTCTTGTTGAAATGGGGACTTAATGATCGAGATGAGTCTGTACAAAAGGCTTCGATTAAGATGTTGACTAGTTTATGGTATGAATCTGTTGATGAAGATTTATTAGCATTAATTTCTTTATTGAAGGTTAATGAGAGTAAAGTAGCTGACTTGGCAATTCAAACCTTTTTTAAAGTGAAGCCTGAAATTTTGGATAGCATTAAAATTGATGATAGCTATTGGAAGGAATTAACGGTTGATAAAGCATTTTTAATCAGAGCATTTTATGATCATTGTAATAATAACAATCTTTATGATCTAATTGAATCTAATTTTCCAGAATCAATTGATTTGGCTCAAACTTTAGAAAAGTATCTCCAATTGAGGTTAAAAAGCTTTATAAATGATAATCCCACGTATAAGATATATGATAAATTTAATGTAACTTTAAATGCTAAAACTGATGAATTGAATTATATTGAGAATCAAATAATAAAATTAAACTTGGAAGTTGAATCGTCTAGTAAAAATATCAATACAAATCGAGAAAATGCTGCTTATTATGAAAGAGCAATTGAAATTATTAGATTAAGAACTAGAAAATTAAATAAAAAGGATGTGTCAACTAAAGATTTAATAGTTGGGGGTGATGATGAACAAATTGTTGAAGAAATATTGGATTTGACTATTGATGAATTAAAATCTAAAGTGAATGACTTGAAAGATTCAATTATTGATTTAAATAATGAGCATGGAAAATTAACTGATTTAGTTTTAACCAGTGAAACGAAGCATAAGAAATATTCAGAAAATTATGAAATTGTTAGAGTTGAAATTGATCAAATTAATGATAATTTTGTTGATCGCGATGTTAATTATGAAAATGAATTAAAAGATTTAGAATTTATTTTAGAGCAATTATTATTAGTAGCCAAAGAATTTGATTTTAGTGATGAAATAGGTAGAAGAAAAATGTTACAAATTATTAGAAATTCTTTAACTGAACATAAATTACCTAAAAGTTTGATTTCAGTTGCTTTAAAAGTATTAAGGAAATTATCAATTAATGAGAAGGATTTTATTGCCATGTCAACTGAAATTATTACTGATATTAGAGATTCGTATGAAGAAGAAAATGAAACTTTCCATTCTGCTATTGAAGGATTTGGGGAAGAAGACGATGATGATGATGATGATGATGATGATGATGATGATGAGTCATCCTCTAAAAAACGGAGAATTGAACCTAAATTCCCTCCTGACAATATTGTTGTAACATGTTTAACGATTACACAACATGTTCTTGAATTGATAGAAGATCCATTAGAAAATCACTTAGCATTAGGATCAATTTATTCAGGTTTAGTAAATTATGCTATTAATGCTAAAGAAAAGTATTCACTTCATTTATTAGGTTTAAAATGTTTAGGATTATTTTCATTGATCGATGAATCCACTGCTAAAGATGCCATTGCTACATTTTATCATACTATTAGAAGCTCTGATGAAGAGACTAGAATTATTGGTATTAAAGCAGTTTCTGATATTTTGTCGACTTTTGGAACATCAATATTAAGTGGTAATATATTATTCATGTATGCTCGATTATTTTATAAATCATTAACTTCATTTAAAATGCCTAAATTACAATGTGTGGTGGCTGAAGGACTTTGTAAATTATTTTTAGCAGATATTTTTAATGCTAAAACTCCCGGTGAAGAAAATAATAGGAATAATCAAGATATGATTGATGAATATGAAAGTGAAAAGCAATTGTTTGAAGCTTTGGTATTGAGTTATTTCCACCCTTTAACTTCAACCAATCCTGAATTACGTCAAATATTAGCATTTTGTATTCCAGTATATTCATTTAGTCATCCACAACATCAATTCCGATTAGCATCTATTAGTGGTGATTGTATATATAGAATGTTTAATATGCAAGCTAATGAGTTTACTCAATTACAAAATAAATTAAATCCACAACAAATTATTCAACAATTAATTTATTGGTGTGATCCAAATAATTTAGTTAATTTAAATCAAATTAATATAAAACAACAAACTTCTCATATTTGGCAATCGGTTTATTTTTTACAAGTTTTAGAACAAGATACTTCCAAGAATATTAAAAGAATTATAATTAATAATTTAAATAAATTTTTCATATCAGAAGAAATTGAATCAAAGATATTATTGGGTTTATTAAATGGTTTAAAAGGTACAAGAGAAATTATAACTGCTAAAATTGAAGTTGAACAAGATCAAGAATTTACTTTTGATAAGCCAACTTTTAAAAATTTTGAGAACTTTGAAAGTTTAGTTGAAGAAATTTATGAAAAATCAAAAGCTCGCGAAGAAGCTGTAAATAATAAAAGCTTAAGAAGTAGATCTAATTCTATTTTGATTGGATTAGATGATGATGAAGAGCTTATTGAGGCAGAAGCGGTGGAGCATGAAAAAGAATTCAAGGAAGAAGAACAAGGAGAAGAACGAGAAGAAGCAGAAGAAGAAGAAGAAGAAGTAGGAGAAAAGGATATAAACGAAAATGAAGAAGGGGCCCCTAATGATGCAGAAATTAATGATGAAGGAACTAAGATTGAAGAAGATGTTTCAATGATAGATGAAGAAATTCAAAAAGAAACTGCTATAAATAATCATTTAGATGAAATTGATAAATTCTTACAAGATGAGGATAATGTAGAATACGATATATCAATGGATGATGATTAAAGTTTTTTTAAATATTTAAATATGGCATTAATTAAATATAAATTATTCAAAAAAATCCTTTTTGTAAGAAAATGACTAAAATTTAAACAAAAGTTTTTTTTTTTATTTTTTTGGGTTTCAAACTTAAATTTATAGTACCAAACTACGATTTCCAGTAATCAAGTTGAATAATCAATCATTCCCCATTATTTTATATGACATATAATACGAAATATATATAAAAAGTTTCAAATAAGTATTGTATTATTTTGCAATTTTTGTTAATAATTCCTACATACGAGGGGTGATTCCTGCATATAACCTTTCTCAGTGTAACTTCAGGAATTTCTCAAGACCATACCTATCAACAAATAAGCGCCGGTGGTTTAGTGGTAAAATCCAACGTTGCCATCGTTGGGCCCCTGGTTCGATTCCTGGTCGGCGCATTTGTTTTTTTTGTTTTATTTTCATAGTTGAATTATATACAGGTTTAATGAAATGTGATTTATTTCCTTTTATTATTGATAATATATATATTATTATTTAAATAATTTGAATTTAACAGAATTGGTACGGAAATGTGAGTTATCGAATTATTTTTTATATTTTTTAAATTTACTATTTATAATTTTTTGTTTTGTTTTTACTAAACTTTAAGCTTGTAGCCTTTTTTTTTAAATAATTATAATTGATGAAAGTCGAATCAAATGGATATTTCCTTCAATTGATGATTTAACAAATCTAGTTGCAAATAAGATATAAGATATGTTTATAAGACGCCAACCACCACCATACATTATTTTTTCTTTAAATTGTGCTCAGAATTGTGCATATGCTTGCAGCACACATATATCATCACGAATAAGAATTAACCGAGAATGCTCTCCTTTTTTTTATTATTTATTTTTAAATTTATTTATTTTTTTTTAAATAAAATTTTATTTGTTCTTTATTGTAAGGTAGATTTCCGTTATTGACATTTTATAAATTTCATGCAAGAATAAGAATAATAATAATATTAATAATAATAATATGTAATGGAAAAATTCATGGGTGAAAGACCGGCATCACCTTTAACTCCATCGCCCTTGAGTTTAATGAAGTGAATTAAAACTTAAACGTAATCACCTTCCGCCTTGTTTATGATTATAAATCAAAAATATTAAAATATTAATATAATATAATTAAATAAAATAATAAGATATGAAACTGCCCAAAGATATTGGTTGCTATCTCCATCCCTCCATGTGAAACAACACCCTTCTAGAAGAGAGCCCTACGTCATTCCTGTTTTCTAGTAAGATTAGTATGTCTTATCTTTCGTTGTATATGCGACTGAATGTACAGAAGTACCCAACCCAACTAAAATTTAATTTATTATCATAAGTTACTATGATTAGTAGTATTACTCCACACTTTAAAGTTGTTGTAGTAAAGCGTATTGCAGGGTTTCCATGCAGACTTTTTAAAAAGAAACCTGCGAGGATTCACTTTACATTAAAAATATAATAAACAACCACCTATGCTTTTTTTTTCTGAACTTGTACTTTATTTTTGTCTTGCTAAATTACTAAAATTAAATCCCACATGAAATAACATAACTGCTTCTAGGGATCGTCTTCATTAATGTTAATTAGAAGATCAGCTAACGCCCCGTTTTGCACCCCCAAAAAAAGGATTACTTGCCATATTGAAAATGTTGTGTCTTGTTTATTTTTTGTTTTATTGGAGGTTCTAAATTCCACACCAAAAAAAAAAAAAAAAAAAAAAAATATAATTTTTATTTTTATTTTTGTTTAGCAGGAGCTGCATATGCCGACATTAACTTAAAAAAAATTATTAAAACAAACAGAAAATAAGACACGACAAAAATAAGACAAAAAATAAAAAAGAAATTTTTTTTTTTTTTAAATTAGAAGATAGAAATTACGTTGGGTTGGGTTATTATTTATCCAAAAACTTCAAGGGATAATGGATATTGATTGAGTGGGGTTAAATAAAAATTTAACGTATCATTATACCCCCTTGAGTTACCAGTTGTTGCATCAATGAGGTTCTCATAATAGATCTTTGCCAAGAAAGCTGAATAGATAAAAAAAACAAATCGATAAACAAACATTTGATATAATCATAAACTTCCCCCTGGTACCAATTAGTTCTCACATGGATCGACTTTTTATGTATATGTAAATGAACCTTTAATGCATTAATGACAATGCAGAATATATTTTATTACTGTTATTTTTAATCACTCTCATCATTATTAGCTGATAAGGAGGAAATTCCGTATTTTTCTATCCATTGTTAACTTAAAAATAATAATAATCATAATAATAATAATAATAATATTTCAAAGACTTCAATGCGTGTCATCATGGAACTTTTGAAATGATTACCAGCTTCACTTGCTTAATATTTTTTAAAAATAAATTTATTATTTTTTAGTATTTTTCATTTTATTTTATTTTATTTTATTTTATATTTTTTTATTTTATTTTATTTTATTTTATTTTATTATATTATAAAATTCCAGAAATATATATTTCCATCATTTAAATTGTTTATACTAGTGGGTTGATAAACTTTCAAGAGAAAAAAAAATTCTTAATCTCCCTTCTCTTCTATTCTTTTTCCTTCCCTTTGTAACTAACAAACCTTAAAAACAATCGATAATTACATCTTCAAGCTAAAGTTTTATTAAAAAAGCTAAAGTCAGAAATATGGTTATTTCATTTTTGTGTTGGTTCTTTGACTTTAAATGGTTAATTTCCGATTCAAACCAAGACATTTCATTAATCCGTTCTAAAGTTTGATAAATCAATAAATTAACTTTTAAAAATAAAGAAAAAGAAACCACAATCTAGTTGATCATCTTCATTCCGTTTCAAACAAAGTAACTCTGTAAGATATCAATTAAAAAACCGCCTCTTATCCCTGTTAATGTAAAGATCCCCCCCATTGAAACACCCAGCTTTTTTTTTGTGTTTGACGATCTCTATGCGTACACACATTTCCTTTTTTTTTCATGGCAAGTATAACCCTAAATTGATGAACAAAATTGTTGCAAACATGTTGCAAATATCACTTAATCAGTCTCTAAATATCATTACTCTTGTCTAGGATGAAATTTACGATATCTGATAAATAGGATTTTGTCGAGCCCAAATAAAACTCGTTGGGGTAAATTATGATATTTTTTTTAAAAAAAAAATTAAAAGAAAAAAAATGTAACATAACTTTTGATCACCGCTTAGACGATCTCTCTCCAGTAGTTGTTGGATCCACAGTGGAATCTAAATTTATTCGTTAAATTGAGTATCTTACCGTCTTTTGATATCTGCAACAACTTATTTCCGCCTGCATGCTTTAAAATTAGTAAATTATACGAAACATTTGAAAAAACTAA
Source organism: Scheffersomyces broadrunensis (assembly GCA_030563665.1). Lineage (NCBI taxonomy): Eukaryota > Fungi > Ascomycota > Pichiomycetes > Serinales > Debaryomycetaceae > Scheffersomyces > Scheffersomyces broadrunensis. The sequence goes on along the minus strand of JAJMJS010000014.1, from coordinate 36,924 downwards.
CCAAAATTTAATATGAGCCAATTTTTATTGTTTGAAAAGTATGACTTTCACAACCTATTAAACAGGGATTATTGATTCATTGATTTTATAAAAGGTACTCTCGATTCTTTCTTTTTTCTTATCTTTGTTTAATTCAATTTTCTTTGTTTTGGAAATTTCACTAGGGCAAATAACAAATAATCATTAATTTATAACCACCAAATCAATTAAACCCATACCATGACTCTTTAATATCACTCTATTGATAGAAACAAATACTGCAATATCATTAAAGACCAATAAAACATCAAAAACCAGGTTGTAGAATTTTTATCATCAAACGAGATGCTAGTTCAATTAAACAAGCTTGTTTTGAAACCATCAGCTTCATCAACTTATATTATAGATAAATCTTAATGAATCAACGTATCGTGATTTTGATTAACTTTCTCCCACTAAATTTATGGGAAGAATACAAAGTTTTCTGACTAGCCCAAAAAAATATTTTTATCCTAACGGTTAAAAGTTTAACTTCTTAATAACATGAACCAAATCCTACCAGGAAATCATCCTTTATTCAAGTAGCATTGATAGATTGATTAGAATAGAATGATTGATTGGGTTAATTATAAAAGCTAATTTTTGTTTCTGGAGGTAAAATGAATGGGTCCTTTCTTTGTTAGGCGGCTATTTTAAACAAATAGAATCAACTAGTCTATTACATTAATATATTATTCCCTTTTCATACTTTAAATAAGTAATCATTAGAATCATATTCAATATATTGGTTGCTAGTTTAATTGTGATTCCTTTTACTCCTTGAATTTGGTTTTTAATAAAAGAAAAAACTATCAGGTAGTTATTCTCTCACAAACAACAAAAAGCATTTTGCTAGAAGAAATATAAAACATATCCCTTTCAATATTTATAACTTAAACATATGTTTGATTGATAGAATAATACTTATTCTATTCATTATCTATGTGTAAGAAAATTAAATTGCTTGGTAATTAAATCCCAACCTTATATTGTCAAAAACATTCAATTTTAATCACTACCAACGTATTAATAATTGAATAAAGACATTTTCTACTTCAATTCTTACGAGTTGGAGATGTTAGAATTATAAAAAGACAATCAAATTAAAAGAACGTAAGTTTAAAAATCCTAATTTCTTAATTTTTATTTAAAAAAAAATTTAAAATCTGAACAATATAAGTTGGTTGTTGTCTCCTTTTGTTGAAAATCCTTAAACTCCCCTAAAAAAAATTTAAAGGGTTGGAAAAAAAAAAAAAGAAAAAAAATTAAAAAAAAAAAAAAAAAAAAAACCAAAAAAAAAAAAAAATCTTTTAGTGAACAGAAATAGTGAAAGAGACGCTGCTGCTCACTAAAGGTTGGATTCTTTTCTTTTTTTTTGTTGTTGTTTGTGGCTGCTGCATTAAGCAAGGCAGAGTTATTTTTGTATAAATTTCATTTGTAATATAAATAATATAATATACGGATATTAGTTTTATATAAGAGGTAATCATTAACTGATTCAATCAAGATAAAGAACAAGAACAATTCAAGTAATTTGGATTAATTAAATAGTTGCAAAAATTTGGTTAGAAAGTAATATAAATTTCTATTTTTATGTTCCCGCCTGTTCCTCCTCCTTCCTTCTCCTTGTCTTCCTCCCCCCGTCAAAAAAAAAATTAATTAAGAAAATAAAAATAAAAATAAAAATAAAAATAAAAATAAAAATAAAAATAAAAATAAAAATAAAAATAATTAACAAAAAAAAACAATTGAAAATTTTAATAATAATTTTATGCAAAAATGGATTATCTATAAAGTAATTATTCTCTTTTTTTTTCATTTCAGGTGGTTAATTAGATTGTTAATATTATAAGATGGAAAAATTTTAATTAACAAAGGAATGTAAGACAATGTAGAACAATGTAATGAAAATAAAAATAAGAAAAGATTAAACAATACAGAACAAATTTTCTGAAATTCAGATTTAGTTTTTATATATAATTTTAATTTAAGGTTTTATTTTTTATTAAGGTTATATATCTCTGATAAGAATAAAAAGCTCATTATTATACAATATTTTTAAATAATTTTTAAATTTTAAATTTTAATTAGAATTTTACGCAAATGTGAGGTTCGGCACTTTTTACTGCAAGACCAAAATTTTTTGTTAACCAAATAAATAAATAAATAAAGTAAATAAATAAATAAATAAATAAATAAATAAATAAATAAATAAATTAAAATAAAATAAATAAAATAAATAAAATAAATAAATAAATAAATAAATAAATAAATAAATAAATAAATAAATAAATAAATAAATAAATAAATAAATAAAGTAAAAAAATAAATAAATAAGTATAAATATTACTTACGAGATACATTAAATATATTTGTTTATATCATGTACAATTTGTTTATTATTAAAAGTAGTAATTTTTTAAAATATACAAATTGGAAAGCCAGCAGGCAACACAAAGAATTAGTTTAGTCTAATGGGGAAATTTAACTATACCGATTTCTATTGGCTGATTTATGTTAAAAAAAAAATCTTACCAATCAATTGTTTATTATTATTCTTATTATTATTCTTATTATTATTCTTATTATTATTCTTATATATGATTTTATATATCTATTTGATTAAATATATTTAGTATCATTTTCATATAGGGGGATCAATTTTTTAAATTAATTAAATTTTGGGACTGCAAAAGCGCATCCTGAAATTCCAATTCTGGGCAAATACGAAGAAATAATCCCTAAAAATCAAGACCTTTTTTCGTTTACAATGGTTTAGGTAATCCTTCTTACTTGAATGTAATAAAATCGAAGCAATTACTTGATTGCTTCTAAGCGTTCAACTGCTGCTGATGAATATTTCATTCATTGTGTATATGGTACTGTTTGGTTAATGTTACTATAGTCTGTCGTCTTTTTTACCTTCTCTGTAAGGAGTGAGTGTGCGCCCCAAATCAAAAAAAAAGTCCAAAAAAAAAATTTTTTTTTTTTTTTTTTGGCGAATTTAAACAAAGAAAGGAAAAAAAAGTTTTTTTTAAAAATTTTAATTGTTAACCCAACCAATTATCCTCGGAAAACCATAGTGATCTCCATATGTTCATTTCACTTATTTGAATCTTAAAACGGTAGCTACTTTTCAATGTTACTCAATGCATACCCACAGAAACTTATAAAATAGGGTAGTCTTTTGTCATTATTCAACATGATTTGAGTCCAATAATAATAATAATAATAATAATAAAAACAATAATAAGTTATCCCTGTCAATTCATGCAAAATAAATAAAAATAAAAATAAAAATAAAAATAAAAATAAAAATAAATAAATAAATAAAAAATTAAATTGAATTTAATTAAATTCATATACCTTAAATTGAACAAAGCAAAAAGAGAAAATTAATTAATTAATTAAACAAACTTTTTATTCTTATATATATTTATATATAATAACTAAAACTAAGTTCATGTGAATCTACGGCTTTATGCAGACATTTAATATGAATCTTAAAAATATTAATTTACTCTTTATATTGGTTTTGTGGTAATTGAATTAGAAAATTTTTATTATTTAATTCTTATTATTAATTATTATTGATATTTATTCCTCGGGACTAGAACCTATAGAATTAATCAAAATAAATAAAATAAAAAACTTAATTAATTAATTGATAATTAAATAAATTAAATTAAAATAAAATAAATAAAATAAATAAAATAAATAAAATAAATAAATAAATAAATAAAAATAATAAAACTAAACAATTAAAAAGCATGGAAGGAAATCTTCTACTATTATGGGGTTAGATTAATATTATAATGCTTGCAAGCGAGACATATATACATCATCAATGAAATTTCAAATGTACTGTTTTGGTTATACATTTAATAGAAGTTGCATTATCGTTAGATGATAAATATTACGAAAATGTATTCCTTGTAAGCGTATATGTAAATTATTCGATTAAAGGTAGAATAATTATTGAAATTTATTTATTTCACCAATAGAAAAAGCGGATCTTATAATTTTTACAAATAACATAAAATTATTATTAATGCGAGAATAGGATCAACATACATAATAATAAATAATAAATTAATAATGATAAATAAAAAAAAAACCCACTCAAAGACAAGAAGATCTACCCGCTTAACTTATATAAATTTCTATTATTATTATTATTGATATATATATAACCTTTAAGCCCGTTTAACCTGTCGTCTCTGTATAGGTGCTGAAAGCATAGAAGGTATTGTGTTTCATTGGTTAAATATATCTGTTTCTTTCTTGATATTTTATTTTTTTTAATTTTAACAAGGTTTGATGCCCCATACCCCCATCTTTCTCCCTCTCCCTCTTCCTCTTCCCTACCTACAAAAATAAAAAAAAAATAAAAAAAATAAAAAAAGATATAAAAATAAAAATTAAAGTAAAAGTAAAAATAAAAATAAAAATAAAATAAAAGGAAGCAGTAGTATATTAATTAATAATTAACAACTATATTATACTAATTTATACAAGACAAAAATTATACCTTTCATTCCGATACTTTTTAAATATACAAGCATCAGTTCCCCTGCTCTGGTTTAGATTAGTTGTTTAAAGGTAAAAGAAAAAAAACTAAGTAAAGTACGGAGAAGATGGCTGATTCTGACTCAAGACCAGTTAATAAAATTATGTTTTGTTTCCGCGGTTTCGGGTCGAATCTCCGTCAGCGAGGATTTTACCTTTTAGTCATTTTTTTTTTTATTTTATTTTATTTTATTTTATTTTATTTTATTTTATTTTATTTTATTTTATTTTATTTTATTTTATTTTATTTTATTTTATTTTTCAAAGACAAAAAAATAATTGTTTTTGGATTAAACAAAAAAAAAGGTTTTGTTCTTTCAAGCCAAAACAATAAATGAAAATGAAAAAAAAAAGAATAAACTGAGTTTTTTAGTTAATGATAGACAAAGAAGCTTTTTAATATCCAAAGAAAAGTTTAATTTTCAATAGGACTCACTTCCCGTCTCCCATTATTGAAGATGAATCATCCTATCTTATTACAAACCCGCGAAAAGAAAGAAATTATTTAGAATGATATTTTGAATGGGACCATTTTTTTTCTCTGTTTTTTTTTTGGTACAAGCAAAAAAAAATAAGAGTTGTGATCTCAAACGTAGGATTTATTTTATTTTATTTTTTTAACCAGTCGATTTGAGTTGTGTCTTGTTGTTAATCCAATCCGTTCTTTTACTTTTTCTTTTTTTCAATTTAATTAAATATCTTTTTCTTTTTTATTTGACTTGCATATCTGATACTTGTTCTTCTTGTTGGTTCCTTTTCACCTTTTTATTTCTTCTTATTTCATGTTTATTCTTTTGTCTTGTTTTTCTCGTCTAGGTTATATTGATCCTCCAAATAATACGTGTCCCCTACCTACATCCTTTCTTGTACAATTCTTCAAATAAACCCCAATCGAGGCAAAAAAATAATATGATGCACCATGCACCATGTACATTATACATATATTATATATTTCTAATACATATAATATAATTAATATTAAAATAATTTTACTTACATAGTTTCAGTGGCATATGAAGTTTACACAAAACGTTTGAAATGCATGACTCCTTCAAAAATAATAATTTTATATTTTTTTTAATTTCTCCTTTTTTTTTAAAAATTTTTAATTATGTCTTTTTTGGTTATAAGTAATAAAATAAAAACTAAATTTACAAATTGGATTTTAACTCCGGTGGGTTCCAAACCAAAAATAAAATGTTTTTTTTACAAAAGATTATCGAAATAGAAAGAATTTGAAACCAAAAGGTTTAATAATAAATTAATAAATAAATAAATAAATAAATAAATTGTATCCTTTACAACATTCGGGGAGTTTATAAAAGTTGATTTATAACATGTATGGTGCAGCCTTGCTTTTATATCGTATTCTCCTCCCTTTCTGTTACTTTTAAATAAAAATAGTTCTAAACTGCGCCAGAGTAGTAAGAGGAGTAGGGATATGACATTTTGAAATAAATAAATAACTGGAATAATAAATTAAAGTTATGCGAGGTTTAAATAAGGAGTTTTAAAACGCTGTGGGAATTGAAAAAAAGAAAATTAATTTAAATGAAATCAATTAGGTAACTGTACATTAAAATAATTAGTTAGCAGTTATTAAAAGATATAATTTTTATTAAAAGTAGTTTGTAAACTTATTTTCGTATATAAAACAATATATATATATATATACTCAAAGCTATTTTGATTATTGACGGAGGAATACTGACCCACACCAGGTCACATTTTTTTTTTTAATTTAATTGAGTTACTATTTCCCATTGAGGTTAAGGTGTTTTTGATTTCTAACCAACGACAAAAGTAATAATTGGTACATTTAACCGTTGAATTAAGTTAAGATGGTTAATTAAATCAACGGTATTCCAATATATGTTTAAGAAACAAACTTTTAAGACACGGCTAATTAGTTCAAGTTTAGTTTAGTTTTTTTTTATTGGTATTACTTTCTTGGAACTTGAATCAAAAAAAAAAAAAGAAAATTACAACTGAGAAAATGGCTTTACAAAAAATGAGAAGAAAAAAAAGATAGCACTAAAGAATATTATAACGGGTAATTTGATCTACACATTGCAACATATAATTTGCTATAGGGTTTACGAAAACAATTAATCATTGTTGTGAAGGGAAATTATCCTTAAGAGGAGGAGGAGGAGGAGGAGGAGAAGGATTTAATAGTGTACCTTATTGTTCTTCAGTTCTTTTAAGTTTTTAGTATTTTTACTTTTAGTTATCTGCAAATTAGGCAATAATTTTCGGAATATAAAGTCAATTAAGTAAATACATTTTTATTCAAACGTGTGTTGTCTTATCTCTATTGAGTCTATGATCGTCCCC
>JAJMJS010000014.1:0-27500 GCA_030563665.1 Scheffersomyces broadrunensis | reverse complement strand
TTCTTACATTTGTTTATTTTGATTTCAATTTTCAATTCATTTCAAATTCAATTCATATCGATTTGACTCCAAAAAAAAATTAAGGAAACTATAGAATAGATACGATCATTACCAAAACCCTAACCACTCTTCCAACCTACCCGCAATCATCTATATCACAAATCTAGAATATTGCCGTTTTTAGTCGAATGCTATCAGATCAAAAAGGCACATACTCTACTCAACCACCTAATATTACAAACAGTAATAATAATAATTCAGTAGATAAAGTTGCTGCAACCGCCTCGCAATATTATTATTCAGATCAACAGTATATCAATAACAACAACAACACCAACACCAACACCAACACCAACACCAATAATAATAATAATAATAACATTACCATGAACGGAAATTATTCTTCATTACAGCAACAACAACAACAACAACAACAACAGCAGCAGCAAGCTGCCAATACAGCTAATCAGCAACAATTTCCAAATACAGGCAATCAACAACAATTTCCAAATCAATATGCTTCATATTATGCGTATAATCAAGCACCCATACCAGCACCTGCAGCTGGCGCTCTTCAACAACAACAACAGCAACAAGGTACTCAACAACAAGGTACTCCACAACAGCAACAACAACAGCAGCAGCAACAGCAGCCACAATACCAACAACAGACTGCCAATCAAATAAGCGATTCAGCTTATTATGGTAGATATCAGAATTATCCTGGTGGGGCAGCTACAGGAGCCGTTCCTCAAAATTATCTATATCAACAAACTATTCCAAATCAATTATCACAACCTCAACCTCAGCATTATAATCAAATAAGTTCATCAACTACTACAAGTAATAATATATATGGTACTGCTACTTCAAGTGTTCCACCAACCAGTGGTAGTACTGTTGCAACAATTAATAATTCAAGTAATAATCAATCAACTCCAATACCAGATACCCTTAATCCTTCATCAACATCAACAATTGGTCAATTTCAACCACCAGATATAAGACCAAGAGTAACAACTACTATGTGGGAAGATGAAAAAACTTTATGTTATCAAGTTGATGCTAATAATGTATCAGTTGTTAGACGTGCTGATAATAATATGATTAATGGTACAAAATTATTAAATGTTGCTCAAATGACAAGAGGTCGTCGTGATGGCATATTAAAATCAGAAAAAGTAAGACATGTTGTAAAAATTGGTTCTATGCATTTAAAAGGGGTTTGGATTCCATTTGAAAGAGCTTTAGCAATGGCTCAAAGAGAAGGTATAGTTGATTTATTATATCCTTTATTTGTTCGTGATATAAAACGAGTAATTCAAACTGGTGCCACTCCTTCAACTAATTCAAATTCAACAGCTGCTGCTATTCTGTCTTCAAACAATTCAGCTTCCGCTACTGTAACTAAATCATCATCAACTCCTACAACAAATTCTATTGCCACCAATAATTTTTATCCAACACAATATCCCAACCAACCATATGCCAATCAACAATATTCTACTCAAGTAAATGGTAATACGGCAGCAGCTACTACTGCTAGTAGTACAGTTACAACCGTAGCTGGTGCAGCTACAGTTGGAAATACCAAATCACCTCAACAACAAAGTACTGCTTCTACTGCAAATTCAACAGTTAGTGCCGAGTATCAATTACAGCTTCAACAAGCTGCAATGGCTCAACAACAACCACAACCATATAGTTATCAAGGCTATTATCCGAATGCTTCTGCTGCTGGAGCTGGTCCACAAGCATATTATCAATATCCATATGCAACAGCTTATACTAATCAACCTGTTTATGCCCCATATGGATATGTACCTTCCCAAGGTCATCCACAGCAAATACAACAATCTCAATTACAACAAACACAGCAACAACCTCAAACACAACCACAACCACAAGTGCAAGCACAGATCCAATCTGCTCCTTCATCTTCAAGTGATCCAAGTATTTCTTCTGCTTCCACTGCTGCCACTGAGGTTTCATCATCTATAAAGAAGGAAGATAAATAATAAGAATAAAGCACAGAATAAAAGTTTGCTTGTATTAAACAGATTAATACAATTAATTAATTAATAGATATTTATTACAGTTTTTTTTTGCATGATAGCATATTTGCTTTATCATCAAGTTTGATTTTTATCAGGTAAAATAAAAATAAAAATATAATAAAAAAGAATCATGTTCTCTCCTTCATAAAAAAAAAAAATAAAAAAAGAAAAATTTATTCAAATAAAAAAGAGTTAGTTTTCTTTTATCATCATATTTTTATTCCATTCTCAGTATTACATTAAAATCAAAGATTTACTTTTTAAGAAAGTAATATTACCTTACTATTATCTCATCCTATAACGTTATGACAATTTGATTTGCTTGCTTGCTTTATTATTATTATTATTATTATTATTATTTCCTTATTACTTTGCTTATTTTTTTTATCAGCTTTTGTTTCTTTTACTTGTTCTTAATATTTACTTTTTTAAATTTTTTTCCCCATTTTAAAATTTATCACAGTTTATGTGAGTGTATTTTATATATATAATAATAATAATAATAATATATTATAATAATTATATATTATTATTATTATTATTATTATTATTATTATTTTCATTTTGTTAGATTTTTTTTCATATACATATTTTTAGATACTTAACAAACTAGTAACTGTAAAATTTAATTTTGAATTTTTAATCAGTGTGCAAAATTGGAATTAGAAATCAGATATGTTTAATGCATAGAAGATTTATTGAATTGGTTGCTAACTTAGCGTTAATCAACTAAATACGCCTTGCATTCAGCATTTAATTAACAGCAGCAGCAGCAGCAACATTTATTTTTAGTTCTGTTCACAAAATGGCTTTACTTTGCATAATTAAAATATTTTGTCAACTGGGTTGCATTGTTAACTTTAATATTAACTTATACATTAAATTCAAGGTGAATATGAACATAGGTAATATCGAGAGCGGCTGAACTGAACTTCAGATTTATTTGTTCACATACAAGTTTTAACGATTTGATAGTGGAATCCCGCAAAAGACTCTTTTTTTTTTTATTATTTTAATTTATTTTAATTTATTTTAATTTAACTTATTTTAATTCATAAGAGTAAAACATAATTATAATTGTTAAAAACAATTATGATCTAAAAGATCGATGCTTTGCAACCAAATATCACACCACTTTTGCTTGGTTATGTATTCATTCTCTTGATTGCATGAAGCAAAGATTGACCGTTATTTATAAGGCGTAAAAATGAAAGGGATTGACCTTTAATAAACATCCACAAAAGTAATTTATTTACGGAATTCCTCTTTAAAAATTTTTTTTTCATTTTTTTTATTTTATTATTATTTTATTAACTGGGACTGCTTAACCTTTTTAAATTTAAGTATTATAGAAGGAAAGCCCTTTTCTTAAGAAGGAAATTCGATGAATGTTCTCTCTCATTGTTAAATTTACAAAACCTTATCAATAGTGTTTAAAGATTTTAAGGTTAGTGGAAATCCGAAAAATTCAATTTAATTTTAAAGTACGGAATTATACCAAAAATTTTTCTTTTCATTTCCGTTTTTTAACTTTTATACTTTTTATAAAATCAAAAAAAAGTTTAAAAATCAAATCATTTGAAAAAAAATGTCAGAAATCCATAAATTTACCTTATAATTGAAAAATATAAAAGAAATTATATTATATTATTATATCAAAAGTATTTGGGTTCATATAACCTTGATTGATAAAAAAAGATTTATGATTTTTTTTTAATTTTTTTTTTTATTTTTTTTATTTTTAATTTTTTTTTTTTTGTCTGAGAGATTTCATTTGAAAAGTCTGAAACAATCGAGGCAACATATATAGGAATTTTGTTGTTTCTTTACATTTTAACGTTTAAAAGACATTATACTATTACTCTATGGAGTTAAGCAGGCATAAAGTATAAACTAGGATCCATATTCAAATGGTTCCATAAAATGGTGTTGTAAAGTAAAACTTAGACCAATTCTCTTAAAATTTCCAGTTCATATATACTTTATCATTTGATTTTAGGGGATTGGACCTGGACTTAAATCTTTAAAACCTATCCTGTTGCATTTGAGGGATTTATTTCAGTCGATTTATACTCTTCTAGAATCCTTTGTTATTTTGTAATGGTATGAAATCATCAAGTAGGATTGTTATAATCTTTTGCAGCTGTTTTATCTTTTTTTTTTCTTTAACCAGAGATTATTATCTTCGTCTATGACATACTTTGAGTTTCAATATCATGTTTTCATTTATATATATAGCCAATCTCAATGAGACACATCATAACTTTAGAAAAAGCTTGTAAATACAAAATGTATACTAATAGATTCAGTTAAACTTAGGTTCTTGAAAATACATAGATCCATACCGCAAGCTTTTTAGTCACGTGACAATTTCAAATGAATGAAAATCTGTTTTGAAAGGATTTTTGTCAGAAAAGTCCGTGATAGTTTAGTGGCTAGAATTACCGTTTGTCGCATGGTAGACCGGGGTTCAATTCCCCGTCGCGGAGTTTCTGTTTGTATTGCGCCGGTGGTTTAGTGGTAAAATCCAACGTTGCCATCGTTGGGCCCCTGGTTCGATTCCTGGTCGGCGCATTCTTTTTTATTTGTTTTTTGTTTATATATAATTGTAACCTGATAGTATTAAACTATGAAATTGATGTATTTATAGAAAAAATATTGTTAAATTTAATAAAGTTAGAACCCCCTTTTTAAAATTATTTAGCAGCAACCGAAAAAATACAATAAAAAAAGAAGAAGAAAAAAAAAATATAAGTTTTGAGCATGCAAATGAAAAACAAAAAATAATTTATCCCCTTAAGATTAGAAAAATATGATATGATTATTATTATAATTAATCAATATCTTCTTTGATATTAATTTATATTAACAAATGAGATTGCTTAATTATTTATCATTTCTAAGTATTACAATTACATTGGTAATTGGATCTCCAATTAAAATCAATGAGGAGCAAACTGTTATTACTGAAAGGATCCCTAGTGAGATTGAAGCAGCATCAATTGCTAGAACATTAGTTTATCGTGAATCATTGACCAATATAAATACAAACAAGAGATACATTGATCAAGGTAAGTTGAAGACAATTCCTGTATCGTCTGTTGAATATTATGCTGATGTAGATGAAGATGGAGATCCCTATTTATTAATAGTAGACGTGGGATCAACTAATCAAAATATTATACGAGGTTCAGATTATTCATTAACTATAAGAGTTGGAGATCATCCTGGAAATGAAGAGGTTAACACTGAATATCCTGGTGGTCTTTCTAATTCACCCGCAGGTTCACCAAGAATTCAATTAACCGGTAAATTAATTAATAAAACATTTCAAAATCCATTGGATTTAGATTTAATTAAATTAGAAACTGCTTTTCTCAGAAGACATCCCGACGCAAGATATTGGTTACCTAATTCAATTTTAAGTCCCCATAAATCTCATTGGGTTAAATTCAAAGTCGAAGGAATTTATCTTATTGGAGGCTTTGGTGATAGGGCATATATTGGAACAGTAGATCCAGAAATTTATCATTCTGTCGGAATCATTCCTGACAATGAATAATTATGGAGCTAATGTTTTTAAATTATGAAATTCTATTTGAACTTACCTATTATTTCTTGTTGTATAATAATAATTTAATTTAAAACTTTAAAAAATAAAATATAATTTATGTAGTAATTTTTTTCTTTCTTTTAATTACATTACATCATAATTCAAACAAGAATAGCAAGATTTTTATATAAGTCTGACCTTTGCCTGGCTTGCTTGGCTTGCTTGGCTGACCACTTCCTAAATTCAGTATAGTATTGTTAAGATCCTATCCAGTTGATGAAAACTAAATTATCAAATTATGATACAATGAAAGATTTCTTTGATTACTCACACTGACAATAAAAAAAATAAATGCATGTAATTAACGTTTTTATACAGATATTTACTATCAAAACCATTGTATGAATTCAAAATTGCGGACCATAAAGATAGAACAAAGCATTTTTTAATAACGGCTATTCTTACAATTTTTTCGATTTAAAATTTTTCTTACTTTTACGCAAATTGTTTTCAAAGCACAAACTTAAATTTATTGATTTTAAAGTTTCAAGTAATTATTAGCTTAACTCTTAAGATGAGACTCAAGTCTGACTCTAGGATATCATTATAATTCGTAACGTTTCTCCCTTAATCCTCTACTTTTTCTTTGTTTATATCTTTTTTCTTTTCCTGAATGCACAAGCAAGCTGTTTAAAAAAAACACAATACATTCCATTTCATACATAAGATAAATACCTAATCTTGGATAAAAGATCTTAGAACAATAGAATAGTAAATAAAATTACTTTAATTCTACAGATATATTCCTTTGCTTCCAAATTTTGTCAGCTTCATATATAGCATCTAATGCTTGTCCCATCGCTTTAAAATCAGTCATCAAACTAACATGCCCACAATCACTTGAAAACTTACCAACAATATGCCCTTCTCCAGAATACACATTAAAATATTTAAATCCTTTACCTTCCGGCATCAACCATCTTTGATGAACAACACCATCTCCATGACCATAAAAAAATTCATAATAATTACCATCCTTAATATCTTGAATATTCTTGACCTTTGAACCACGAACCGACGGAACTTTATTTCCATAGACTATAGCCATCGGTGGATAGTCCCTGGATAAATCTTCACGATAATTTAATGATAAGATATATTCTTTAGTCAGAATTAAAGTTTCTTTAAGGTAATTATACGCTTCAGTGAAAGAAAACGAGTATGTAACCTCATTATCACCATTATCAAGAAATGAATCAGAAGATGTGGTTTTTGTCAAAGTAATATCTGATTCACTTGGAGTTGGTGAAGAAGATCTTGAAGAAGATCTTCTATTATTTGCAAAAACGGCCAAAAAATCACTACCTCGTTGATAAAGTGGTGGTGATTCTAAACCTGTTTCTTCACTTTTCTTTCTCGAATAAGGTCGGTAATTCTTCATTTTGTTACTTAAACTTGATATTAGTGGAAATGGGAAATCATTACTTGATACAGGTTGGAGTGAAGATATTGAATTATTAACCAAAGTAGGTGCACTTTCTTCTAATAATTTTCTCTTCTTTGCAACCAAAGGATTTAAATTATATTCCACCCATGTATCAGGATCAAATAAATCCAAGTCATAAGGTTGGTTGGTTGCTTTATCAAAAAAGACTCTTCCACTTAATGGTAAGAATAAGAAACTTGATCTCATCATAAAGTTACTTTCAAAAGTCAATATTTTATCTGACAATATAACAGAATCACCAAACCTTATTGGACCTAATATATTAAGACATTCACTTGGAGATCCCACATAAACTATCCCTCGAAATAACTTGGGATTACGTTGTAAAGCACCATGGGCTATCAACCCACCCATAGAATGAGCTATAACTATAGTCGGTTCCCCAGTAGTATCATAAAGCTCTTGCAAAGTTTTTTCCAATTGCTTTGAGACTACATCACCTCCTAATCTCCAATCATAACCAAATTCTTTAACATTAGTCTTGGGATTACTTGATAATCTTTTAATTAACTTTTTACAAATATCAATTGGTCCAATATTTTTTAATATTCCATCAGGATATATATAATTGATAGCATTTAATTCATCTTCTTTATTTGGACCCAACAACAAATTAATTTTTCTTAAGTTGAAACCTGCTCTTATAGGAATCCAAACAGTTTTATGTGTTCTAGCATCTCTTAAAATGGATCCCCTATAACCTCCAAGTATCACAATATTCCCATCAATTCTATTAAATATAGTTTCATAACTTTTATTCTCCACAGAAGAATTCATAAAATCAGGAAGTAAAGTAGAAGTTAAACTGTGTTTAACAGCCCTAAATCTACTATCATCAGCTCCTTTAAAATGCTCAAAATATTTAGCTTCTTCCAAAGTAGTTACTGATTGTTGACGATCAATCTTTAATTTGATACGTGCTTCATCTTGACTGACGCTTCGAATTAAAGGAATATGATTATGAATTTGTTTGTATAGACCAGCTAACGTTACACCGAATGGTAATGAGAATGAAAAAACTTTTTGTGATGGATTCAAGAAATTGAAACGATTTGAAGGAGATGCAGGGGTATCATTATTAGTTGTGAAAGTGGAATCAGAGGTCATCATACCATTAGCCCTCTGGAAATCATTATATTTTTCACCACCAAGGATTGAATTGGCATCCTCCTTTGTTAATTTTTTACGAAGCAGAATCATATCATCATTATCAAGCTGATTATTATTATCAATTGTTGCTTCCAGACCAGTATAGGAATGAGTTATATCATCTTCATCAAAGTCATCTTCAAAATATTCATCAATTTCTCCAACATTATTATAATCTACATCTTTCTGCAAGGGATCATTTGTATTATCTTGTAGTAGATCATCATCGGTTGAGAATACCAAAGTTGAATCGGGGGCTGTTGACATGATCGAAGGATCTATAATAGTACTAAAAATGAACCTCTATAGAATTCAAAATGTTAAAACAAGAATATTTAAGATACCTGAATTGACGGCTGAAGCAATTACGGACGACATATTTTTAGCTTTTAATATATTTTTAGCTTTTAATGGAATCTTCTCTTCCAGGCCGACCGATCAGAAGATAAAAAAAAATCCACGCCGCACCAACCCTGCATTTCATCAAATATTAGTACAATTACTACAGTATATAGATAATTTAATAACATTTAATAAAATAACTTACATTCAATCATTATATAAATAAACCTTTAAACAGAAAGAATTTAATGAATCAGTCAGTAAAAATAAAACCCTTATCTCACACGTACAAAGTAAACAATAATTATTGATCACTAAATCCAGCACCGGTAGCACAGCTAAACTTAGGATTTAAGTGAAAAATAAACAGCTGTGCTTATGATACGCTGTTGTCTTTCATTTGGAGGAGGGCTGGCATAAGAATATTTCCTAGGGATATCAGATTCTGGTTGGATACTATAAGTATCCCTTCTTGAATGCTTTAATCGTTTTATCAAGCTTGAAGTATTCGATCTTAAAGAACTAATAGTCGATTGCACTGAATGTATTGATTCACGAGAAGAGTCAATCTTCTTTAATTGTTTGGAGTCAGACATGATTGTAAGTATTTGTTGTGAGTGAATGGAAACAGTCATTAAATTAAAGGGGGCTCCAGCAATTATTTATATACTCAGAAAACCCAATTGACTAAAAAATAAAAAAATATTCTGCTAGTAGTAAATCACTGATGAGTAATTATACTATTAATAACACGAGGTAAAAATTCCCTCTTTTTGCAATTAACGTTTTGTACATCGTTTATTATCAGGATATCTAAGTGATCACTAATCAAAGTAAAAATATCCTGCATGAAAATGCCAAGAATTAGGAGCGGCGCTAGATATATTATAAGGTGGAGCAAAACTATGTAAAAACAACTATGTAAAAACAGTAATTAGTCATATACTATTTTATTCTTAACATAATTCAGATATGTTTATTATTAATGAGGATTATTAAAGCGTGTACTTTAATATTGATAATTTCCTCCTAAGGAGTATGCGCTTCGGAGATAAATATATGGTTGTTTATCTATTCGCAATTTACTGACAAAACTCCAAACACATATTTTACAAGGTTAAAATTTTCATCTAACATCTAATTAGTAGATAATAAAAAGCAAAACATATATTAAACTGATTTATTTAGTCTATATAACACATATTACTTATGTATTCAAATTGACACAAAATAGCCAAAGGGAAACGCGTATCTAACGCATATAGCAAGCTTATCTAACCAAGTTAATCAAATGCTAAGTTTATGATCTAAGTGATGCATAAGTAGTCGTACTTGCTATCCTTTTTTGCCTTTCATTGGGAGATGGAGTAACAGAGCCATGACTGGACACACTAGTCTTCTTGACCGAAACTTGTGTAGGGAGAGCAATTTTCTTTTCAGTCTTTAAACGCTTCACAAAATTTGAAGTTTTTGATTTCAAAGAATTTATAGTTGACTGAACCGAATAAACTGATTCATTAGATGAATTGATTTTCTTTAATTGATTTGAGCTAGACATGATTTATAATTATTCTTAAAATTGAATAATTTGAATACAGCAAATGTAACTTTAATTGTATCAAAAAGAGGAAATTTCACTGTCTTTTTATAGAAAACAGAAGTAAGCTATCCAAGTATTTCTTGGGAATAGCTGTGTACATTATACTATTAAATATATATTGTTGCTAAAATAAGTTAGTCAAATGGTTATATTAGCAAAGGTGAGCTACCTATTGAAGAGGGGTACAAAATGACTAATCAATCCCTGTACTTATTTTTGCTCGATTAGTGAGAAAACCATAGGCAGCGCTAATTAAATTATCGAAGTAGTATTTACGTAAGGCTTTATACAATTGATTAGTAAGTGAATCACGCAATTTATTTTAATATGAATAAGCATTTGATAACGGTATTATATTACACTAGATCAATAATGGCTTTCATTTAGGTTTGAAATAATTAAAACGGTTTTTGTTACTGAGGGTGAATTTCATAACCTCCCACAAAGAAAAGGTAGTCTCTCATACGAAAATAAAATAAAATGCATGACTAGGGATTTCTAAGGCGTACTACACTGAAATATGATTGGTTATTTATGACTCACGTATTCAAAAATCTCTATTTAGCTTCTCTAAGTCTGTCTTTTTTAAAAATTAATAGTTATACCTCTTTAGTATCTAAGTTATCACAATTAGGTTTAAATAATAATTTATCATGTAGATCAAGTCTAGTCCTTTGCCTAACTTGATTTAAAACTATTTTATGAGCTTGACTAGCTTTTAAACTTGGATCAAACAATTTATCCATGTCTTCTAATGCAATACCCTTTGTTTCTGGTAAGAAGAAATAAACGAAAGGAATAGAAAGAAAAGCCAAACTAGCAAAAAAGTAATAAATACCATAATGCATCGTGTCAATCATATTGTTAGTGAATCTCGACATTAAAAATATTGGAACCCATGATACTGCAGCATTAATAGCTTGAATAAATGCACGAATATTTTGATCAAATATTTCACTTCCAACCACAAATGGTCCTCCAGACCAAGCTAAAATAAATGATGCTATCCACACGTACATAAAAAAGATGGCAGCTTTACCACCTGGTCCAGCCAGACTGGTTGCATCATCTAATTTCAAATAACTACCAATGTACCAAAAGCATAATGAGCATATTGTGGATGATATCATAAATGCTTTACGGCGTCCGATTGTATCTACTATGAAAATAATATAAGTAAACGTACAAATGAATTTAACCACTCCAAACATTCCTGTTGAAAATAATGTGGCATTTATACCCTTAACTCCTAAATCTGCAAATATAATAGGAGAATAATAATTAATAGATTGGATACCTAAAAAGTTTTGAAATAAAAATAATGAGCAAGTAATTAATAATCTTACTAATAATTTTCGATTTGTAATAAAAACTTCTTTAAATGGATCCCACAAACCCAAGCCAACATTTATTCGTTGATATTCAATTGACTCTTTAACTTGATTAATTTCAGATATCATATACTCATGATCAGCAGGTAATGTTCTTAACCAAACCAAATTTTTTATTGCTTCCTCAGATCTTCCAACTTGAAATAACCAACGTGGAGATTCTTTCATTACAAAACTTCCAATCAAAAACAAACCACTCGGAATTAACTGTACCGCAAATGGTATGAACCATTGTCTCTTTTCATTTTGAATATTTTTATTGACAGCATATGATATCCAAAAACCAACTAAATCACCAATCCTCCAACCAATTTCATAAGAACTTGTTAATTGACCACGAATGGCCGGTGGTGAAATTTCAGAAATATAAACAACCGTTAAATTGGTGGAAAATCCAACTGATATTCCTGACAATACACGTCCAGCGTATATTGGTCCTAATCCAACTTTAGAAGATGCTATTAACAGGATGGCCGAACCTATAGTAATTAAAATTGACGCAAAGATTAATGAAACACGTCTCCCCAAATAATATGAAAATGGATAAGAAATTAAAGCACCAAAGAAGCAACCAATATGGAAAACAGATATGACATTTGCAACAATATTTGATGAATGAACATTATTAACTAAATCAAATTCTTCCAAGAATGATGTTAAACTAACGGTTCCACCAATAAATCCACCATCATATCCGATAATTATAGCCGCTGCTGACGCTGTTAATGCTGTTGCATATATTCTTAAATTATAAACTTCTGGGGGAGTATTTCGATCTTCATCCTTTTTAAATAATTTATGATAAAAATTCGATGATGTTGAAGTTGGTGATGGTTCTATATGTGAATGCGAGTCTAAGATTATACTGCTTGATGTTCCATGGTGGATTGAAGACGAATCAATAACGTGATGGAGCTTATCAGAATCCATATTCTACTTATTTGTTGGTTGCTAGCAATAAGTCAAGATTTGAAAAAATTTTCTCTTCTAATTTATTAATAAAATGCTTTCTTATATCAAACAAAACAAGAGCTAAATGGAATACGTAATAATATAAATGAAATCAAAACATCTGAAGAATGGTCCAAGAATATATATATACATATAGATAAATATATTGTTTTGAATATGTATAGAATTAAGAAAAAGACTAAGAAATCTCCACAAAATTCATGTGTTTCTTTCAACTGAAACATGCATAGAAAAAGGAGGTATTTTTCCGCTATTTAGCGATAAAAAATTAGGGCCGTACAATCAAAAATACTTCAAATTTCATGAAATGAAAAAGATTTACAATTATAAAAATGCCTTTTTAACGTTTTGGCAAGCGATAGGTATATCTTGTCCAATTAAATAATAGTAACTAAAAATTAAAGGTATGATAAATTAATTTAATATTTATTTATGTTAACGAAGAAAAAAAGTATTTTGAAAAGTTTGGACGAGACAGGAATCGAACCAGTGACCTCTTGCTTGCAAGGCAAGCGCGCTACCAACTACGCCACACGCCCATTTTCTTGAAATTTGGTAGCCTGGTTAAGTGTACAAATGCTAAACGTATATGCTGGATCGAAAATGTCGTGTTTTGCGACATCTATAAATGCGATATTAATTTATTGTAAATAACGCGTAAATTTAATATCTGTTGACATAAGACTAAAATTTCAAATATTTTTTATAGAGAAGCTTATAATAACAATAATAAGTGATTTTAACAAAGCTTTATTTATGACTTATTAAGAGAGATAGATTGTAAGTAATCATGTATATTACTCCTAATCAATACTCAACTGCATTTCAAGAGATAAGGCGAACATCAATATCTCATTCCACTTGTAAATTAATATTATTTGTTTCATGTTTAAATATAGATGCATTATGTGCTGCCAAGATCCTTAGTGTTATATTAAGAAAAGAATTAATTCAATATCAAATGATTCCTGTGGTTGGATATTCCGATTTAAAAAGGCATTATGAAAAAATTGATGATGATGTAACTAATGTTTTTTTAGTTGGATGTGGAGCTATGATTGATTTAGAAGCATTTTTTGAAATAAATGCTGATGATTTATTGTATGAAGGTGGAGATAATAATGACGAAACTGAAAGAGATTTGGATGTTAATGATGATTTAAGGCGAGATTCTTCTAAGCATTCAAAAATCAAGCTGAAAAGAAAAATTTATATAATAGATGGTCATCGTCCATGGAATTTAGATAACTTATTTGGTTCATCAGTTGTTGTATGTTTTGATGATGGATTTGTTGATGCAAATTTACAAAAGGAAAAATCGTCTTACGTTACTTTAGTGGAAAAATTTTCTGATATGGATGATGAATCTTCATCAGACGAAGATGAAGATGAAGATGAAAAGGAGGAAATTAACGAGTTTGACGAAGAAGACGATGAAGAAGACGATGAAGAAGACGAAGATGTAATATTTAATTCACAAGATTCGGAAGAAACTACCAGTCGAAAACGTAAAAGACAAGAAAAGAGGATAAAAAACATACGAAAACAAACCAAACTTGAAAAATCGCAACATGAAAATATAGTACAAAATTATTATAATCAAGGTACAACCGTAATCACTGCCAATTCAACAACAATATATGCATTATTAGCTGCCATTGGAGAAACCAGTATAGAATATTTATGGTTAGCTATTATAGGGACATCTTCATTAGATAGTGATTATCCTGATATATATGATAAACTTCAACCATTATTAAAAGATGAAGTTCATAGATTAAAGCCATCTAGCAATTCAGTTAGTAATAATAGTGAAGAAAAAACTGCAGATACAACATCATTAACAATTGAATTAGATTATCATTTATTTTTATTAAGACATTGGACATTATATGATTCATTTTTTTATTCAACTCAAGTTAATGCAAAATTAAATCTTTGGACTGAAGATGGTAAAAAGAAATTACATAAAATGTTTGCCAAAATGGGTGTTTCATTGGCAATGGCACAACAAAAATGGCTTTATATGGATGTAAGAGTTAAAAAACAATTACCAATTATATTTAATAGATATTTACCAAAGTATGGATTAGAAGGTATAGTTAGAGAAGGATTCATTAGAACTTTTGGATATTCAGGTCAATTATCAGCTATGGAATGTGTTGAATCATTAACTGCATTATTTGAAGTTGATAAACGATTATTAGGCGAAATAATTAATGATAAAGAAAGTAATAAGGAAAATAATAATAATCATAATTCTGATGATGAAAGTGATAGAATTCAAGAAAAAATTGAAATAAAGGAAAAATCTTGGGTAAATAATTTTTGGTTATCATGGGATGCATTAAATACTCAAACTTCGGCTATTAATACTAATAAAATCATTAGCTCAAATTTTAAAAGATCAAAAGGATTTGAATTATTACTTCAAGGTTTAGATCATGCTAAAATTATTCAGCAAATTATATTTAAAACTGGTACATCAGTTCTTGATAGAAAATTAGTCAAAAACTTAAGATTATATCGATTATGTGTTTTAAATGATGGATCTATTCCTGATTTAGATATTTTTAATAATCCTTTGATGTTAGGTAAATTAGGATCTTGGCTAATGGAAAGTATAACTGAATTATATTTAATGGATACAAAACAATCTTTAAAACCATTAGTTGTGGCAAGTTTAGATGTTCAAAGTGATACATATTTAGTTATTGGATTGGCACCAAAATATCCAAGAGGAATGGATAATTTTAATAGATCAAGACAGGATGAATCAAAAACAGTTACTACTAGATTGAATACATTTAGTGTTGCATTTCAACAATTAGCTAATACCTCAGGTGCTAAAATTAGAATTGATAGTTTTGATAGTTCAGTTATAGAAATTAGGAAAGATGATTTACCCCCCTTTTTGGAACGTTTAACATTAAGTGGGTTAATTTAGTTTTGTAATAGTATGTGTTAGTATTAATAAACAAATATATATTTGTTGGTATAATTTTTAGCGTATAGTGGAGCCCGTTACCAACCAAAAGTTTTTTTTTGATTAAATTTGGACTACCACAAATGATAAGCTGAACAAAAAAAATGTTTATCTCGAGATATTAAAAAATAAATATTATATTCTTTCTTGTGTGGGATATATAAAATACTAATAATATAATATTAATAATAATAATATTATTATTATTTTTTTGCGGAATGTCACAAATTACGGTAATTGGGTATGTATATGTGTAAATGATTTTCTGATACGAGAAATTCAATATTAACAATAAATTTAGTGCTGGTATAATTGGGTTATATACAACTTTTTTATTAACTGAGCGAGGGATTAATCCAAAAACCATAAAGATTATTGCTGAATTTTTGCCTGGGGATCAATCGATTAATTATGCTTCACCATATGCTGGTGCCTACTTTTCAGCATGTGTTGATGAAGATCATTTAAAGTATAGTAAATATACTTATGAAAATATTCATAAATTACAATTAAAACTTGGAAATAATTCTGGAATTGATAATGTTTATTCAACTGAATATTTAAAAGAAATTCCTGATGATGAATATTTAAATAAATTAAAGGAATTTATAGTTGATTTTGAATTAATTGAACCTCCAGCTTATTTAAGAGATTCAGTTAAAGTTGGTGTTAAATATAAAGCTTGGGTATTTAATAGTCCATTACTTATTACAAATCTTATTGAATATCATAAAAAGAATGGAGTTCAAGTTGAAAGAAGAAAATTGAATCATATTAAAGAAGCATTTGAAGATTCTAATATTGTATTTAATTGTTCTGGAAATGGTACAATTTCATTAGGTGGAGTTAAAGATTCAAAGAGTTATCCTACCAGAGGTCAAGTTATTGTAATCCGTGCACCACATATTAATGAAGTTGTTTCATTGTGGGATGATATACCAACGTATATCATCAAAAGA
Organism: Scheffersomyces broadrunensis; assembly: GCA_030563665.1. NCBI lineage: Eukaryota > Fungi > Ascomycota > Pichiomycetes > Serinales > Debaryomycetaceae > Scheffersomyces > Scheffersomyces broadrunensis. The sequence goes on along the minus strand of JAJMJS010000014.1, from coordinate 10,984 downwards.
CCCCATTCTATTAATCATGAAGTTATTCTTGGAGGATATTATCAACGTGGTAATTTTGATTCAAATACTTATGGATATGAAACAGAAGATATTTTAAAAAGAACAACCGAGCTATTTCCCAAACTCTTGGAAGATAATGAAAATGGTAAAGAAATTAAAGATTTACAAATCTTAAGAGTTGTTGCTGGAGCAAGACCTTCACGAGAAGGTGGGTTTAAAATTGAAAAGGAAATCACTAAATTTGGAACCATCATTCATAATTATGGTGCTGGAGGTGAAGGGTATCTTTGTGGTCTTGGTATGAGTAGTGAAGCCGTTGATTTAATTTAAATAAGCAAGAAAATTAAATATAAAAAGAAAATTAACTCAAATATAATATAAATTGTAATTTAAGATTCTTAAAAGTAAGAAAATCAAAAAAATAATATATGGCGACAACTGCAGGACTCGAACCTGCGCGGGCAAAGCCCAAAAGATTTCAAGTCTTTCTCCTTAACCGCTCGGACAAGTTGCCGAATTCTGAAAGTTATAAAGTTCAGTTTAATCCTTAGTTAATGATGTACATTATATGCAGGATTACATATATGCTTATATACCGGACCTATATAACACCAAAATAAGTTTGGAGAGTTTTAGTGGGTATTGGGTGCCATCTACACCTTGAGTCCCACACTGTCTAACCTGATTGGCTAAAGCAGGTTATTCGCACATAAATATATTTCTCTTCAAATATAAACCACATATATACGAAAAAAAAAATAGTTATAGGAATCCTAGTGACTACATTTAGATATAGGAAATTATAATAGTTATAGTTTCCGTAATTGGATGCGGGGAGCTATAATTAGTTGTGCAGTTACAGTTAAGTAATGTATGACCTGTTAATAGGCTGTGTCACAGTGAAGACATTGGGACACAGTCCGGTCTATTTGGAAGTATATATAAACTAGGGAATTCCTGTAAAGAATCAGGAAGAACTCAGATAGGATATAGATAAAAATAGATTAATTAGGAATAACTAAGTTTATAACTAAAAACCTCACAAGCCATCTTGGCTTGTGATTATGATATTGTAGTATTCATTCTTAAAGAATTTAATTTACTATAAGGGTCCTACAAAGAATCTTATATGGTAGCGCCACAGAGCTGATTGAATAGGGACAGTTCACTTAATTTACTACATTATAATTATGTCAAATCTTTACATTTTTAATGCCGATATTCGGTCTTTTGATTCTAATTTTCCAGATGAAACCATTCCTTTTGTCAAGCATATCATTCAACAGTGGAGAACTAACTTATCTGATAAAACGTTCAAATCAACTTTTGAAAATTTTTATTGTTTTTTACTCCCTCTGTTTGAGAAAGGATGTGGCAGGAATTGGTTGGAAGCAAAAGCAGCAATGTATCGAGAAACTAATCCAACTCCACCTAAATTTGTTTTAGAAGATGTTGATGCTATTATGAAATCTTTCCAAGATCTTTTTTATACGGAGCAATTGCTCCAGCAATTAAGGTTATCGTTATTGTCGATTAAACAAACTTATGCTTTGAAGGATTACATTAATTTTTTTGTGATGAAAGCATCTAAGATTAAGGACTTTCAATTGTCAGTACGGAGTATTATACTTATTGGTATAATGGATTAACTCCAAAGTACAAGCTACATGTTGATAAATTTGTAGCTGACCTTGACACATCCCAAAAGACTTTGCAAAAAGTTGATACTGATTTAAAGATTAAGGTCGATGAGGATTTGCGTCTTTTGGAGTTGATTAAGAAGCATAGTGCTGAAAATTCTGAGAAATTTGGTAATCCAAAAAAGAAACAGTTGAAATCGTTTCATCAAATTTCTTTAGGTAATAAAAAAGAAAAAGATTCTTCTACAATAAATTTTAAAAACATTAGATGTTATAACTGTGGAAAACTTGGTCATTATTCCTCTAGTTGTTTCAAACCAAAGGATCCTTCAAAAATAATGATAATGATTCACTTCTTGTGGTGATTGATCGTTATTTATTCAAAGAGAGCTCATTTTATTCCAAGTACTAAACATGTATCTGCGAGTCAAGTTGCTCAGCTGTTTATTCAACATATTGTTAGATTATATGGTCTTCCTAGGGAGATCATATCCGATCGTGATTCCAAATTCACAAGCTCGTTTTGGACAGAAATGTCTAATGCTTGGGAATTGCAGTTAAAGATGTCTTCACCAAGACATCCTCAAACTGACGGAAACACAGAACGGTTGAATCGTACTTTGATTCAGTTGTTGAGAACTATGAGTGCTGCACATAAAGTGAATTGGGATCAGTGGATTTCAAAGGTTGAATATAGTTATAATAATCATTATCAGAAATCAATTAATGCCACACCATTTATTGCTGATTTAGTTTTTTCTCCACAAGCTCCTCATTTGGATTCTCGTGTTCGGAATGATGAACCACTTTCACGTATTCCTTTATAGTGCTGCAAGTGCTGAGGATTTTACTAAAAGATTAAATGTTATTGATGCTCAAGTGAAAGATGCTTTAATTGAAGGAACAAGAGAACTTTGGAAATAATCATAGACAAGAGTTAATACTAAATATTGAAGATCAAGTTTTAATTCATCGTGATGCTTAGGAAAGAATTTTTCATTCATAAATTAAAACCTATTGATTATGGTCCTTTCAAAGTAGTTAAAGTCATTTCAGAAAACTGCTATGAAATTGATGTACCTGCTACTACAAAGTCACGAGTCGTGATTAGACTTACGAAAAAAAATATATATACGAACAGAAAAAAAAAAAAAAAATCTTGACATTCACCAATCAAATCTTAAAACACCATAATATAATCCTACTTTCGGAAACTAAGTCTAGAGGTTCTATACAAATGACGAAAAGTTAAGGCATATATATTAACATTTATAATTGGTCGTGGTACCCATTAGACTTTAAGTCATTATCATAAGAAGAGATCATTTATTAATTTATTTTAGGAATATATCATTACTAACATAATTTAATAAGAGAAATGTCGGCTAAAACCTACAAGCTACTTGTTTAAGATAGTAGACATTACTAACTATTTATAACTTTTAGGGGATTACTTACTAATTTCATTTTAATGTTTGAAATCGCATACAACTTGTTTGAAAATTCGTGTGTTTAATTAGTTTGTTGTGTGCGTTACGTATGTCATTGGTTATGTGTATGTCATGGGTTGTCTTGGAAAGTCACACATATTTTATATACATAATATACATTTAATTTAAGTATAATTATTTTTTTTAATAAAGGAAGAGAGACTCGTAGAATAATCAATGTAGAAATTATTGGAGTAAACGGAGTCAGATGGATCATATAGTTATCGAGATAATTACACGGTTACAGGAATTGAATTAACATTAACTTCTATGCAATTGACAAGAAATTTCAAGTGTTTTGCTTGTATGCAAATATCACTATTCAGCCATACCACTTGAAGGCTAATGTGACGTAAGCCAAGTCTCAAGTTAAAGTAAATTGGGTTGATCTTAATTTTCAATTTAAGCATTCCTTAGAATCTTTCAGGTATAAGAGATCATCTAGAGTGATTAAAATATCTTCTTGTACTGATATATAGGGATGTGATGAGGGTTTTAAATTGGTTATTACCATATTATAAGCGTCATATTATGAATTGATACAACTACTAATAATAATACAAATCATATTAAATTAAAAACAGCAATCATGTCAAATTTTCATTGCTGTTTCATTCTTTTTGAAGGTTTAGAATGAAAATAGGCAGTACTGAATTATTTTCTTCGTAATAATATAGTTCAACGTCATAGCCAAGAAGGGGAGTCATGGATTGTTTTTTTTTGTTTATTTTTATTTATTTAACCAATCTTTCGTAAACGTACTAATAATGGTACTACTAATAATAACGGTGGGAAGGTAAATGGGCCAGGCAGCCAGCCAGGCAAAAAAAAAAAAAAAAAAAAAAAAAAAAAAAAAAAAAAAAAAAAAAAAAAGAAAAAGAAATTTAGATTAGAAGAATTCTGAGGGTAAAATAAGTAAGTGAAGCCGGTAAATTCGTATGCAAGTCCAATATAAGAATAATACTAATTAATATATTAATATATATATATTAATTAGTATTATCATAGTACAAAGTAAGTAACGTAAATAATGTTTTGTTGGCACAAAAAAGGGAAAAGTAATTTATTCTGAGATTTTAAAAAGGAAGATCCTTGCTCTTGCTTAATGACGCGTCATAATTTTTTAATTTTATTTTGTATTACGAATTTTGTATTATAATTAAAATCAGATTAAATAAATTAAAGATTGTGGTAATAATCATACATTACAATCGTAACCGATATATCTATGATCTAATAAACTTTATTTAATTATATTTTGTTTGTTCGATGTGAGGAAAGCTCACAACCCTTACACACACCATAAAACCCCCAACAGAAAATTTTGAAATAATAAAAATTAATGGAAGCTACTTCCCACAAATATTAAATTTTAATATGAAAGGAAAAATAACTAACAGAGAAATAATAAAAATAATAATAATAAAAAAAAGGACGGATAATCAGTTTCACTATTTTTCTATATGAAAGGGGATTCAAAAAAAAAGCTAGACATATCTTCTACATACTTTGGAGTTAAGTGACATCCTTCACTAAAGGAAGAAAGTTTTGGCTGTTTAAAGTTTTTATTTTTATTTTATTATTTTTATTTTAAAGTTTTATAAAAATTGCAAGGAGACGTTGGTGTAAAGGATTACGGTTTAGTAATGGTGAAGCAACCCAGTTGCATGGAGAGAGAGAGATATTAATTTAAAGTAAATGTGCCAAAACAGATAGATAGATCTATTTTTGTTGTTGTATGTGGGGATTTCGAAGCGCCCCGCTTTCTGTACCCCACCTCACACAAAAAAAAAAAAATAAATAATTAATAATTAATAAAAGTAAAAAAAAAACAATAAAAAACATTTTTTTGCTCAAAGATTTTCCGTCCTGGAGATCTCTCGCCTGTCAAATAATTTATTAAAGTATTAATAATTTAAAAATTAATAAAAATACCACAATTAAACATTAATAACTGTAAAAGGATTAAATATAACAAAGGGAAAAATTATTATTATTATAATTATTATAATTATTATACATTGTTCCCCACCACTTGAGTTAGAAAAGTTTAAGATTCACTTGCATTGAGTTTACTAAGTCTATTATTATTATTACTATTATCATTAGTAAGAATATATATTATTATTATTATTATTATTATTATTATTATTATTATTATTTAGTTTCATCGTGTAGTGAGTTAAATTAATCAAATGTTTATTTTAAAGAACTTTGGTGAGTTAATTTAAATCGATAATAATAATTAATAAAATTACCCACCAAAATAAAATAAAAAATAAAAAATAAAAAAATAAAAAAATAAAAATAAAATTAATTTAATTTAATAAAATTTAATAAAATTTATTAGTTAAAATTTATTAGTTATAAAAAAAGATAAAATAAAAATAAAAATAAAAATAAAAATAAAAAATCGGATAATAATTTTAAAATAAAGAAAAAAAAAAAAAAAAGAAAAAAAAACAGACTCCTTGCATCATTCACTTATGGCCCAATTTTTTTTTTTTCGTTTTGTTAATTAATATTTATTTATTTATATAATTAATATATAATTAATATATATAATAATTAATATATAATATATAATATTATAAATAATATTATGGGGGTAAAGGGTGGGGATGTAATAATTGAATTTAATTGGCCAATTTTAAATTGTGGGGTTGATCCGAATTAAAAAATAAATTTATATAATAAATAATAAATAATAATTAATAATTATATAGTGTCATTCTTAATTAACTACCAAAAATAATATAATATAATATAATATAATATAAAATATTATAAATAATCCAGAAGGTATATCCCCCCTCTAACCATTTTTTTTAATAACGACGTGGCTGGATCAAAAAATTATTTTATTTATTTATTTATTAAAAATAAAATAAAATAATAAATATTTTTTAAATAACAATTTTTTGGTTTTGTGTATCGACCCCGCAATTTTAGGATTAACCTGTCGGATAAAATCTTTGACTGTCTCATTGTATTTTAATATGAGAATTACCACATCCTTTTACCCCCCCGCATTAACAAAAATGGATTAACCTTCCTGCCAAAATTTCATGTTTTATTATTAAATTATTTTATTATACCCTAAAATATAGCTGGATTATATTCTTTTTTTTTTTTGTTTTTATTTATTCTAATATCTAAGAAAAGATCTTGTTTTGTGATCGGTTAAATTAATGATTTTTTTTTTCTGTTTTTTTTATAATTATTACGCATATAGTTTACGACATTCTTCATTACCTAATTTTCCAATTAAATTATTTTTTTTTTTTTTTTTTTTTTAAATTAAATTAATTTTAATTTTGTGTGGGGATTATTATAGATGAATAAACAATATCAAATCTTATAAACAAACCAAGGGGGGAGTAAATAACTAATTGTAGGGTTTAACAAGAATATAAGAATAACCATATTTCCTCTTGGTTATAAATTTAATTATATTTTCCGTTTATTTTAATCTTCTTCTTTTTTTTTAAATCTTACTTTCTTCTTATCTTTTATTAATCAAGATCAATTTTAATATAAATTAGTTCATTAATAAAATAATATAAATAATAATATATTCAAAATGCACGTATCTGATGGATCTGATGTTGCTGAAATCATCGCTCAAAGACGTCTTCAAATCGCTGGTAAGAGTGGTGTCGCTGGTTTAGTTGCCAATAGACGTTCTTTCCTTATTGCTGTTTTTGCTTCCCTTGGTGGTTTAGTTTATGGTTATAATCAAGGTATGTTTGGTCAAATTTCTGGTATGCATTCATTCTCAATTGCTGCTGGTGTTGGTAAAATTCAAGATAATCCAACTTTACAAGGTTTATTGACTTCTATTTTAGAATTAGGTGCCTGGGTTGGTGTCCTTTTAAATGGTTATATTGCTGATAGATTAGGTAGAAAACTTTCAGTTGTTTCTGGTGTTCTTTTCTTTATTCTTGGAGTAATTATTCAAGCATGTGTTCGTGATGGTCATTATAGTTATATTTTAGGGGGTAGATTTATTGTTGGTGTTGGGGTTGGTATTCTTTCAATGGTGGTTCCATTATATAATGCTGAATTAGCTCCACCAGAAGTTAGAGGTTCATTAGTTGCTTTACAACAATTAGCCATTACTTTTGGTATTATGATTTCTTATTGGATTACTTATGGTACTAATTTTATTGGTGGTACTGGTGATGGTCAAAGTAAAGCTTCTTATTTAGTTCCAATTTCAATTCAAGTTGTTCCAGCTATTATCTTAGGTATTGGTATTATGTTTATGCCACAATCTCCAAGATGGTTAATGAATGAAGGTAGAGAAGAAGAATGTTTAGATGTTGTTGCTAATTTAAGAAGTTTAGATAGAAATGATCAATTAGTTCAAATGGAATTCCTTGAAATGAAAGCTCAAAGATTATTTGAAAAGGAATTATCAGTTAAACAATATCCTCATTTACAAGATGGTTCAGCTAAGAGTGATTTCTTAATTGGTTTTAATCAATATAAATCTATGTTAACTCATTATCCAACTTTTAAAAGAGTTGCTGTTGCTTGTTTAATCATGACTTTCCAACAATGGACTGGTGTTAATTTCATTTTATATTATGCTCCATTTATTTTCCAAACTTTAGGTTTATCAGGTACAACTACTTCTCTTTTAGCTTCTGGTGTTGTTGGTATTGTTATGTTCTTAGCAACTATTCCAGCTGTTCTTTGGGTTGATCAATTAGGTAGAAAGCCAGTTTTAATTTCTGGTGCTATTGTAATGGGTATTTGTCATTTTATTATTGCTGGTATTTTAGGTCAATATGGTCATGATATTAAAGATCATGTAGCTGCTGGTTGGGTTGCTGTTGTCTTTGTATGGATCTTTGCTATTGGTTTTGGTTACTCTTGGGGTCCATGTGCTTGGGTTATTGTTGCCGAAGTTTTCCCATTAGGTATGAGAGCTAAGGGTATTTCAATTGGTGCTTCATCAAATTGGTTAAATAATTTCGCCGTCGCTATGTCAACTCCAGATTTCGTTGCTAAAGCTACTTATGGTGCTTATATTTTCTTAGGTTTAATGTGTGCTATTGGTGCTGCTTATGTTTATTTCTTTACTCCAGAAACTAAAGGTAGAACTTTAGAAGAAATTGATGAACTTTTTGGTGATAACTCTGGTACTTCAAGAGCTGAACAAGAAATTCATAATAGAATCCTTAAAGAAGTTGGTTTATTAGACTTACTTGATGATGAAACTGGATTCTCTGAAAATGAAAAGAGTAAACCAGATGTTTCTTATGTTGAAGGTACTCCTACTGCTTCTGAATAAGCTGGACTTTTTCAAAATAACAGTAATATAATAATGATGAATAAAATAATTTATAATAAATTTATAATAATAATTTAATTACTTACATAACTAGTTATGTTTATTTTCCCTTATATAGTTGATCCTATTTTTTACTACTTAATAATTTTTGAATGATGTGCATGTAAAAATAAATGATTAAATCTTTTTAATTTTAAATGAAATTACGGTAGAATTATTGAAACAGATATGAGCGTCATTCAAAAAAGAAAAGTCATTATCGTCGACGACATTTACACAAAATCTTTTTCATGCAATCCCCGGGATTAAAAATATTAAAAAAATAATCTTCGAATTTTTCCTAAAAAAACATTTTTTCCGCCCAATCTCAACACACACGGCTTATCGGAAGGAGGGGGAGGAGTGGGGGGCAATTAATATTAGCAAATGTTAACTTGAAATTAAACATCGTTTTCACTTGACTCCGATCCTTCTTATTACTATTTAATTTTGGCTCGATCTAGGTCAGGATCAGCTAATTTTTTACAGAAATTTTCCAATGTTGTGGTCCAAAGGAAGTATACATTTTTAAAACGTTTTAACAATGAAAAACAATTATCATAAACTTATAAAAGAACAAAATTAATACATTTTTTGTTTCCCGTCAATGAATCATACAATTTATTACTATTTACGATCTCCCAACTATCCTATATGCATATGCCTTGGTTATGACGTTTGGAAACTATCTCACAATTAAGATTTTGGTGGCTTAAAAATGCCGTAGATACTTCTATTCAAAACAACTACTACGTTTCTTGCATATTTAAAATACATATTTAAAATATACCATCGTTACACTTTATTTTCATTTTTCATTAGTAATTCATTTGCTTTCAGAATATGGATACGCACAAAAAAAGACCTTAAAGCATTTTCGTATTACTTTCAATCAACCCTTACCTCCATACTATTCATCTTAACAAATTTCAATTTCTTACCAACTCTTTGAACGTAAAAATTATAACTCTCTATTCTCATATAGAACCCAGTTTCAAAATTGGACACCATATTCTAACGATGTTATACATATTCAATGGGGTTATCATTTAAAAACGTTTTTTCATTCAACTCATAACCGGAGATCTAATAACTTTATGAGAGCTTTTTTTCTAAATCAAATAGAATTTTTCTTTTCTTCATACGTTTTTTTATAACATTCTGCTGTCTTATGCCCCCCTTTCTTTTGACAATAAAAACAAGTAACACTTTAAAAGTAATAGCAGCTGTAGTAGCTTTTGGATTTTCTTTAGCTCGTTTAGGATTTGAATTTGCATTATTACAACCAGAATTATCTTGGTTTTTATTCTGCGAATTTTTAGACTTTCCATTATTTTTTCCTGCTGGGAAATATAACAGAGAGTCTATCATCTTCATGTTCCAGCATCCGGAGATCTGTTAGTTTATTCACGTCACCTAGTTGTAGTATTTCCTGTAAACTGAAATGATTCCGATAATTTAGACTTAAATTATTAAAAACTGTTTTTAAAGCTAACTGACTGTACATGTTCTTTTCCTCTGGATGAAACAGAAGAAAGATACTAATAAATAGAGTAACATGAATCTTCAATGGAAGCTTTTGTTATTGAAGCAATTTTTTAAAAATCTTGGTACTAGCATTCTTATAAAAATCATAATAAATGATTTCGCAAATTCATTAATTAAACCCTCACCTTTAGCATATTCGTCAGCATAATCTTCAGCAATATAAACTGGAGGAAAATAAGGTAGCCAATGGACAGTATATACTCATCTAATGCTTTTAAATTCCACCTAGCCCATTCCAAAGTAAAACCTGGTGGAAAACTATGGTCTCCCAGAGATCTATAACTTGTAATGGAAGAGTTGCGTCTTTTAAGACAAGAATTAACTTGTACCTAAGTCTCTCAGAGACAGGAATAATCGATAAACTATGATTTTATCATTTTCATCCAATTGATGCAAACGGGCAAAAATATCAAATTCCTTGTTGACTTCAAAGTTGAATTTACGTAGCTTGTTATTGTGATGTGCATTATTAATTTTGGTATTCTTTGGTTTAAGCGACATCTTCAAATAAAATAGCAAAGTGATGCCGATACTCTGTCTTGTTTACGTATTAGTGGTAATGTACTCGGCAGGAGGAGTACGATTATTAAACAACTACGCAAGTGCCTTCTAAAAGTATACTTCAGGGGCATCCTCTAAAAGAATATTAATGCCTTTCTAAAACACTTAAAATAAATTCAGATGGACTTCTAAGAAGTCCCCTTGTATTAAAAGTACTCAAGAGCTTAGAAAAGTAAATTATAAACAGCATAAATTACTTATTGGAACTGTCGTGCTCATTTACATTGCAAAATTTTCTTTTCCAATTTTTTCTCTGTACCAAAACTTTTTTTCAAGCGTGTTCCAAAACAAACTACCCTCAATTTTCCACTTCAACAGAAATTGAACATGGCCACGACGTTCTCTTCATACCAACTAATATATTCATGCCTCCCACACAATCGTACTCTCTTCTATAGCCATCC
>JAJMJS010000013.1:0-232265 GCA_030563665.1 Scheffersomyces broadrunensis | reverse complement strand
TATTACCGAGAAAGAAATATGGACAGGATCTTATACCACCAGTACCACAATCACGGGCCAAGCAGGTGAAACTGATATCATCATCGAGATGGTACCACCAAATCCAACTATTACTGAAACCAATATCTGGTCAGGATCTTATACCACTAGTACGACTATTTTGGGTGGAGCAGACGAAACCGATATCATCATTGAAATGGTACCACCAAATCCAACTATTACCGAGAAAGAAATATGGTCAGGATCTTATACCACTAGTACGACTATTTTGGGTGGAGCAGACGAAACCGATATCATCATTGAAATGGTACCACCAAATCCAACTATTACCGAGAAAGAAATATGGTCAGGATCTTATACCACAAGTACGACTATTTTGGGTGGAGCAGACGAAACCGATATCATCATTGAAATGGTACCACCAAATCCAACTATTACCGAGAAAGAAATATGGACAGGATCTTATACCACCAGTACCACAATCACGGGCCAAGCAGGTGAAACTGATATTATAATTGAGATGGTACCACCAAATCCAACCATTACCGAGAAAGAAATATGGACAGGATCTTATACCACCAGTACCACAATCACAGGCCAAGCAGGTGAAACTGATATTATAATTGAGATGGTACCACCAAATCCAAGTATTACCGAGAAAGAAATATGGACAGGATCTTATACCACCAGTACCACAATCACAGGCCAAGCAGGTGAAACTGATATTATTATTGAGATGGTACCTCCAAATCCAACTATTACCGAGAAAGAAATATGGACAGGATCTTATACCACTAGTACCACAATCACAGGCCAAGCAGGCGAAACTGATGTCATCATCGAGATGGTACCTCCAAATCCAACTATTACTGAAACTAATATATGGACAGGATCTTATACCACTAGTACGACTATTTTGGGTGGAGCAGACGAAACCGATATCATCATCGAAATGGTACCACCAAATCCAACTATTACCGAGAAAGAAATATGGACAGGATCTTATACCACTAGTACGACTATTTTGGGTGGAGCAGACGAAACTGATATCATCATTGAAATGGTACCACCAAATCCAACTATCAGTGAAACTAATATATGGTCAGGATCTTATACCACTGGCACGACTGTTTTGGAAGAAATTTTTGAAACTGAAGAAATTATTATCGAGTTTCCAGTATTGCTGAGTTCTTGGACTGGGCCATATGCTAATAGTAGTACAAAGAGTATGGTCACCGTAGTTACGTTGTCGAGTGGTTCCGCTACTCCTTCTAGTCTGTCGGTCATTGCTTCATTATCTTCGGATAACGAGTCTCCAACCGCTTCTAGTTTAGCAATAGTTTCTACATATTCGTTTAGCTATGATTCTGTTGTTTCAACTTCTGACTCCGTTATTCCTTCATCCACATTAGAAGCACAATTTAGTACGTTGACTAAGATTAGCCTGAGTACTATGTCTGTTGGCTTAGGTTTGTCAGATCTGGCTACTTCATCTGATCCAACTGATCCAATTTATTCAGATACTTCAAGCACTACAACAATTCCAGCAGATCCAGCTACTTTATCAACTTCAAACGCCTCATGTACTTCAACTGCTTCAACTGATCCAGAAGATTCAACTGATCCAGAAGATTCAACTGATCCAGAAGATTCAACTGATCCAGAAGATTCAACTGATCCAGAAGATTCAACTGATCCAGAAGATTCAACTGATCCAACTGATCCAACTGATCCAACTACTTCAACTACTTCAACTACTTCGACCACTACAATTTTTGCAAGTACCACAACTACTTCAACTGATTCAACGGATCCAGTTGATCAAACTGGTAAGTCACCATCTCATGCAACTGAACTGATAGTTACCAACACTGAAAATATTGATACCACTACTACTCTCACTACTATGACGACTATAACTACAGGTTTAGAAGATTCTCCAAATGTTGATAATGAAGATCCATTAACAAGTTCAAGCGTTTATTACGATTTATTAATTTCGGGACAATCCACTGCAATTTCAAATCCTATTAATACCTATGAAGGTTCTGCTACATTGAAATTTATATCTTCAAGAATGATGTTCTTAGTTTCTTTACTCTCTTTAGCATTGATATTCTAGAAATTTCTCTTTATACAAAATTGCTTTTATTATCTTTGAGTTTCTTATATTTATTATTGTTATTATTTTTGTTTTAATTGTTATTGTCTTATATTTTAAAGAATTGTTGTAGAAAAAGGTCTAGACCTGAAAAAATAAATTTTTTTGCAGCATCATCCATTCAACAAAGCGGTGGTGGTGGTTAAACTGTGGTGAAAAAAAAAAGATTATTGTGGTGTCACCTACAAAGTAAAAATTTTAAAATTTTTTAAGTTTTCCTGATGGAAGTGAAAGAGTCGGTTTACTTTGGAGTATTTCTATGTTATGTAGATGATTTAAAAGATGAACTACGGAGTGATACGGATTTGAGAATACCCCTCCTTATTAACATCAATAAGAAAACACAATAATCGTAAATGGTTAATATTATAGGTAGGAAAATCTAATTATAATTAAAATTTTTTTTTCAGAAATAAATCTGGGGAAAATTAACCAAGAAGTAAAATAAATAATATAAATAAATAATATAAGTAAATAAATAAATAAATAAATAAATAAAAATAAAAAGAAAAATAAAAAAAAACGAAAGAAACGACAACGATGCATAGTTATAACTAACCAACAATTTATTTTACTCTTTATATTTATTTACCTAAACCTGAAAAAATCAAAACAATTATAGTGGTTTTTTTTTTTTTTTTTTTTTGAAAAAGGAGAAGAGTTAACCGTTTGAAAGAGGGGCGGTTTATATTGGTCACTTGGTCACTACTATAGTGTGGACAAATGGACCGTCAGCAATTGACCAAGTATAGAGTTAATCCTTAAGGCAATAGATTTCTTATTGAATTGTAAACCCTCCCCCACAATTTGTTCTTGTTTTGTAATGAGCTAATTGACATAAAAATTAAGGCAAATAAAATTTTTTGAGTAAAGCTTAGCGGCATTTTCATGAATTTCTTTTTTTTTTTTTTTATTTATTCTTCTCCTATAATTATTACGAGATGCCACTATAAACCAAAGCCGGGTTATAAAAAAAGAAAAGAAAAGAAAATAAAAGGAAAAAAGGAGAGAACATAGTTATAAGAATAGATTAATATATGATTTAGTTGTTATTACTATCTAAACCCATTGTCTCTTTAGTGTAGTGGTTTATTATTGAAATAATGGTAAAAACAAAATTGATGACGGCTATCGAAGGAAGATGAATGATGATATGCTCGCTAAATTTAGCAGTACAGAAAGAAAAGAAAAAAACAATTCGGATGAATATTATATCACGTGTATCTTATTACCGGAATACCGGAATACGTTATTTGTTAAGGATGACCCATACGGCATTAAAAATTAAGAGGGGCTATTTTTTTTAAAATTATTATGTAAAAAGAGGTGTCATGTTTGAAATATAACCAACTTTTACTCCAGATTTTATTGAATAATTTTAGTATTAACCGCCTTAACTAGTTAATATAAATATAACTAAATCTCTTAACCTTTTTCTTTCTTTTTTTTAAGAAAAAATTTGAAATTAAAATTGAAACTGTTTTTATTTCTTCAAAATTAAATTAAATTTACTGCTGCTGCCTGCTGTCTGCCTGCTGCTAAAAGAAAAGAGAGAAAACCAAACACGGACTTTTTTTTATAAAAAAAATTCTGGATTCTGTTAAAAATACAGAATTTCATTAACAATTAAAAGGTAGAATCAATCATAATCATGGCTTCTGTTGGTCAATCTGATATCCCTGATGTTCAACATTTAACATTGGAAAGAACCGACTCCAATTCTTCCTCAGTTATTAGTTTAAAACCAGGTTATATTAATAATCCATTTTCTGGTAAAAAAGATCAATATGATCAAGTTTTAGATCTTTTAGATAGTACTGGTTTTATTCCTGAATCATTGATTGAATCTGAAGTTAGATGGTTTTATGAATCATTAGGAATTGATGATGTTTTCTTTGCCAGAGAATCTGCTCAAGGTATTGCTAATCATATTCATTCATTATATTCATGTAAAGTTCAAGCTTTTTCAAATGATTATGATGCCAATGAAAATGCTTTAATTCAATATAAAAGAGAAGCTGAAGATCATGCTGTTTTCTTTGAAACTTCAGCTGCTTTAAATGGTTCGGCTGCAACTCATTCAAAAAATAGATTTGAAGAAAGAATTGATGATAAATATATTGATCCATCAAATTCAACTTCAAATAGTTATAGAGCTGAATTCTTTAGTGCACCATTAAATTATAAAACTGATCCAATTTTATCTGGTGTTCATCAAAAAAATAATAAAATTTCTAATCAATGGTTTAATTGCTATTTCGTTTATAAAAATCAATATCAATTTGAAAATGTTTCAAATGATGAAACTGATTTAAATAAAATTGGTGATATTACATTTTTAAAAATTGCTTCTCAAAATACAAAAAAATTATATTCTGAAATTGTTGAAAATGTTATTAATACAACTGGTCCAGTTATTAGACATTTCCCAATTGAAGATTCAGAAGAATATAGAGTTGTTATTGGTTTTAGACAAAAAACTTCAGCAAGATATAATTCTGCTTTAAGTGATTTAGCTAATTATTATAAATTACAAACAACTCGTAAATATGTTGAACAATTTGCTAATGGTATTACAATTCTTTCAATGTATGTTACATCAAAACAAAAAAAATCTCCAGTTGATTTATCAATTTATCAAGTTATTAAAGAAGCTTCTTTATTATATTGTATTCCTCATAATTTATTTCATCATAGATTTATTAAAGGTGAATTATCGTTACAAGAAAGTATTTATGCTCAATCTGGAGTTATTTTTGTAACTCATTTTTTGAATAGATTAGGTCCTGAATATACTAAATTATCTTCATTACTTGATCCATCAAAATCAATTCAACATGCTGAAGTTTTAAGTAGTTTAAAAAAGAGATTAAGAGCTGAGACTTATACTCAAAATTATATTCAAGAAGTTTTTGATGCAAGACATGATATTGTTAGAAAATTATATCGTCAATTTGCTGATGTTCATTATATTCGTTCTTCAATGGAAAAAACTTTATCTTATCAAAGACTTTCCCAAATTACTCCAGTTGGTACAGAAGAAGAATTTGAACAATTATTAAATCGTGAATGTTCTCAAAATGAACATCATGCTATTGTTTTAAGAGCTTTATACGTTTTTAATAAATCTGTGTTGAAAACAAACTTTTATACTTCCACAAAAGTTGCCCTTTCGTTTAGATTAGATCCTTCTTTCTTACCAAGTTCAGAATATCCTGAAAAACCATTTGGTATGTTTTTCGTTGTTGGTAGTGATTTTAGAGGTTTCCATATTAGATTTAGAGATATTGCTAGAGGTGGTATTAGAATTGTTAGATCAAGATCTGAAGATGCTTATAATGTTAATTCTAGAAATTTATTTGATGAAAATTATAATTTAGCAAATACTCAACAAAGAAAAAATAAAGATATTCCAGAAGGTGGTTCAAAGGGGGTTATCTTATTAGATCCAGGTAAAGCTCAAGAAACTCCTCAAGCTTCTTTTGAAAAATATGTTGATGCTTTAATTGATTTATTATTAAAACAACATATTCCAGGTGTTAAAGATTCTTATGTTGATTTATATAATAAACCAGAAATTTTATTCCTTGGTCCTGATGAAGGTACCGCTGGTTATACTGATTGGGCTACTTTGCATGCTAGAAGAAGAGGTGCTCCATGGTGGAGATCTTTCTTAACTGGTAAAAGTCCAGAAATTGGTGGTATTCCACATGATGAATATGGTATGACTACTTTATCAGTTCGTGCTTATGTTAATAAAATTTATGAAAAATTAGGTCTTGAAGATTCCAAAATTAGAAAATTCCAAACTGGTGGTCCAGATGGTGATCTTGGTAGTAATGAAATTTTATTATCAAGGGGTGAAAATTATGTTGGTATAGTCGATGGTTCAGGTGTCATTGCTGATCCAAATGGTCTTGATAAAGAAGAATTAATTAAATTAGCTAAATCAAGAAAAATGATTGAACATTATGATAGATCAAAATTATCAAAAGATGGTTATATTGTTTTAGTTGATGATGTTGATGTAAAATTACCTCATGGACAAATTGTAACAAGTGGTGTTGCCTTTAGAAATACTTTCCATTTGAAATTAAAAGAGCAATTCCCAGATGGTGTTGATTTATTTGTTCCATGTGGTGGTAGACCAGCTGCTATTGATACTAATAATGTACATGAATTAATTGATGAAAAAACCGGTAAATCAGTTGTTCCATATTTCGTTGAAGGTGCTAATTTATTTATTACTCAATCTGCTAAACTTATTTTAGAACAAGCTGGTATTATTATCTTTAAAGATGCTTCAACTAATAAAGGTGGTGTTACTTCTTCATCATTAGAAGTTTTAGCTGCTTTAGCATTTGATGATAAAGGATTCTTATCGCATATGTGTGTTGATTCAGAAACTAAAGAAAAACCACAATTTTATCAAGATTATGTTAAGGAAGTTCAAAGAGTTGTTGTATTTAATGCTGAAGCTGAATTCGAAGCTTTATGGAAATTAAAACAAGAAACTGGAATTTCATTTACTGAATTATCCGATAAATTATCAGTCAGTATTAACAGATTAGGTGATGAATTAGCTAATTCTAAAGAATTATGGAATGATGATGTTGAATTCAGAAATGCCGTTTTATTTGATTCTTTACCACCATTATTATTAAATGTCATTGGTATTGAAAATATTTTAACAAGAGTTCCAGAAGCTTATTTGAAAGCTTTATTTGCTACTCATTTAGCTTCAAGATTCGTTTACACTAGAGGTATTGATTCTAATCCTGCTAAATTCTTAGAATTCATTTCTTCAATTAGAAAAGAATTCGTTAAGAAAGGGTTACTTAAATATTAAAATCTACTTTATAAAAATAATTTAAACATCTATATATATAGTTTTTAGAGTGCTTTTTTTTTTGTTTCTTAATTTCTTTCTATTTCTTTTTATTTATTTATTCTTTTCTTTAATTTCCTTTTTAGTTATTTCCTTAATTAATAGTTATATAATGTATTTAAAACTAATGATTTCTTTTAATAACTATAAAAACCTTAGCGTATATTCATATAGAATTGTATTTAATCCATGTATAAATGCTCCTTGTATTATTAATATGTACAAATTATCTTGGAACCTATACTGTGAAGTAAAAAATCTATTCAACTCTTCTCGTTGGGTGATTGATTCTCAAATTGTTTAATGATTTCTTTCCTTTCAACAACTTCTTGATTAAGTCTTGAAGTAACATAATCACCAATAGCAGCAAACGCCAACGTTGAAAATCCAATATAGTATCTTGCTTTTATAGGCAAAGCATTCCATCTGGTCCAAAGACCCATAATTCAATCCAACAAGAAATAGACAAATAAATTAAGTTAAAACCTTTTTGAATTGAATTTTTATATTTTACAGCTTTTGTGCGAATTTTCATTGGGAAGACATTATTATAAAAGGCACAAATTTCAATTTATTTTCATATGATAGACATTCCAATAAGCAAGAGATTGGGAGTAGCAAAAACTCTGTTGCCACCCTGCTGTCTAAGATTTCATCCCGATGATAATTCAATTTTGATATTAGGTACTTATAAATTAGAAGAAAATGGCAATCGCCATGGATCACTTGATATTTACAAAAATGATGATGGTAACCTATCACTAGTTTCTCAGACTCCTACAAGAAGTGCTGTTCTAGATATAAAATTCAATCCAACTGATAGTCAAATGCTAATATCATCTCATTCTACAGGAGAGATAGTGATTTGGAGATTGAATAGTGAGGATAATTCAATAATAAATCAAAAGGAACTTCAAATCTTTGAATCGGACTACTTAATTACGTCAATATTCTTTTCAATGGCAAAACCCAACATTTTGATAGCCACTTCCACCTCCGGGGAGCTGTCAATTATAGACTTAAATACACTTACCTTTGATTCATTATATACCACTCATGAACTTGAATGTTGGACAGGAAATTTTGGAGAATTGGGAGAATTATCCCAGGTAGTTTTCACTGGAGGCGATGATGCTAAATTAATTGCACATGACTTAAGAACTTTAGACAAGATATGGTCAACAACTCATCGTCATCATGATGCTGGTGTAGTATCCATCTTAAATGCAGGAAAAGATTGGAATCACACCAATCCACACCAATTATGGTCTGGTTCTTATGACGACAACCTAAGAGTCTTTGATCTTAGATTAATGGATAGTCTGAATCCTGGTTTAACGGTGGGATATATTCCTAGGTTACTTAAGCAGGAGAATTTAGGAGGAGGAGTATGGAGATTAATACCTAGTCCATTGGACAATGATAATAGAGTCTTGACTTGTTGTATGTATGACGGAGCGAGAATTATAACTCCTGATGGTAGTAATAATTTTGAAGTAAGTAAATACTTCAAAGGAGATCATGAAAGTATGTGCTACGGTGGAGATTGGGCAAAAGAAACAAATACGATAGCAACATGTTCATTTTATGACAATATTCTACAGCTATGGTCACCAACTGACATACAATGACTTTATGAATATCAAAACTATTTATTTTTTAGTATAAAATTTAGCATCTCCTTTTTATTTTATTTATAGACCTATTAATAACTATGTAAAAGCACTTAAATCCAACGGAACTGATGAACCTCTACCACTAGGATACAATTTAGTAGAATTTCCTGATTCTCCAAATTTTCTTGGGTTTGGTAGTGAATTGACATTAACGAATTTAAACCTTGTATCCTCAATAACTATTTTAGTACCTTTTCCTTCATTCTGAGTTGCACTACGCTGTTGTGAAGAGCTTATAGTATAAGCCAGAGCAGAAATCTTTCTTAAGGAATGACCAGCACTTTGCTGCAGCTCCAAACTAGAACCCTGTCTAATGCTAGAATTTTGCGATGATGCAGTAGGAGCAGGAGGTGGAGGGGGTCTTTTAATACTAGTTGTCGCAGACGCTTGATGTGGCGGTGGTGGCGGTGGTGGAGCTGAATCAGGTATACGAGGAGCTGAGGATGGTGGAGGCGGGTATGATTCAGGTATATTTTGCGTTGAAAATGGTGGAGGTGGTATATCAGGTTTATGTGGAGCCATAGTGGTTGGTTGTTGTGGTGGTGGAGGTGTTGGGTTTGAGTCTACTCTTCTTTGTGGAGGAGGTTGCCTTTGCGGTGGCTTTATAACCGGAATTGATGGCGCTGATGGTGCTGTAGAAGGAATTGGTGGCGGGGCGGATGGCAACGAAGGAGCTGCAGCAGCTGGAGGTTTAAAAGAAAACTCTCTCTTTGGAGGAGGAGTACTATAAGGTACTGGTGGTTTTGGAGCTGGAGTAGAAGATAAAGTGGAAGCTTGCGAGATAGCTGTAGAATAGCCCGATTCACCATCAACTACCGAACTTTCGTCTCTTCTAGCATTTATCTGAGCAAGGAAAGGTAATGCGCCACCTGCTGGAATCGATGGGTTGGAATTTAACTTGTTGGTAGGTGGTGCCAATGTTGGAGGAGGAGGAGGAGGTGGTGGTGGGGGTGGTGGGGGTGCAGGTGGTGCTACCGCTGGTGTTGAGATATGACGTGCCGCTGGAGGAACATTAGGAGGTAATGATGATGGGATTGGAGGAGGACCAGCTGGTAACTTAGGAGGTGATGATTGTGACTTACTTGTAAAAGATGGACTTGAAGCAGGAACAGAATCTATTACATTTTCATCATCTCTTCTAGCATTTATTTGTGCCAAGAATGGAAGCTGACCAGGTACTGAAGAGCTCGGCGGAGGAGAAGTTGGTTTCGGGACATTATTTGAAAGAAAACCAGATGGAGGTGGAGGAGGTGGTGCTGATGGTGCCGGTGGTAGAGGAAATGTTGTGCTCGAAGCTGCTGATAATGGCAAGGATGGATTAACCGTGGGTAAAGGCGGTGGCATTGAAGGAACAGGAGGTACTTCAAATGAATTTGTTGAGTTGATTGAGCTTGACTTGAAGTGAGATGCTTTTTTTGGTCTACTAGGTGGTACCTTTGGAACTGGTGGTGGTAATGAACCAGGAATAGGTGGGGCTGATATGGGGACGGGCGGTGCAACAGGTGGTGGTGCTGATGGAGTTGAAGATAAACTATTTCTCTTTTGAGGTCTTGAAGTAGGAAGACTTGGATTTGAAGGAACTCTGTGGTTACTTGGCGGAGGGCCAGAACTAGAAGGTATTGGAATCTTTGGGGCTGATGGAGGAACTATCCCTGATCTATTGTCTACATGCTTTAGTTTGGGCATACCTCCAGCAAAAATATCACCTAGTTGTGGAGCTCCAGTTGGAAATGATGGTGCCGATGGAGCAGAACCAGACGGAGGAGAAGCCGGACCTGTTGATATGGACACTTTACTTTCAATCATTGGCTTTGATTTGTCGACTGTGATAGTCTTTTTTAACTTCGCACCTTTTCTAATATCTCCTAGTAATGCATCTCTACCAGGTGGAATAAAAGGAGGTGGGCCTGGAGGTAAATTACTTGCAGATGGTGGAGGAGGAGGAGGTGGTGGTGGCGGTGGAGGTGGAGGTGGAGGTGGTGGCATACCTAATTAATTTTGATTCAATTCAATTGATTAAATTCTCTTATTGAATTATTTGGTTAATATTGTATTTTCCTTTGATCTCTCCTACAAGATTCTAAAAATAATTGACAATTTGTTATATACAGGTCTATATTTATAGCATAATATATTTAACTACTTAACACCCCAACTTAAATTATCATAGCCAAAAAGCCAAGGTCCTACTGTGTGTCTTACTGCTATCATAAACAATCCAGTTAGAAGCTGAACAGTTAATAAGAAGATACATAATGTATCTTCTCGGAGTGGTCCGAGCCATACCAACAGTAGATTGATAATTGTCATATTGGAAAACTCAGTGATCTCTTTTGTTTTTGGATCTCTTCTAACACTTACTAAACCAAATTTTTCTAGAACAGCAACTAGATATTTTCCAATTTTGGGGGCGTTCTTTAACTCACCATAACTAGGATACATTAAACCATCGTCGTTGTTGAATTTTGGAAGTCTATGACGTGGGCATGGAACCACTCCAAACAATTGTGGGACTGAAAAAATGAAATTCACAATTTGTGGGAGAAGGAATAAAAGAAGAGTCTTAGAAAAATGCCCCAAGATACTGACAATTGCAAACACCATTCCACTAAAGTAACAATAAGTATCACCTACGAAGACTCTTGCTGGAAACCAATTATATTGCAACAAAGCTAATGAAACTCCCATAAATGGAATTATGAAGATAGCAGACAATATATGAGAATCATAAGCAGCTTGGGAAATCTTAGAAGAAAATAAATAACAAGAATCGTTAACTAGGAAAATTATTCCTAAAACCACCGATTGACCAACCTCTAAACCATTAACGCCAGCTAAAATGTTAATTGAATTTGGTGAAAAAATAGACACTGATGCCAAGTAAACATAGTAGAATACACCTAAATCAAGTAACTTTGGAGATTCCTTAGGAACAACATAATCTGGAGTAAGAGTACTAAAACTTAATCCTGATATCTTATTAACAACAAAATTTCCAATTTTAACAATTTCATTTATCAATTCCAAGATGAAATCTCCACCAGGCAAATCAGCAAAAAACCCAGGAATTACTATGGATGTAACACTAAAATCAACATAGTACACAATTAATAAAGGTAAAGAAGCAATAGCCGGAAGGAAGAACTTATGACGCCATCTTATATCAAACAAATCATCAAGGAAACCGAGCATAGTAGTACTTTGTAAGCATAGCACAGCACTCAAGTATTCAGCTAGTTTATTGTGAGGAAATAATCGATTATTTGCTAAGGATTGATATTGTGCCGCATAATTATCAGAAATACTTGAATCATTTGACAAAGACGTGAACGAAACCAAATACTTAAAAAATATAAATGGAATAAGTCCAAACATCAAGAACAAGTAAGTGATAGCTGAAACGGCTCCCATAGATTCAGCTATTTCATATACTGGTGGAGGTTTTGAAAGATCTTTCCCCTTAAGACCAACCTTTATAAAACTTGAAGTCAATTTAGGGATTAGGGTGAAAGTAACCACATATCCAATACCCGAAAATGCTATCAGGGTTTGAAGTGGATTATTTACTGTAATGGATGCCAATGACACACCTAAAACTGCCAATCTAAATATTTTCAGATACATTGTCCTAAACAGTTAATTCTAATCAATCTACACGTTGCAAATATCTGCAGTGAAAAATAAAACACCAACAAAAAAATATGAGACGGACTGCACTTAAATTATTACTTACTAAAAATGTTTAATTAATTTAATCATAAATAGTTAATTTCTAGAGCAATTGATTATGAAGCCATTCGTTACTGGGCATGAAGAATTAATTCATGATGTTAAGTATGATTTTTATGGAAAGCATATAGCAACTGCTTCTTCTGATCAACATATCAAGGTTTTCGACTTAGATTCCTCAAATTCATCCTGGGTATTAAATGACCTGTGGAAAGCTCATGATTCACTGATAGTTAAACTTTCATGGGCTCATCCCGAATTCTCAAGTTCCAAAATTCTTGCATCGTGTTCTTACGATCGGTCTGTAAAGGTGTGGCAAGAGCAACCTGATGAATTGCACGGTTCTGGTAGACGTTGGCTAAAATTAGCCACTTTGGCTATTGAATCTTATGGTCCAATATATGATGTTTCATTTGCTCCTAATCATATGGGTTTGAAATTAGGCTGTGTAGGTTCAGATGGTATATTTAGAATATATGAATCATTACAACCAAGCGATTTAACAAATTGGGCATTGACTACTGAATTACCTATATTAAGTCTGCAATTACCAGCCAAAAGTTTACAAAGTAGTTTTGCCATTGAATGGTGTCCTGCTAAATTCTCAAAGACTGAAAAATTTATTGTGGTGGCATTGGATCAAGGATTCATATTTGGAACAACCCCTCAAAATAATTCATCTTCAATCAATGATAATGAAGACTTAGAATCTGATGCTCTCTCAAAAAGCAAATATGTCAAACTTTGTAATTTACCTGAACACAATGGATTAATAAGAGCGGTCAGCTGGGCTCCATCTATGGGTAGAGATTATCATTTGATAGCAACAGGCTGTAAAGATGGATATGTTAGAATATTTAAAGCCACTGAACTGCCAAATGGCGAATTAAAAATAGAGACATTGGCGAAGCTTAATGATCATAAGCTGGAAGTATGGAAAGTAAATTGGAATTTGACGGGTACTATACTATCATCTGCTGGTGATGATGGTAATATTAGACTTTGGAAATGTAATTATTTGAACGAATGGAAATGTTTGAGTGTAATTAACACAAGCAACAGATCAGATAATAGAGCAATTGAACAAGAAATTGTTACCCAAAACGCTTCAGGTAAGTGATGTATGTATATGTATATATTTCAATCTATAAATGACTATTTTTATTAGTGAAGCTTTTGCTTCTTGGTTGTAAGTACCTTTTCATTTTCTTCTAATTGATTCCATAATTCTTCTTCGTCGCTTGGTTCTTCTTCTTCTACTTCTCTAGCAATATCTCTTCTCTTTTTTCTTTGAATCTTTGGTGTTTCAAGAGCAAGTTCTTCTTCTCCAAGTATATCTTCAGATTCAGCTATTATTATGGATGAGATTTCAACTCCAAGATAAACTTTAGCTAAGACTTCTCTACTTTCTGTATCAAAGACTCTAAGATATCTATCCAACCCTCCCATGGCCAATATTTCATTGTCTGTTGCAACTCCAAAAGTTGCACCAGTATTACCGCCAGAAAACTTACCTAAAAGTTTAGGTATTGGTTTGATAATTAATCCAGCCGAAGCAGAAATAGTTTTATGAGCCTTCTCGTCTCTCTCTATTAATGAATATTTTGCAATTAAACTATGTGTATCAGTGATTACAACTTCAGTTTCATCTTCATTTGAAAATGTTAATGTAAGAATTGGTTTTTCACAAACCTGATAATCTTCAACAGGTCTTCTTCCATGAGTGGTATCATATACACGTAGTTGACCATATCTTGTTGCTGTAATAAATTTATAATTATCCTTTAATTGATTCTTAAAAAATAATATTTTACTTACCCATATTGGGGATCTTAAATCCAAATGATTATTTTTAACATTCTTTCCATTAAATAAAACTTTTGGAGTAAAGTTCTTTTCAAGATTCTTTTTATTGAACACATCTTCTTTGATACTTTTTTCGTATAATCTTATGATCTTAACGTCGTTTTCCTTACCTCCATATGCAAAGATTCCATCTTCATATGGATTATTAATAAAGGCAGAAATAGGTTTGTTCTCGGGTAACTGGATTTGAATTGGATCTTTATCAAAGGATTCTTCGTTCAAGTTAACTATATATACTTTACTAGATTCATATGCAACTAATATACTATCTATGTTTTCTATAGCTATTAATGAAACTGGTTTATCCTTAGGTTCTACATTCAATTTATACAGATGTAATAATTTATACTTTTCTTCTTCTTCTAATTCAATTTCTTCATTGGTGTATTCATAAATGCTCAAGCTTCCTCCAAATCTTGATGCTATTAAGTATTTATCTTGATAATTAATTAAATGGGTTATCTTTGTTTTTGAAGTGACTTCTGGTTCTGAACAATAATTTTTGATTGATTTGGGTTGCTGTCCGTCCTTCTTCGAAGTATCTGTACCTCTATTGAATATGACTTCCTTCACAGCTCCGCTATCATCCGAGGAGACAAGTAACTTCATTGTTATACTTCGTGATACTTTTAATTTTGATCTATTATTCTTTCATTGAAAATGTGATATAGAGATGAGTATTTTTAAAAAAGTGAAAAATTATTATGCAGGATACAAAATCTAGCTGCAATTTTTTATTTTTTTATTTTCCAACTACTACAATTCTAAAAATATACTAAAAAATATAAACGATGTAGGACATAAACATCAAAGAAGTTGATGCTAAAGTTGTTGACATTGATTTGAAATAAAAATGGTGAAGTTTTATTTCTTAGTTATTTCCAAATTTATTCTCCATATTTGTAATATTTTTTTATCTAATTAAAAATAGAAAATATATATATAATCGTATAAGTAGAATAATAACGAAAAGCTCCAGTTATTATGTTTACT
Source organism: Scheffersomyces broadrunensis (assembly GCA_030563665.1). NCBI lineage: Eukaryota > Fungi > Ascomycota > Pichiomycetes > Serinales > Debaryomycetaceae > Scheffersomyces > Scheffersomyces broadrunensis. The sequence continues at coordinate 216,952 of JAJMJS010000013.1, read as the reverse complement.
ATTTTAATTAGTGAATACAAAGTATCGTTAGGACAGCTGGAAGTCATTCTAGCTAATTCAATACAGTTTATACTTGAATATCGAATAGACATCCTGCATACCAAATACACGTGAAAAATACACGTGATAAATATTTTCTACCAGAGAGCTAATAAGTTTTTCACCAAAAATGGTCCCTTGGCCCAGTTGGTTAAGGCGTGGTGCTAATAACGCCAAGATCACCAGTTCGATCCTGGTAGGGACCATTTCTTCATTGGGCGTGTGGCGTAGTTGGTAGCGCGTTCGCTTAGCATGCGAAAGGTCTCGGGTTCGACTCCTGACTCGTCCATTTTTGGAATTTTTTTGCCTATTTATGTACAACTATCAAAGTATCCAATTACTTAATTTTGAGAAGATTTGATCAAGTTTTGGGTAGGTTATCATGTTTTTTAAGTTGGGCCATTTAAAAATCAAATCCTGCATATAAACAATCTACTTTCGCGAATAGAAGAAATATAATGTCTACACACTTATCACTAGGAAGCATCAGTATGTACCCCACGTAATGTCAGTCCTTGAATCAAGTTGGCGTGATGATATAGAAGCGAAGGAAGAGATTCACCAAGTAAGTATTAGGTTTTTAAAAAGAGTCTTATTTTAAGGGCCTTTGTGACTAACATTATTTCAATATAGTTGGAATGGACTGATACTAAAGAAGAACAACTTTCTAAGTATGTGGAAGAATATAGTAATGCAGTAGTAGATCCTAGTCAATTCTATCAGAAAATTGATTGGAAATATTTGCTGAGGATACTTGAATTTTCTGATATTGATTTCTTAAAGTTAAAAGTTGATGAGCTTTATGATTCTAGATATGAATATTTTTATGATAATGAATTAGATATAAAACAAGCTGTAATACATTGGAGAACCAAGAAAAACTCCATATATAAAGAGGTGACAAATTTAATAGCATCATTGGGATTAGAATCATTTAAGGGTGAAGATGATTTATATACTTCCAATTCTCTAGTTTCTGTTTCCACTTCCAGACCTATTGATAGAGTTGTAGAAGGTCCACCACACCCACAACAACTTTTAAATGAATCAGAAATAAAACCAAAATTAGAAATGCCGGCCATGACTAAAACTCAAAGAAGAATGTCCTTAGATCTAATGCATCGCCGTCCAAACGCATCACTGGACAATATTTCTGGTTTTCGTAATAGGGATGCGAGCTTTACAAAGGCTGCCCTTATAAGTACAACATATGTCAATGCTACAACCAAAGCAGAAATAGGGATAAGGAAGAGTAATAAGGAAGTTCTGGATATACCGTTGATCAGAAATAGATTGAGAGATGTGCTGCAAAAATTAGGATTTGGATTTGTGAGATCAGTTGAAAAACCAATAAGAACTACCCCAGCTCCCAAGATTTTGATAGAAACAAGTTCATCACCCATAGCATCAATTGAATCTCAACCGAAAAGGAAAGCTTTAACTAGTACCGACAAAAAGGAAAGAAGAGGATCATTATTTGGAGAGAACCTTCCCTTATACATTAAGAAGCAATTACGTGAAGAACTGGAATCTAATAGCAAACCACAATCAATTCCAACATTTCAAGAAAATAAAAAAGAAGATATAAAAGATAAGCCAGCGATTAGTCCAGCAGCTAAGCAGCCATCTCGGTTACAGAATTTATTAGCTAATTCTCAATCGTTGTATGCACATTCGAAAGATGTCTCCAGTATACAGTCAGGTCAAAATGGCAGCCAAACACAAACTAACGATTCAGAAATTACAGACAGACATTATGATTCAGATGAGGATGAAGATGACAAAGAGTACATACTGCCTGATCTGCTTACAAAGTATTATGGAAATGACGACAACGATGAGGTACTAAAAGGTATTGATGGAGAAGGTGATATAGATGGCGATGCTGACGATGACGATTTTGTTAAATTAATTGTTAGCTTTGATAATCTTCTGGGTGTTAATGATAGAGATGACGGGGTTGATTCCCATAATGCGGAAGATAATAATGGTGATGATGACTATCTATTTAAAATTTAATATAGTACATAATATACATAATATACATATGTCTAAATTTATGTTAATTTCTTATTACTTGATGTTATGAAATTAAGCGAATATTCATAAACAAACAAAGTCACAGCACTAGTTGGAGCTGTTTTCAATAAGCTTATACCAAAGCCTTTGTATAATCCATAAATTCCTTCATTTCTAATGATATCAAAAAATAAATTTATTGCACTAACGGGCTTTGAGTCATACAAGACAGTATGCATCTGTGTTCTTTTCCGCAATGTATCCAACGGAAAAGTTACTGCCTTAGAAGTAGCCCCGGCTATGAATCCACAAAATCCTTCTATAAATGGAACCCCCTGATATGTTCTTGTAAATTCTCTAGCAACTTCGTATGACCAAAACATGACTGATGTAGTACATGCAACTGATAATGAAGCTGGCTTTATACCTGTAAAGCAACCTAATATTCCTTCTTGTTTCAATATTTGCTTGAGAGTAGATGTCATGGACAATAATTCTCTATTAGGATTTGCTGCAAGTCTTGTTCTTAATAAATCAAAGGGATAAGTAACTACTGTACTAGCTATACCAGCACCAAATCCAACAATTAAAGAATGACCCGAAGCGCCCAAGTCGATTTTATTCTTAGCTTCTATTTCACTTAATGCTTTAGATATCATTGAATATGAAGTGAATTGTGTGGCTCCATATAATATGTACAAAATTTCTGCTGGGACATTACCTTTCCAAAGAGCTCTCACACCTTCATTTTTAAGGAGATTTGAAGTTATTTGAACCATTCCGAAACTTTGGCTATAAGTTTTTCGTTGCAATTGAAGTCGTATCTTTATAGTATCAAGTGGAGCTGTGATTCCCCTTAAAAAATTGATGTTAGTTGCAATTCACGTAGCTTACAAAAAAATAAATTAACTTACCTTGCCACAGCTCCTGAAATGGAGCCCGCAAGTAAAGACTCGTAGGGAGATACATGCGACCCTTTCTGCAAATGGTCTTCTCTTCTACTAGACTCCATGCATTCAGTGTAATAAAGAAGCGATGTATTGATTTTAGTTGATATTAAATGTTGATAGAATTTCTTTAAGATTTGAGTTAGCGAGCAAAAAAAGAACTTATCGCTAAATTTATACCTTTTAATTTATATAATCTTTCAACCAATTCTTTTCATACTTCTCTTCATATATTGATTAATGTAAGGTACAGAATATGTATTGATTTATAATATTGATGTTTCTTTCTAACTATCTGAATCAGTTTGGGTTCAAAGTAATCGTTTGAATCATTGATTAGTATATTCTGTCCGTAGCAAATATAGTGATATTATCAGCATATAACAAATACATGAGTTCGAAAAGACTTATTTTCATGAAATTTTTCTTTCTTCTTCTTTTTCTTCAATATTCATTCGTGAATTATTTATGAATTATTTATGAATTATTTATGAATTATTATGAATTATAATAATACTATCCATCACCAAAAAATAAATAATAAGAACGCGTCAAAAATAAACTTTCATCATTATACTTGAGATTATTATAATTGACAATCAACTATGCCGTATGATAAACCCATAATTGATCATCCAAGGATACGACGGAGCTTATTTTCAGAATTACAAAAGAAAGTAAGTGCTATTGATAGTACTTTATCCCTTCATTATGCATCTCATACGACGGATCCGTTGGTGACTAAAATACTTGAATCAGCTTCAAATTTAGCACAGGTTAGAATGAAAGTAAGCGATCTTCAAGTCATTTACTTAATTAATCCATATTTTTATTCGATTTATAGTTCTAATGATAATCCATTTGATTTTTCGAGGATCTATATGTCTTTTCCTCAAGGTTGGAAGAATTCTATGATGGAAAAGAGGAAACCTCAATTTACAGAAAGTATTAATGAATGGATACGAAATAATCAAGACACCAATGATTTAGAAGCTCCAACGATGAATGAAATTTTACAGTTCAATGACAAATTAGACCAAAGTTTATTGTCGTCTAAATCAAATACTCCACTGCCAACAAAAGTAACTAAACTTCCACGATCAAATTCATCCTCTCCAATCAAGAGAAATTTATTTAAAGAATTAAAAAACGAAACTTCAAAATTCCAGTACAAACAGCGTAATGAAATCAAAGAGCAACAAAAGAATAATGGATTATCCTTAATTGAAAGAATAAGATTGAAAGAAAAATTAAAGAATGAATCAAAAGATGATCCATTTAATGATCCACAAGCTAAATATGAAAAATATTTAATTGAAAAGTCAACATCAATTTATGAAGTTATCTTTCAATTATTTACAGAAAAATTACAATCTGAACCATTTAAATTATTCTCAGTTCCTAAACTTTGTGAAATTATTAAGGATAGTTCAAATTATCCCTTAGATAAAGATGAAATTGTTGATATACTTCATTTAATGGAAAAGAAATTGTCTGATAAAAAGTTTAGTATTGTTAAGAGGGATGATATTTCAGTTTTAAAGGTGGCAAATTTAAATAGAAATGATGATTTAAAACTATTCTATTAAAATTTTTTATGTATATTTATGTATATATTTGTATTATTAGTATTATTATAAAAAAAAGTCTGAACAATTTCTCAGTTGCTTTCAGGGATTTTAACATATCTTATGACTAGTTCTGAATATGTACAATTCTATAAAATTAAAAATAACCCTTGTTTAATGAATTAAAAATTTAATTAGTGGTTTCTTGTTTAAGTTCTTCTTCATCTTCATCTCTTAAAGCAATATCGGCAGCAGCAGAATTCATGAAATAATGTTTCAAAACAAGTTCAATTATCCAAGTACCACCTAAATCAAGTAAAATACTACCAGTTAATTTGGTTTTAAATTCAAAAGACATTGGAACGAATTGCATAGCTTCATTAATTTCAGGCCAGAATTCGGTTGAACCAGAAAGTGCTAAACCCGCAACTCCTAATAAACCATAATACATTCCTTTATTATCTTTAATACTTTGTCTAAATGGTAAACCAATATAATTCACAGCAAAAGTTGAAACTTGTTGAGCTAATTGTAATAAAAACATGGCAGTATTTAATAAGGATGGGTTGAATTCTTTTTCTAAATCAACTTTTGGTTCCCTTGGTTCTAATATATAAATTTCACGAGTGATGTAAACTAATGTAATAATATGAATTGCAAATTGACCTAAAATTGAGCCCATAATATATTTATTAAAAATACCATCTTGTGGTCTTTCCTTAGATAATTTTTCAATTGGTTTACCTCTTGAAATTGATAAGAAACAAACAGATAATAAAATACCAGAAATAGTGGCCTGAGCATCACCAAATTTAATACCAGCTAAATATAACACAGAAAGTGAATAAGCAGAAATTAAACAATTTAACGCTAAAATCTTATACATTTGAATAGTTGATACTAAAGCAACACGACCTTGACGAATAATATGAGTAACAGCAGAAACGTTGGCTAATTTAGAAGTAAATGGAGCTGCAACTGATGCATCACCTAACTTTAATACTGGGGCTTCATCTTCACCTTCAGCTTCATTTAATGCACCTAATAACGCATCAGCGATTCCTCCTTTACCTGTTTCTTCTTGAGTTGGTTTAATTGGTTGATATCCAGCTCTGACGGCGGCACTAACAGCTTTTCTCATTTCATCACTAATAGTAACACCCTTCTTTTCCATTGCTTCCAAGTATTTTGGATTTGATGGACCAGGAGGATATAAATGGGCAATATTAGCAGGAACAGGTGGAGGAGGTTTACCCCAATTAATAAACAATTGAGCTTGCTTATTATAAATCTTTTGAAGAGCATCATTTTTTCTATTTTCAGCAATTTTCTTTAAACCATCTTCTGTACCATTCAATAAAGCAATACCAATATGAGCTTGTTTTAAAGCACCAACATCATTAGTACCATCACCACACATTAAAGTATTATAACCAGCTTCTTTTAAAGAAGTTAAAATGAATTCTTTTTGATTTGGTGAAACTCTAGCATAGACCCAAGTATGTTTTAATAAATCTAAAATTTGATCATGATCAGCTAAATAATTTAATGCATAACCAGTAATACAAACATCGAATTTTTTAAATAATTGTACGTCAATATTATCAGAAGATTTAAATGGAATAATAACAGTTTCATTAACATTTCTCCAAACTAAATTATCATCTTCACCAATTTGATGATGTTCTTCAGGTGCATCTAAGATTAAAACATCTTTAGTTGTAATAGAAACTTCTTTAGCAACATGACAAGCAGTTAATGGATTATCACCAGTAATCATAACACTTCTATGAGATGATTCATTTAACATTTTAATTGTTTCAATAGCATCTGATTTTAAAGGACAATGGAAAACAATAAATCCACCAAAATGTAATTTTGATTCGACATCTTCTCTTTTAATTTTTGAAACATTAACACTTGAGTCTAAATATTTATAAGCTAAACCTAAAACTCTTGAACCAGATCTTGTAAATGATTTAAAAATTTCTTCATAATTTTCTGGAGCATCAATAATCATTGAACGAATAGTTTCAGGGGCACCCTTAACAGCAATGAACTTTTTATCTGGAATTGAATTAATTGAAGAAATTGCAGCTGATCTTTTTAAAGCTGAAGAAAATTGGAAACGACGTAAAATTTTAATTTTTTCAACTTTACCCTTTTCACTAGTTCTTTCAACATTATCATTTTTACCAACAGTCCAATGAGCAGCTTTTAAAGTAGCTTGTTCCATTGGATCACCAACAACATCACCGTCATCTAATTTAACTAATGCATGAGCGGAACCTAAAATATAAGAAGTGGTTTGTGGAGCTTCATTACATTTAAATAAATGGTGAACATCATCAGGTTTAAAACCTGCTAAACCTTCAAATACTAAATCTTCAGCTGTTAAAGTACCAGTCTTATCAAAACAACAAACATCTATTCTACCTGCTAAAGGAATTCTAAATGGTTCAGTACAATAAATATAAAATTTTTGTAAAGCAGCCAAGGAAGAGTTAACTGCCATAGTTAATTCCATTGGTAATTCAGGAGGAACAACAGATGTAATAATAATAATACAATCTAAAATTAATTTAGCTTGAATTCTACCCATTTTTGTACCTTCAACCCAAACATACCAAGAAGCAGCAATTGCAAATTGTAATAAAAATAAAATAAATAAGAAAGCTTCCTTATTACCAACCGAAACTCTTTCACTTGAAAAAATCATCATACGAACTAAAGAACCTTGAGAAGTCTCAAAACCAGTTTTAATAACATAAGCTAATGCACCACTATCTGGAGAATTTGGAATATGAGAATTTTCAGGTTTTGTAACTTGTAAAGCCAGAGTTCCTCCATGTAAAATAGAATTTTTATCAAATCCTTCAGGTTGTAAATTTTCTTCCGATGGTCTTAAATTAATTGATTCTTTTAATAATGGAGTTGATTCACCTGATAACATAGCTTCATTCACAATAGCAGTACCATCAATCAATAACAAATCACAAGGAAGAGCACTATCTTCATGGGTTCTAGCTACTGAAACTAAATCGCCTGGTAATAATTGACTGGTTTGTAATTGAATCCAAGTTTGATCTCTAAATACATAAATATCATAAGGTTTAATACCCATTGATTGAAATTCGGCCATTGTTGTTCTTCTTTGGAAAACAGTTGTCATTTCAAATGAAACCAACATAAATAATGAAAATAATGAATAATACCATTGTTCATCCATACACCAAAGTGCAACACAAAAAATTTGAAATACAAAAAATGGGGCAACAGCATGTTCTTTAAATAATTCTAAAAATGTAGGAATTGGAATATCAAATTTATTATCACCATAATTTCTAGTATATTTTTCTAAATCACCAGATAAACCTTTTGAATTTTGAAAATAGGCTAAAGGTGGTAATTCATCAAATTTAAATTGAGGAGGAGAAAATTTTAAAGTTGAATCATGAAATAAATGTCTTCTTTTTTGATATAAAAAACTGGTTTGAATTTCACCATCATGAAATTTTTCACGATTGATTTTACAAATTTCTCCAACTCCTGAATTTGGAGCAGGAGTTATTTGAATATAACTTGCTTCATTAATTGATTTAACTTTTGAATAATTAAAATTAGAATTAATTGCAATGTTCCAATGAGGCATTAACCAAAACAATAAATTTAAAGAAATAATGGCAATCAGATAAACAAAGGTCCATTCTTTACCAACTATATAAGTATCATAATGTTGAGTATAAATTTGAAAACAAATTGGATAAATAATGGCAAATGGCCAAACATAAGGTCTAAGAATGAAGGACTTTGGTACCAACAAATCTGCACCTTGAATGGCAGGATTGTCTACTATATTAGACATGACTTGTAATAAGATTCAATCTTAGTAAAGAGATTAATCTAAATAATATTTGATTGATTCAAAAAGTAAATAAATAGAAACAAATTCTTGCAACATAGAAAGTTAATTGATTCAGATTTGTTTTACGCCAACGATTATCAAAAAAAGGAAAGAAAACTTTTCAACCAAAATACACGACCGCACCAAAAAGAAAAAAAAGCTTCTAAGAATCGAGTAGAACAAAACTATGACTTTTTTTTTTTATTTATTTAGATATTAGATATTAGATATCAAAAAAACTCTTAAATAATTTAATTAATTAAACAGATTTAAAGTATAATATAATCTAAGTGGCAAAGTAGTTTAACCAGAGCTTTGACTTGTAACATTTTTTTTTTCTGTATACTTTTCTTGATTTCGTTTTTAATTTTGGGTATAAATGTTGGGTTTCATGCTTCGTATAGACTACGATGTAAGTATTATTGAATTCACTGGATCATAAAGAACATACACACACACACAAATATGTATACATATAACTGTTCTTTGCGACAATAATCGTGTAAAAATGAAAGTATATATATAAAGTATAAGAATAATTCTATATATTCAAAAATAGTTGATAATCCTTACCAAGTATATTGTATAACAGTATATCATGAAAGTAGAATTAAATCTTCAATTTGACCCCTTGCTGAATGATATGTGAAGATTATTAAAAATAGAATTATGCATTTAAGTCAATACACTTATATAATTATAGGGATGCATAGTAAATCCGCTAATAAGACTTTTAAGAGTAAAATAATATAATAAATAATTATTATTTAATTATATGATAGTATGACATGACATGACATGACGTTACCGGGTAAAGGTATGTTTTTGCATCCATTGTAGATAATAATTAAAATGAATCATCTCATACCATTTATAAAAAAAATAAAATCAAAATCACACGATGAGGAATAAAACGGAAAGCAAAAAAAAAAATAAAAAAAAAAAAAAAAAATGAAAAAAAAAGGAAAATTGAAGTACTCTTCGGGATTTCCTAATTGGGACATTAAACATGATGATTATCTCAATTCCATGACTTCACTAAAATAGGATGACAAACTACTATGATACACATATATATATATGATAAATGAATAGATATCGAGAGATTAGAAAAAATATATTACAGGCGGATTTATTTGTGTATCGTTAAAAATGTATTCGTTAAAAAAAGGCAAACTCATAAGAATCGTAACTAACATAAAAAAGAATTGTAAAAGTGTAAGTAAAAGAAATGAAATAATAATAATAAATACATAGTTGATAATAAACTTTTATTTTAATTGTAAGAAAAGATAATATTAGCCTTATTACCGTATTCTTCCATGCTATTGGCTGGAGTTTCCATTGAAAATAATTGTTTTGAAACTTTCTTATGATCTAAAGTTTGATTTTTCTTGGTATCATAAGAATAATCTTCTCGAGCTGATTCATATTGTTTTATTTCAATATCATTTTCATCTTCATCACTATAATCACTTTCATCTTCATACTGTTCATCTCCTTCTTCTTCTTCATCAACTTCAATAAATGAATTTGTAGTATGAGTATCAGGTGGAGTATTAAGTTGAGGATTAGAACTAACTTCTTCTTCTCCTTTCTTTGATTTATTACTATGGTGATGAGTAGAATGATGATGATGATCGGTAAAGAAATCACAAGTTATAATTTCTTTATATAAACTTGATAATGAAATTCTATCATTGGGATTTAATTGGAAAATTTTATCTAATACTCGATTAAATTGAAATGATATTGGTAATATTGTACTTAAAATATTTTTATTATTATTTAAAATATAATTTTTAAATACATCATTATTATTTTGTTGATCTTTAAATGATGCAATTGGCCATGGATTTCTTGAACATGAAATATTTATAAATAATATACCTAATGACCAAATATCACCAGCTAATGTTGGGAAATATTTTGAATTAGATGCAGTTATTGATGAATTATTAATTTCAACTGAATGATATTGTTTCATATCAACTAATGATTTTATAATATTATTGGTATTAAAATTTGTTGTTCTTTCAGGTGCCATATAAAATGATGAACCACGACATGCATTACAACAAATTAAATTTGAATCCATTGCTAAACCAAAATCAATTAATACTATATGAATTTCATTATAATCAACTATTGGACTTGAAGATTTTCTTCTATAATTTGGATTATAATTAATCATAATATTTTCGGGTTTTAAATCACAATGATAAATACCATTTTGATCACAATATTCAAGAGCTTCAATTAATTGTAACATAACATTTTTCATTAATAATTGTTTTAATTGTGAAGGTTGATGTCTTTGAAATATTTCATTATCAATTATATTGTTAAATAAATCACCTTGTTCAAAATAATCCATTAATATTATAATGGCTAAATTATCAAGATTTAAAACTTTATGAATGGTTATAATATTTGGATGATGATGAACTTTTAAATGTAAAGCAATTTCTCTTAAAAATGAACAATGTAATCCATCATTTTTAATTAAATTTAAATCAATTTCATTAGCTAAAACTCTTGGATGATTAGCAAAATAATCATAAATTTTTCTTTGAATGTATTTTTTATTTTCTCCAGCATCCTTTGGTGATGCATGTTTTAATGGTGGATCTTTTAATAACATTTTCGCAGCATATTGTCTACCAGTTGTAATATCTTGAACTAAATAAATTAATCCATAAGTACCTGCACCAATTTTTTTAACAAATTTTAAATTTCCATTCATCATAAATCCATCTAATTGAATCAGATTTGGATTTGTAGGTATTATTTGATTTGGTGTAACATATGGTTGATGAATTTGTGGTTGAGTTGAATCTAGTAAAGGTAAAATATTTAATGTCATTTTATGATAGTTCTTGGGGTAATATGCAGGTTGAGTCTATAGTATAGTATAGTAATAATTGTAGTAGTAATAATAATAGTTAAAGTAGTAAATAATAACAATTAATTGATGATAATTGTTAATTGTTAATTGTTAATTGTTTAATATATGTGTTGATAATATTTTGATATTAAAGAAATAACAAAAGAAATCAATAACAATAATTAGGATATCCACATGCATTTATATATAAAATTCAATTATTTGCCATGGTTCGTTAAATCTTTAAAATTACGTGCCATTAATTTTTATTTTTTAGGAGAAATTTTTTTTTTTTTATTTTTTTTTTATTTTTTTTTTATTTTTTTTTATTTTTTTTTTCTTACGTATAAAATATGAGCGGCTGCATCCGAAGGAATATTTAGGAATCTCAAATAAATCATAATATTTTATATTTTATTGAAGGAAACAATCATGAATCATATAATTCAAAGCAACCAAGCCTACAATTACGCAGATCCTTGCAAGTGAAGCTTACTTGACCGTTCATCTTTGACCATTGATTGTAATTGTGCTTCATACTATTGTGTTACTAATAGGTAATTAGTAATAATCAATATAATAATCAATAATTAAAAATACAGCCTATCTCTGACATCAATACTTGAGTAATCATATCTGCATTTTTATTCCGATTTCTTAAGTATATTATTGTTTTGGGTCTTTTACTAACAAAAATAATTAAAAATAGATACCCAACCCTAATTAAAGTCCATTTCATGCATATAGATGATTCAACTATCCACCACCCCCCCAGCTTTTTTTTGTTTTTTTTTTATAAATAACAAAAACTAAAAAAAAGTCATGTGGTGTGATTAGATCAGTTCATTTTTTTATTTTAAAAAACTTTTTTTTGTTTGTGTTAAAGCATTGGTAAGATCTACACGACCCTTTTTTTTTTCTTTTTCTTTTCTTTTACGTTAAATTCCGGATGGATTTTAATGTCCGTGATGACACTCTGAATATTATGATCTTCGGTCAGCTGACCTCAGCCTCACTGTCTCTTCCTCATCTCTTGGCTTTATTCATTAACTTAGCCTGGTCTATATAATAAATATTTTATCCTTGTTGATCTCATCAATATTTTTTAGATAATAATATATTTTATACAAATGTTATTATCATAATGATGTATTGTTACGTTTACGTTTTAAATGACATTTTGTTTCAAAGATTATCTCATTTGGGGGGGGGAAGGACGCAAACAAATGCTGTAATTTTATAAATTAAGTAAAATTAATTTTAAAATCCTCTAATAGAATAAGATACCCGTAACCTATGCAATAGAAGGAGAAGGAGAAGGAAAAATACAAAGAAAAATTAAAGTAAATATTGGTTACTATTAAACGAAACATTTTTTCACATGCAAAATTTTGAAACCAATACATAACATCAGATTTTAGATAGGCTAAACTATGTAGAGTAACGACCTAATTTCAAATAAAAGGCATTGAAATCGCATTTTAGCGCACTTAATTATACTATAACAGGAAAACTAATATTAATTATAAACAATAAACAATAAAAATAAGAAAAATATCATATGCAAAATTTTTCTTTATTTTGAAATTGTACGGTTTGTCACTAAATACTTTGTCGCCATTTTTGCATTTCTAGGGGAGAAGACCGCGGGGGGGGGGAAGAGAGAGAAAAGTAGAAATAAGTGCCTAAAAGTTTTGTACCTAACGGAAAATTTAAACTTTTTTTTTTCGCAGCTTCCCTAAAGCAGGGGGAACTGGATAAACCCTATAAAATATAATTCAACTTTAATTTATAAATAATACTTTATTGTTTCACATGCAAAAGTTGTTCATTATACTCTATGCCTACCTGTTTCTAGAAAAAAACTGAATTTAGAGTTATAATCAGATCCTAATTTACGTAAATGAAGTCCGTATCGTGTCTTTACTTTTATATTTGTTTACATATTTTTAACTATACAAATTTTCACATGAAAATTATTTTTAACTTGATTCATAATTTGTTGTTCTTTATTTTTTTACAACCAATTTTTATTGATTTCAATGAAACAACTACCAGTAGCAGGTTTACTATCTACAATGGCTTCTTTTAATTCGTCATTCGTAATTGTTGGGAATTCAACTTTATAATATTGATCAGTCAAGGCCTCGATTAAACCAGGTAATTTCTTGGTTGTGGTTAAATGAACAATTGATCCACCCCAACCTGCACCTGTGATTCTAGATCCATAAGAACCATTTAATAAAGCAATAGAACAAATCTCGTTTAATTTTTTATTGGAAGAATTATTTAATAAATCAAGTGATATTTGAGATTCATTCATAATTTTCCCAAATGATTCTAAGAATTTCTTTCCATCAGAATCGTTGGCCAGTTGAAATAATTTTAAGCATTCTAAAACTTTTAAACTTTCAGAATATACATGTTTAACTCTTTGATATAATTTAAGAACTTCAAATTTAACTGGTACTTTATTTAAATAAATTTGTTTAAATTGATCTTGAGAAATTCCTAATGATTTACTAATATGTTCAATTGAAAATCCTTTCTTTTCTTCATCATTAAAAATATTTTCTTGTTCAATTAAGATTAAAAGTTGCTGTAATCTTTTAATACCAATTTCAATATCATTTCCATCCCATATTTCCTTCTCATGTAAAATATTTTGAAAATAACTATCTAAAAATCCTCTTAAACTACCACTTTGAATATTGGAATCTTTTGGTAAAACTAGTCCAAATTTATGAGCCAATAAATCAGCTCCGATTCCCATTTCAACAACTCTTAAATTGTAATGAATTGGAGCAGTTTCATGTTTATTACTTTTTTGTAAACTATTGGTAATTAAGAAGGAAATTTCATCATCTTTATCTTTAGAAACTTGAGGAAATTTAAAAGGTACTCCAATTAATTTGGGTTTAAATTTAACTAATAATGCCTTTGAAGATTCCCCATAAATCGAAGCGCATTGATCCATACCACCAGTATTCACTCCAACATAATGTTCAGAAACAACAGTTATTTTAGTTAAATCTCGTTTTGAAATTTTTGTAATATTATTAGCTTTTAAAATTGCTAATGTTGAAGCAACACAAAATGCCGCCGATGAACTTAAACCACCACCAGTTGGAACAGTACCATTGAATGCAATTTTCAAACCATTTAAAGGTTTTTTTCCATGATTTAATAATTCAGGTTGAGTTTCTAAAATAAATTTATGAGCAACTATTAATCCACATTTAAAATAATTGGCCCAAGAAAAAGTATCATCCTGATTAATTGATATAACACTTCCATCAGATGGTAATTGGAAAGTTCGAGGAGAAAATGAATCATCAGTATTAATTAATTGAATTTCATGAGAATTTGAATAAGATTTACCAGCTCCAATAACATCAACATCAATTGCCATAGGTAACACTGGAAAAAAATTATAATCAATATGATCTCCCATTAAATTAACTCTACCAGGAGCACGAGTTAAAAATTCAGGTTCATCGTTGAATGTATTCTTGAACTTATTAATTAAATTTTTAATTCTTGTTTCATGAATTAAAGGATTTGATGAAAATGTTAAATCGTTAAAAGTTGGAACTAAAGGATATTCAGACGTCATCTGTTTTCTTTTTTGATAAAACGTGGTGAAAGCGATATTAGCAAACTATTATAAGAAATAGCAAGAAAGTATCAATAAAGCCAAAAGTAGTATATGAAAAACTAAAATTGGAAAACTTGACATGCATTTATATATGGAGATTTTTAAATTTTTTAAATTTGATAATTAACACGACCAATAAAATATGTAACGTTACACATTTTGGTAGCAGTACTGTATAACGTATATACTATATATAGGAATTGACTGAATGTCTGCATAAATTTGATGGGGTGTAATATAATATACTCATTCAATTCATAAAAAAATTTCTAAACTCCAAGCTTTTTGCTAATCGTACACATGGGGTTGCGGGGGAATAAATGTTCTTATGAAGTTTTGAGTGCTATTACGAGACATTGAGAGTTATTTTGTTAATAGTTGAATTGTATTTGAAAAGGATAAAGTAGTGATGGATTTGAACCAGTTTAATCACAACTAGAACCAGAGAGCTCTACCTCGTGATGGTTTAAAATTGCCAAATAAAGGTTCTAAAATTTAACGAGCATAAATCTCAGAGTATACTTTGAAAACCATAAAGGCGGACGAATTTTTTTATTTCTTTTAATTAATTAGCTCAATGAACTTTTTTTTCCAACACTATTTAGGAAGAAATAACAAAAAAATAAAAAGAAATTATAATGAAATATAATCAATCCGAAAGTTAATCCACGAGATGGTATTGTTTACATTATCAGACATTTTCTAATATTTTTGATAATTAAACCGTTTACATGTTGTTTTCTATTACCGACATGAAGCATCAGATCTTTTTTATAGTTTATAGTAAGATCGGAGAAACTCTCATAGTTAAAAGTGAGAGTTTTTTATGTAACGTGACATATTTTTTCTCCCATAGTTAAAAATTGTTTAGCAAGTCCATCCGTAATTAGGAGTAAAAAAATATTTAAAAAAGGTGGAGGAGGGATCTAATAAATAGATTATTCAACGCAACTTCCACAGTCCAAAATTTACAAAATCTTCTACTTCTTCTTCTTCTTCTTCTTGTTGTTGTTCTACAACTTAAGCTACACATATTAGTATAAGTAATCCAATCCAATCCAAATCATGTCTGAATATATCCTCGTCACTGGTGGTGCTGGTTATATCGGTTCTCATACTGTTATTGAATTAATTAATAATGGTCATAAAGTTGTTGTTGTTGATAATTTAGTCAATTCAAGTTATGATGCTATTGCTAGAATTGAATTCATTGTTAAACAATCGATTCCATTCTTTAATGTTGATATTAGAGACCATGCAAAATTATCTGAAGTTTTTAAATTGTATAAAATTAAAGGTGTTATTCATTTTGCTGCTTTAAAAGCTGTTGGTGAATCAACAAAAATCCCATTAGATTATTATGATAATAATGTTAATGGTACAATTAATTTATTAACTGTCTTAAAAGAAAACAATGTTAAAACTATTGTTTTCAGTTCTTCAGCCACTGTTTATGGTGATGTTACAAGATTTGGCGATAATAGATATATTCCAATTCCTGAAGAATGTCCTCAAGATGCAACCAATCCATATGGTAGAACTAAATCAATTATTGAAAATATTTTAAAAGATATTCATTCAAGTGATTCCAATGAATGGAAAGTTGCAATCTTAAGATATTTCAATCCAATTGGTGCTCATCCTTCTGGTTTAATTGGTGAAGATCCTTTAGGTATTCCAAATAATTTATTACCTTATTTATCTCAAGTTGCAATTGGCAGAAGAGAAAAATTATCAATTTTTGGTAATGATTATAAAAGTCATGATGGTACTCCAATTAGAGATTATATCCATGTTATTGATTTAGCAAAAGGACATATTTCAGCTTTGAATTATTTAGATAAACTTAATAATCAAGGTTTATATAGAGAATGGAATTTAGGTACTGGAAAAGGTTCAACTGTTTTTGATGTTTATAAAGCCTTTTCAAAAGCTGTTGGAAAGGATTTACCTTATGAAGTTGTCGGTAGAAGAGATGGAGATGTTCTTGATTTAACCGCCAATCCATCAAGAGCCAATAAAGAATTAGGTTGGAAAGCTGAATTAGATATTGAAACCGCTTGTAAAGATTTATGGAAATGGACTACTCAAAATCCTCATGGTTTTAAAGTTGAAGGTTATAATTGGAAAACTTTCGAAAGCGATGGAAATTATGGTAATAGATTACACACTATTGTCAATGGCGAATTGACTGTTTCATTAGCTAATCGTGGTGCTTTAATTCAAGATATTAATTTTGATGGTGACCATATTGTTAATGCTTATGATAATGGTGATGATTATTTATTAAAATCAAATCCATTCTTTGGTACAACAGTCGGACGTGTTGCCAATAGAATTGCAAATGCAGAATTTGAATTAAATGGTAAAACTTATCATTTACCAAAAAATGAAAATAATAATACATTACATGGTGGACCAGTTGGTTATGATAAAGAAAATTTCTTAGGTCCTATTGTTAAAAAGGAAAAAGATGTCTTTATTGTGGAATATTTATTAATCGATCCTGATGGAAAAAATGGGTTCCCAGGTGATGTTGAAAATATTGTGAGATATTATATTGATAATAAATCTATTAAAATTGAATATGAATCTCAATTAATTGGTGATAAAGTTGATTCAACTCTTATTAATATTACAAACCATTCATATTTCAATCTTTCTGGTGATGCTACAACTGATGATACTATCGTTAAATTAAGTTATGATAAATATTTAGAGGTTGACGATGTTACTTTGTTACCAACAGGTAATGTTATTAAACACGATAGAGTTGATGCAAATGAACCAATTACTTTAAGTGAAGCTACATTCTATGATTATTGTTTTGTGGTTGATAATGATGCTCATTCTATTGATACAAGATCATTTGAATTAAAACAAGTCTTTGAAGCAACTCATCCAAGATCAAATACTAAATTTATAGTTGCAACAACTGAACCAACTTATCAATTCTATACTGGTGTTGGTGTTAATACTAAAGGATTTGTAGCACGAAGTGGATTCTGTGTTGAACCAGGTAGATTTGTTGATGCCATTCATAATAAAAAATGGGCTCCTCAAGTTATCTTAAAGAAAGGTGAAGTTTACGGTAGTATTATTCAATATAACTTATCCAAGGTTTAAAAAAATAAAAATATAAAGAAAGGAAAATTAAAATATATAACTAAAAATGTTTATGACTCTTTTATATAGTATAAAATGAACAATTTTTTTAAAGGATCTAAATCTTGTATCGCTAAACAACTTTACGATTAGAAGTAGTTCAAAGTAAGACCTGAATTCAATATGAAACTGGTGGAAATAACCAAATCATAAAATTTTGATCACGTGAAAAATCTATATTTGTATGTAACGCTCAGATTGTATTTTGATTTTGAAATAAGTATCCTCTTGAAGTAAACATTGCTTCAGCAAATAGTCATAATGAAAGTTTATTCAGTATATATACTTAACAAAGCAGGTGGTCTAATTTATCAAAATGATGTTAATCCAGGTCTTAATAAGTTGAGTGCTAATGATTATTTAGTGCTAGCAGGTACGCTTCATGGTGTTCATGCTATTGCTTCAAGATTAACACCAACAATAAATGGGAAAGAAAGTTCGACTACAACTGAATCAAATATCAATCGTAACCCTATAATACTATCCACTGGCAAAGCACAGGATGCTAATAACAATAAATCAGGTTTACAAAGTATAGAAACTGATCTTTTTAATTTATATATTTTCCAAAGTTTAACAGGTATAAAATTCATATTAATAACATCACCAAATCCAATTGTACATAATTTACAACACCAAGAATTACCCAGTAAAGGAGAATTAAGCAAGCAATTTCATCAAGCCAATGAAGTATTCAAACAATTATACATTTTATATTCAGATTATGTTATGAAGGATCCATTTTATTCATTGGATATGCCAATAAAGAATAGTTTATTTGATTTAAAAGTCAAAGAAGTTGTATATTAATTATTTTATAGATAGTCCTATACATAGCTATAATTTATAAACACTGATAGTGATTATTTATCAAATCTTTTATACCATCTTTAAAATCTATTTTTGGTTTCCAACCTAACTCTTTAATTTTATCAAAATTTATTGAATATTGTAAGTCATTATAATTTCTATCCTTTATAAATATAATTTTATCATTTATCTCATCATTATTTCCAAGATACATTTCATATATTAACTTAACCACTGAATAATTGTCGATTTCAAAATCACTTCCAATATTATAAATTTCATTTTCTTTACCATTTTTCCAAATTAATTCTAATCCCATTAAGAAATCCATAACATGCAAATATCTTCTCTTATTAAGTCCATTTCCATGAATAGGAATCTGTTGATTATGTTGAAGACAATTCAAAGTACGAGATATTATCTTTTCAGGATATTGGTTTGGACCATATATATTATTTGGTCTTATTATAGTGATTGGCAATTTATATGAATATTGATATGAATTTATTATAAGATCAGTAGCCGCTTTAGAAGCTGAATAAGGATTAGTTGGTACTAAACGACCATTTTCATCGGCATCGACACCTATATCTCCGTAGACTTCATCAGTTGAAATATGTAAAAAATTCAATTTTATTTGAGGTCGAGAACTCTTTAATAATCTATAGCATTCTAATAAATTTTGAGTACTTAATATATTATTCTTCGTATAATACAAGGGATCTTCAAATGATCTATCAACACATGATTCAGCAGCAAAATTAATTATATCAGTTATTTGATATAATTCATAGTTTTCAACTATTAGCTGATATAATTCATCAAAAGATTCCGATAAATCAAGTTTAATTAATTTATAATTTATATCATTACTAAGATCTTGAATATTCTTAGTTGAATTATAACTGGAATAATTTAATTTATCAATGCAAATAAAGTAATAGTTGGGGTATTTCTTAACAAAGTAATTTAAAAAGTTTGAACCTATGAAACCAGCACCACCAGTCACTAGGATATGCTTATCATATACCTTAGTCATAATAATATTACTGAGTATATGAATGAAGAAAATATATAATACTAAGCAGTTATATATTTATATATATATATATTCTCGATAAATGATGAGGATATGATAGATTTCTCTTAACAAATGAAAAAGTACAACGTTACATACATTACCCCATACATAAGCAAAGACAAGTAGTTATCTATTTGACAGTAGTTAAAAATTACGAGTCAAAGTATGACCAACCAAAACGATTTACTAGAAACAGCTAATGCAAGAATTTAATAAAATTATTTGTCAAACCAGAACTCATCATCATTTCTGTTGGTTTGTCAGACATTTTGTCTTCATATGGGGTGTCAATCTGACAATTTAACCGAGTTGGGTTACGCACGACCCTAAAATATTACAACGTTACAGAAAAATGTTCGAAAAACAGAGAATAAACAGATAAAATCCATATCATCGGTCAATTTTTAAAATCACTGGATTTCACCCAACTTTTCCTATAAAAAGAAGGTAATATCTCGTCCAAACCACCCCTTAAACATGAATGGAATGGAACATTTACTAAATCCAATAACATCCACTCCAACTTATAGAAAGATGACACAACAATTTGATTTCACAAATCATTCTCATCGTCGTTATAATCCTTTAACTAATACTTATATCTTATGTTCACCACATAGAGCCAAAAGACCATGGCAAGGTGCCCGAGAAGAAGTGAAGAAGTTGAACTTGCCAAATTATGATCCAAAATGTTATTTATGTCCTGGAAATATAAGAGCAACTGGTGATGTTAATCCAAAATTTGATTCGACTTTTGTATTTACTAATGATTATCCTGCTGTTAAATTAGAACAACCTGTTTATATTGACGATGAAGAAAATGATACATTAAGAGGTAGATTACTTAAGACTGAAGGTGTTAGAGGAAAATGCTTTGTTATTTGTTTTAGTCCTAATCATAATTTAACAATTCCTTTGATGAAAATTAATGACTTAGTTGAAGTTATTAATACATGGCAAAAGTTATATGAAGATTTACAGAAGGAAGCATTGTCTGGTGAAGCACCTTATAAATATTTACAAATCTTTGAAAATAAAGGATTTGCTATGGGTTGTTCAAATCCTCATCCTCATGGTCAAGCTTGGTGTTTAGATGTTGTACCTACAGAAGTTGATCATGAATTAGAAAATATGGGTAATTATCATAAAAAATATCATTCACATATGCTTGGTGATTATATAAAACTTGAATTAGAAGAAAAGGAAAGAATTGTTCTTGAAAATGATTCATTCATAGTAGTTGTACCATATTGGGCTCTATGGCCATTTGAAACTTTATTACTTTCAAAAGAACATTTGAGATCCACTAGTGATTTTAATGATAATCATAAGAGTGATTTGGCATCTATATTAAAGAAATTAACTACAAAATATGATAATTTATTTAATACTTCATTCCCTTATTCTATGGGTATTCATCAAGCTCCGTTAGTTTGTACTGAAGAAGTTAAGAATGCTTCATGGTTTCATATGCATTTTTATCCACCTTTATTAAGATCAGCTACTGTTAAGAAATTTTGTGTTGGTTTCGAAATGTTAGGTGAACCCCAAAGAGATTTAACTAGTGAACAAGCCGCTTCTAGATTAATTGAATTAAGTGGTGATGTACATTTCATGAATCAATAAATATAATATTCGTCATAACATAAGTACTGATTTTTCTTTTTCTTTTTTTTTAAAAAATATAGATAATATAAATATATATATCATTTAATAATGTTTTAAAAATGATTATAGTAATACAAATTTTTAGCAGCTTTTCTCTATTTTAAAAAAAATTTCTTTTTTTTTTTTGTTTTGTTCTCTTTTTGCATAAATTTTTTTTTACAGTAATCTAGAGAAGAGTTTATTTGATTTAGAATCATAACAAAAAATGACAAAGGAGGAGACTGTGATACCCGAAATATCATCTTTGAATATATCAGATGAAGATAAACTACCACCGTTGAAGGAAACTAAACCTCCTTTAGATTCAAGAATAGGGAAAGATTCACCATTCACATTTGGTCAAAGATTCTTAGATAATGAAGAAGATGTATTTAATCATAATGCTTGGGATCACGTTGAATGGGGTGATGAACAAATATCAGAAGCACAAGAAAAGATTCTGAAACAATATGAACACCCAGTTAAAGATTTCGATAAAAAATTATTTAATTCTAATCCTGCTAAATATTGGGATATTTTTTATAAACACAATCAAGAAAATTTTTTTAAAGATAGAAAATGGTTACAAATTGAATTTCCATTATTATATGAAGTAACCAAAGAAGAATATACTGAAAAAACCACTATATTAGAAATAGGATGTGGTGCAGGCAATACATTTTTCCCGGTACTAAGTCAAAATAAAAATCCAAATCTTAGAATATTTGGTTGTGATTATCTGAAAGTTGCTGTTGATTTAGTACGTTCAAATGATGAATTTAAAATCAATCATGAAAAGGGAGTAGCATATTCATCTGTTTGGGATTTGGCTAATAAAGATCATATAATACCTGAAGATTTAGAGCCAAACTCAGTTGATATAGTTATAATGGTATTTGTATTTCTGGCTTTACATCCTAATGAATGGAATCATGCAATTGATAATTTAAGTAAAGTTTTAAAACCAGGTGGAAGAATATTATTTAGAGATTATGGTAGATATGATTTAGCACAAGTTAGATTTAAAAAGGGAAGACTTTTAGATGATAATTTTTATATTCGAGGTGATGGTACAAGAGTTTATTTTTTTACAGAAGAAGAATTAAGAGAAATTTTTGGTCAAAGATTTAAAGAAGAAAAAATTGGTACTGATAGAAGATTATTAGTTAATAGAAAGAAACAATTAAAGATGTATAGAAATTGGTTACAAGCTGTGTTTCAGGCTTAGAAAAAGGACGAGATATATTTCAAATATTTATTATAATTGTAATATATAAAAAATTATCCAAATGTTTGAAAACTTCCCATATTATTTGAATTGACTCATCAAGTAAAGAATCAGCATTTATACCTTGAATAAAAGGTGATGCCAATTTTGTAGAATTAAATAAATGAGGTAATTGATCAGATAATACATCATTAAGAGTCGTTATATTTTCATTATCATTAGATTTAGTTGGAAATATTGGCGATTGTACAATATTTGAAGTACCAGAAATATATATTCGTACTGGAATTTTATGAAATTTATATTTCGTTATTATTTTTGAATTAATTGAATTGACAATTTTTAAATTATGAGCTTTAATTGAATTCCACAACTGACTTGAATCAAATTCAGTTAAATTCATAATTGGTTTTGCATTACCATTTATTACATAACATGATTGTTTCAATTGGTTAATAATTACTTCATTTAAAGATCTTTCATAATCTATTGATCGATCATCTTTTTTATAAATAAATGGTATTATATGTTCAATAGGATACTCTTCATTAACTTTCAAATAAAGAGTCCAAATATTCAGTAAAGATGAATCTTCATTTCTTGAATTTACTATTGAAGGTAAATGTAAATAATCATATAATAATCCAATTGGTAAATTCCATTTTATTGGTACACCTTCATAATCTAACCAAATAGGGTTCTTATCAATTGATGTTATGAAATGTTTAAAATAACTTATAATTTTATTATAATGTAATGAACAATAAGAATTTCGATATATACTGATTAAAAATTCTTTATCTTCTTCTTCACCTTCTATAGGTAATATTATTTTAATATTAATTGATCCATTCCATACTTTATCTTTAATATCATATAATAATGAACTATTGGTATTCAGCATATTTCTAACTATAATTTGTTCCGAATTACCCTTCCTAAATTCTAGAAATAAATTGTTTTCTAATTATGGATAATTTTACCAGCCCTCTTTTTTTTTATTTGTATTCTGTTACCAGCCATCTTTTTTAAAAAGAAATTCTCTCCGCATAAATTTTTTTTTTTACAGCCGTTGCATCTACAAGTAATATATATATAGTTATTTGTCCTTAACAATGATAGCATCGAAGAAAGTTGGAAAGAATAAGATTATTCAAGAGGTTGTCGTCTAAATGTTTAACACAAGACACGAAAATTTATCAAAGCAAACATTATTAGCTTCAGATTTACCACCTGAGATTCCAGCTATAACTTTCGCATCTGATTTAGCATATGCTGTGGAATCTTATAGACCTGGAAACCATGAGATAACAGATATTCCAGAGAATATTCCTGTTTTCAATAAGAGAACAGGAAAATTTAAACAATTCTTGAAGAAAAGATCAGCTTCTTTACATAGAAGAGCCAGTAGTATGCCAATAATGCAATCTAATATTGATGATCACCTTCAAAAGATTGAACAACAACCAATTAAAAAGAAATTACCCGAGTTACCTCCAAATCCAATTGAAGATAAAAGATCATTTTCATTGTATGATCCAGGTTTAATACAATCTTCATCATTAATGTATAGTGGCTGTGAAAGTCTGAGTTCAGATTCTTTAGAATTTAAAAAACCAAAATATGTTGTGAAAGGTAACGATGATGATCTATCAAGTGTTTTTTCATACCCAGCTAGTAGTATTTATTCGTCCCATTCATCTTCAATTTCAAATATTTCAAATTCAGACAGTATTATTGCTAAAAGTATTTTAGATGTTGTTCATGGTTATTCATCACCTACAGAATCATCAGGTCAATCATCTATATTATCACATTGCGTTGATCTTGATAATATATTAAATTCTCCCACCACTGATATTGATTCCCCAACTCATGATGAAATAGGAAGTTTTGTTGATAGCTTATTCTCTGATTTTTCAAGTTTTAAAATTAAAGAATTAGAACTACCACCAACTCCACCACCTCATTTAATTCCAGTTCAATCAAATCCAGTTCCAATTATCCCAAATAAGCAATTGCCAATGGTACCAATTTATGGGCCCAATTTAAACATTCAAAAAACAAGAAAGAAGACAATGTTACCTTCACAAAATACTCAACATTCAATTCATAGTATGGCTACTCAAAAGAGTGATCCAAAGGCTGACATGAAAGCATATGTAAGACAAAGACCTTTTAGTTATTCATTGGATGGTCCTAAGCAATATAAGTTATCACGATTTCCATCAATCGCTTCTCCAAAGAAGGCTCCTAGACCTCAATCAGATGGATACTACACAAGAAGAGTTGTCAGCGAACAACCAATTAAATTGAATAATTTACCAAGGAGGAACATACTGGAATCAGCCAATATCATTAATAATTATAATTATAGCAATAATAATGATAATAATAATAGGAAACAAGATTTGATAAAGAGACGTATTCAACATTTTCTAATAAATGAAAAGAGAAAGGAAATCAGCGATGGAAAGAATTTACCTCGAGTACCAAGTGAAAGGGAAAATAGGTTTGGGGTACGGTTTAAATAGATCAATAGATTATTGCATATTATTATTTATTAAATAGAGTTCTTTTTTTTCAAAAAAAAAAAAAAATAAATGTCATAAAAATCATTATAATTTAACTATCAATTGATCACCTTCATATTTTTGAATTAATTCTTCAATATTATACTTTTTAGCGATTTTTTGATTTATAAATCTTCCACCAAGATAATGAACTCTATTAGAGTTTCCCGTAATAAAATGAGCAGCACATGGTTTTGGAGCCGTTAAACTAACAAGCATATCTGGATTAATATCAACTCCAATTGGGCCCTCATCGACATCCCAACCTGAAGGAATATCTACTGAAATTATTGGTGCGATTTTATTATGATTTTCAGCTAAGAATGAAATTAATTCACTAAACGGTTCTCTAATTGGGGGTTTAAATGAAAATCCAAATAAAGCATCAATAATTAATTTAACACCACCACCAATTCCAAGTAATTCCTTAACTTCTTCAACTGTTGATGCTTCTTTAATTTCTAAATCAACTAATTGAGTTAATAAATTTTTATATAATTGATTTTTAACTGATTTTTTGGGATAATATAATATTGGATCAAATCCTCCCCATATTTTTAAATGTCTGGCAGCCACTAGACCATCACCACCATTATTACCAGGTCCAATCAAAACTAACACTTTGTTACCAGAATTTTGAATTGAATTCGAAGGAGGATATTGCTTATAAACTGCTTGAGCTACTGCTAAACCTGCTAATTCCATTAGTTGATCAATTGAAAAAGCTCCGGTGGACATCAATTCTTGATCCAATTGGGCAGCTGCTTTAGCTGATAATGTCTTAAATGTTGAACGAATCATGATTAATTAATTAGTGATTAAATAGATGAATTATGTTATAGGTAAATATTATTTTATCATACGACTGGAGATTGATTGCTAAATAGTTTTATATATATACAGAATGTCGCAAACATCAGGTGCATTCTGCCACCTGATGCTTGCGACATTTATAGGATGATTAATATACTTACACGACATTGTTTTAATTAACGTGTCATCCTGTATATAAACTCTATTGTACCTTTTTTTTCTTGTTTAAAGAGAGAAAAAAAAACATCTGTGTTTCGAATCAACATTGAAACGTTGGTTTGAAGTATTAAACGGAATCAAAACACCATTCATTGATTATATAATATTTGAAACAAAACCTTTACATCTCCTTCACTAATCATTAATATCCAACGATTATCCTTATTAAATAAAAGTATTATTCATCATATACTTATACTTCTCAATTGCTTTAGTTTTAAATTATTCATAACGCTTTTTTTTTTTGACGACTATTTAAAAATTATATTGTCATACGTCTCATCATTTACCACTTATCAAAATAATCAACCACAATGGATAAACTGTATACTTACGAATCACCATCAATGATCAGTAATTCACCCATGATCAATTATAGAAAAGATGCCAAAAAGGGTGTTAAATTTACATTCATGGTTGTTGGAGAACTGGGTACTGGTAAAACAACCTTTATTAATAGTTTATTAAATAAAAAAGTATTAAGTCATCGTTTTGAAAATGATTTTATTAGTACAGAAGAAACCAAGACTTTAACTTTTACATCTGCAAAATCAGTTGCATTACCAAATACATCAATATTAACAAGACAAGAATTTAATGCTAGAACTGCTAATGAAGAACCAGGAATTGCATTAACTGAAACAAAAGTAGAATTAATTGATGATGAAAATTTAAAGCTATTATTAAGTATAATTGATACACCAGGATTTGGAGATAATTTAAATAATGATTTGTGCTTCACTGAAATTGAAAATTATTTAAAACAACAATTTGATTTAGTATTAGCCGAAGAAACAAGAATTAAAAGAAATCCAAGATTTATAGATACAAGAGTTCATGCCTTATTATATTTTATAACTCCAACAGGACATGGATTAAGAGAAATTGATATTCAATGTATGAAAAGATTATCAAAATTTGTAAACATAATTCCTGTTATAGGTAGAGCTGATTCATTTAATGAAAAAGAATTAAATCATTTTAAAACTCAAATTAAAATTGATTTAGAAAAGTTTAATGTACCAATTTTTCAATTTGATAGTATATTGAATGAATTTGATGAAGATGAAGATTATGAATTAATTCAAGAATGTAAATTTTTAGCAAATTTACAACCATTTGCAATTATTAGTTCCGAAGATGAATATGAAATTAAAGATCCTTCCACGGGGGAAACCAAAACTATAAAAGGTAGAAAATTACCTTGGGGTTTAATTGATATAAATGATTCGAAATATAGCGATTTTCCAGTTTTAAAATCAGTATTATTAGGTTCACATTTACAAGATTTTAAAGATTTAACTCATGATTTCTTATATGAAACTTATAGAACTGAAAGATTAACTAAAGTAACAGGAGGAAATTCTAATGGTAATAATAAAAATAATAATGATGATGATTATGATGATAGTGAATTTCATGATACTGTTGAGCATCATCCTGAATTTGGTTCAAATAGTCATCAAGTTCCTTCATTATCAAATTTAGCTCAACTTACTCATACTGCAAACAATACTAATAATAATATTGCTTCTTCAAATGATGATGATTCACTTGCTTCAAATAGTTCTGCTACAAGAAAGAAAAGTACCATGTTATTAGAAGATGATGATGAAGATGATTCCCCTAAATTGAAAGATACCGGATCATTTACTTCATCAACTTCAACTGTTTCATTTGATCATAACAAAGATCATCCACCACCCAGAAATCTTATTCCAACAAATGGACAATTTAAAAGACTTTCAATTGCTCCGCAACGTAATCAATTACGTCAAATTTCAGAAACGGTACCATATGTTATAAGACACGAAAGAATTTTAGAAAGACAACAAAAACTAGAAGAAATGGAGATGGCAAGTGCCAAAGAATTAGCTCATAGAGCTGCCTTATTAGAAAAGAAAGCAGCAGAATTAAAAGTTAGAGAAAGAGCTTTATTAAAAAAGTTAGATGAAAGAGATTTTAGTACAGCTGATTTAAATTCTACAGATATTAATGGAGATGAAAGACATGTAAATCTTGCAAAAGATGCCACATTAACTGATCTTCATTCAATTGTTAGCCAAAGTACTTAGCTGAGACGATTGTTTTCTGAACTCATATATGTATATTTTTATATATAGATGTATGTAAATATAAATATAGATATAGTTGATTTCAGTTGTGTTTAATTTTTGTTTATTTTGATTTGTAGGATAACAGTTTTCCAGAAAGATTGAAGCTATAGTATGTTAAGTATATTTTACTTTTAAAAATGGTTTGCCTTTTCAAAGCATTGATTCTTCAATATATACCTACGAATATACTCTAGCAGTAGTTTATTATCAAATGAAGTAATACCCTTTGAAGATCATTAGATTGTATAGTTTTCACAAAATTGAAAGATAAATTGGTGTACACACACTTACTCACACATATCGAAATCAAAAGAAGAAAAAAAAAAAAAATTTGTTGTCTCAAAAACTCATTTCAAAAATTCAAAAAATTTATATATAATATATATATAATCTACATTCACATCAATTAAGAATAGTCATATCAGGAGGCGGATTTGATTTGTTGATTACTTATAGATTTTTAATCCATTCACTTTTTTCATTTAATTTGAGAAGCAAGGCTTAAGAAATCACTCGAATTTTTTTTTTATATTGTGTTTATTTAAATTTGAAGCCTTACGGTTTTCAAGAAAACATTATATTAAGAAATAATCACATTTCATTAACGTATTATCAATCATCATTGTTATTACTATTATCAGAATAAATTCTATAGTCACCGTAGTTGCTTTAGAAAAATAAAAGGTGGTTTTAGCTATTTACGTGTTTGATTTGTTTCTTGTTTATTTTGTTAACATTTTTTTTTATTTATACCTATCATTCATCCCATCTATTAATAAATCATCAACACACATCATGAATATCCTTGAAGTATTAGAGCATGCATTGTTCAATCGTGATCCTAATAAGAGAACTGAAGCAGAATTACAATTAAATGAAGCTGCCAATAGTTATTTTGAAGAGTTTGTAACTTTATTAATTGATGCTTTAGTTAATGAAGATGCCAAAACTGAAGTCAGAATGTTGGCTGGTCTTTTCTTAAAGAATCAATTAACTTCTAAAGATGCTAAGACTAAATTAGCCCAACAAGCTCGTTGGATTAATTTAAGTGTTGATTATAAAGCAAAAATAAAATCAAAAGCAATTCAAGCTTTAGAAACTTCAGATGAAAAAGTTGCAAGTTCTGCTGCTCAGTTGGTTGCTGCTATTGCTGATATCGAGTTACCAAGAAATGAATGGCAAGAATTAATCCCTACTATTATTAATAATACAAAGCCAGAAAATAGAACAAACATTAAGAAGGCAAGTCATTTAGCGATTGGTTATATTTGTGAAAGTGCCGATCCTCATAATCCTGCTATTATTGCTCAAGCTAGCGGTATTTTAATTGCTATTGTACAAGGTGTTCAAAGTAGTGAACCAAAAGCGGTTAGACTAACTGCTATAAATGCTTTAGTTAATTCTTTAGCATTTATCAAAAATAATTTTGAACACGAAGGTGAAAGAAATTACATCATGCAGGTGGTTTGTGAAGCTACTCAAGCTGATGATCCAGAATTACAAGCTAGTGCTTTTGGTTGTCTTGCAAGAATTATGGCAACTTACTATAGATATATGTCCCTTTATATGGAAAAGGCATTGTATGGTTTAACTGTTTCCGGTATGCGAAGTATTGATGAAAGAGTTGCATGTATGGCTGTTGAGTTTTGGTCAACTATTTGCGAAGATGAAATCGAATCAGCTTTGGCCCGTCAAGATGCTGCCCTTGATTCAGTAGAAGCAGCAAATTCAACTGAATTTATAACCTTTAATTTTGCTTTAGTTGCTCTTCAAGATGTTTTGCCAACATTGTTAACATTATTAACTAGACAGCATGAAGATCCTGAAGATGATGATTGGTCAGTTGCTATGGCTGCTGGTGCATGTTTACAATTATTTGCGTCCAATGTTCAAAATTATGTTACCGAACCAACTTTACAATTTGTTACTGCTAATATAAATCTGGAAAATTGGAGAGAAAGGGAAGCTGCAGTGATGGCATTTGGATCTATTTTAGAAGGTCCTGATCATGAACAATTAAAAGTAGTTGTAAATCAAGCATTGCTGTCGATCTTCCCATTAATGAGTGATGATTCATTACAAGTTAAAGAAACAGTCGCATGGTGTTTGGGTAGAATTACTGATTTATCATTTGAATCAATTGATATTGAAACTCAATTAGATGGTCTTTTAGAAGCTTTACTTAGAGGTTTACAAGATCATCCAAAAGTTTCTACAAACTGTTGTTGGGCTTTAATGAATTTATGTGAACAATTATGTATTGATGAAGTAGAAAGTGAAACAAGCATTATGTCCAAATATTATCCTAGTATAGTTTCAATATTAATTCAATTAACTAATAAAGAAGATAACGAGTTTAGTGCAAGAGCTTCAAGTTTTGAAGCTCTTTCAACTTTAGTTACTTATAGTGCAAATGATACCATTCCAATAATTCAAAACATTGCTAATGATGCTTTATCAAGATTAGAAAACACCATTGCTATGCAATCACAAATTTCCACTAGCGAAGATAGAGGTAGTCTTGAAGAATTACAAAGTAATATATTGTCGTTATTAACTAGTATAATTAGGAGATTGGGAGATGCAGTTACTGGAGTCTCTGATAGTTTAATATCACAATTTTTAAAATTATTAGATGCTCAAGAACCAAATTCATTAATTGAAGAAGATATTTTAACTGCCATTTCTGCAATTGCTGGTTCAATTAAAGTTGACTTTGTGAGACATATGGCCGCATTCTTACCTTATTTAGGTAAAGCATTACAAAATACTGAATCTCCAGTTTGTAATATTGCTATAGGTATTGTTGGTGATTTAGCTCAATCATTAGGAGTTCAAATTGTACCATATTTGGAAGGTTTAATGGCAATTTTAGGTGCTAACTTAAATAGTGCAGATGTTAGAAAAGAATTACGACCAAAAATTTTATCTTGCTTCGGTGATATTGCTGCATCAATTGGTTCACATTTCAATGTCTATACTAATTTAGTCGTTCAAATTTGTGAAATTGCTTCAAAGATTGAACCTGAAAATGAATCACTTGATTCATTAGAATACGTTGTTAGTGTCAAAGAATCAGTATTAGATTGTTATGTTGGTATAGTTGGAGGTTTAGCTGATGAACCTCAATTCTTATACCCTCATATTGCAACTATATTCGAATTCTTAAATAGAATTAGTCTTGACTATACTTTATTGACACTTGAACCTGTTTGCAGATTAGCCACTGGATTAATTGGTGACATTGCGGCTATGTTTCCTAATGGTGAATTTAAAGATGTTTATTCTCATCAGTGGGTAACTGACTTCATTAAGAAAACTAGATTAAATCCAAGCTTTGAACCAAAAACCAAGAATGCTGCCAGATGGGCAAGAGATCAACAAAAGAGACAAATTGCTCTCCAAGGTTAAATCTGCTGCCATTAGCACTACACTACAACAGTACCACAACTTTCCTCCTACCACATCCTCCTACCTTCTTCAAGCATATTTCTCATTTTCCTTTCTCTCATATTCCTGTTATTTTTTTATTTTTCATTTTATTATTATTATCATTATTTATTATTTAGTTTGATTTTATCTTGTTAAGGTTTTATTTTTTTTTATTTGATATTTTTAATACTGGATTCAATTTATTCTTTTATACTTTACTCTAATTTTTAATACTCTTAGTCATCTCTCATATATATTTGTCTATATATATACTCTCATATATACCATTTCTGTATATATATACTCTCATATATACCATTTCTGTATATACATATCTCTAGAAATCATACATATACAACTCTCATGCTTCTTTTATGTCCTCTATAATGCCTCTCCCTTCCCTCCTATAAGTTATTCTCTATATTTATATAATATATGTAAATTACCAATATACAATATTTACAATAAAAATCATTGTAGTTGAAAAATTTCGCGACTTGAAATATAATTTTTGGAGATATTTTTATAAAATAATCCTAATACTGGTTTTATCATCTACGGAGCTCATGTCATCATTCCTTGTTAATAGTGGATCAAACTATGATCCAATACCGTTTGATCATACATATGTTTTATACGATCCCAATGATATAATATCTTTAATTTCAGTTCATTTATCATTATTACCCATTTATGTCATGGTATTTTATACTGCCTGGTTTTTAATTACTCGTGAAATTGAACCAGTGATTGTAGTTGGAGGACATTTAATTGGAGAAATCTTAAATAAAATAGTAAAGAGATTTATGAAACAGCCAAGACCTGATTTTCATAAAGATTTTGGTTCAGGTACTTATAGCTTAGGATATGGTATGCCATCTGCTCATTCACAATTCATGGGATTCTTTGCTGCTTATTTCATTTGCATTATTTTATTTAAAATAAAGCATTTAACCAAATGTGAAAAGGGATTGGGAAGTTTAGTTTTATTTGTGTCATCTTTATTGGTTCCATTTTCGAGAGTGTATTTATTATACCATACCATTCAACAAGTGGCAGTTGGAGGTATGCTTGGTTCAACATTAGGATTGTTTTATTTTGTAGCTACATCAATCGCAAGAGATATTGGAATAGTAGATTGGATATTGAATTGGTCAATTGTCAAGTATTTTTATGTTAAAGATTCATATTATCATTGTTACCAAACATTTGAAGATGAATATAATACTTATATAAAGTTATCAAAGCATGTTAAAAGTAAATAAGAATAGTAAATCTGAATATCATATTTATCATCATACAAGTTCTGCAACTATGTTTAAGAATATATGTATATATATATATAAGCAATACAAAAAAAAAATAAAAAGAAAAATATATAATAATAATAATAATAATAATAATAATAATAATAATAATAATAATAATAATGATTAGAATAATGAAAAAAAATTATACAAAAGAACAAAGAAGCATTCTAGAAATCATCCCACTTATCATCCTCTTCATCATCTTTCTTAGGACCACCTTTAACACTATCCAAAGTAGTTTTTTGTTGAGGTTTCGCAAACCCAAATGCTGATGGAACTTCTTCCTTTTGTGATGTATTAAGATTTAAACCACTAAATAATTTTCCAAAGTTTTGATCTAAAGTTTTATTAAGACCTTTATCTTGCACTTCACCTGTAAATGTATGAAAAGTCTCTTGACCATATTTACCAGTCTCCTGCATTTTTTGACCGAATTGTGCCATGGCTCTTTTTGCTTCATTACCAAATTCACTTTCCTGTAATTGAGAAATACTTGGTTTAATCACAGTTTCATGAACTTCAGTAACTGATTTAGCAACGGTTGAAGAAAACAATCCCCAACCTTTTGAAAAAGTACCCAATGGATCAGTCTGCAAATTATCTAATGTGAATGAACTTAATGAACTATTATTACCATTTAATTTTGGAGCTGGAGTATTACCAAATCCACTATATTTACCACCCTGAGATGGAGGTAAATGATCAGGTCTTGACTCGTTTTTTGAACCCAACTCATTAAAATAAGCTTCATTTCTTAATTTTTGATCATTCGGTAATGTTGGAGTATTTCTACGAGATTGAATTGGATCCTGATTTATTGTTGAATTTGAATTATTATTGTTAAGTGATGATATATTTGGTAATTTCTGACCAGAATGATCTTTTGGTATAAATTCTTTACCTTCAATTTCACAAGTTAATAATTCTTTATAATCTTCAGCTACATAATTATCATATTTTAACTTTGCAGGTAAAGTTATATCAACACCATTCTCAATAAAATATAATCTAATTTTTTCATTTCCACCTTTTTCCATTCTTAAAGTTTCTTCTGGTTTAAATTGATCCATTGTGATAGATCTAACAAATGAAATATGAACTCCTAAACCTCTATGAATCCCAGCACATTCTAAACAGATAAAAATTCCAAATTTTGGTGAAGCCCATTGAGGATTTGGAGCTGAACAATCAGCACATTTCTTATTTTCTCCAGTCTTTTGTAATAATAAAAGCTTCCTACGAGTTTCAGGATCTATTGACATGATTATCAGAGGAACCTTCGTATAAGTCTATATAGTTATTTAGTATCACTTCTTGATACCTTTTTCAAATATGAATCAGAAAATAAAAGTCTTATCAGTTTTGGAAACTTTAAAAATTTTTTTTTTTTTGTTTAGTTTTGGTTTTGAACAACGCGTTGAATAAAAAATTTATTGATCATTATTAAATCAATTACTATTTATTTAATCATTTATTTAATCATAAATACAAGGCAAATAATGTTAACTAGATGGTGGACCATAACCTCATGAAGGACAAAAAAGCTCAGACTGATCCACTCTTTTATATTAAAATGATCTACAGGATGACGAGACGAGACACACCAATTAATATAAGGAAAATGGTATATATATTGATAAATGTATACTGTATTATTACTCACAACTTTGTAACAACTTCTTCATTCTTCTGTTTAATCAACACGGGATATTCTTTATTAATATTACCCATATGCCAAGCTGCCCCATCAACTACTTGAACTGTTCCTGTAATATATGATGCAGCAGGAGAAAATAAAAATACAGTTGTTTCAGCAATATCTTTAGTCGTAGCAAATCTTTGTAATGGTAGTTTACTAATAGTTTTCTTACGATCACTGCGAAGTAATCTATCCATTCCTTCAGTTCCATCAACTAATCCTGGTGCAAGAACATTACTTCGAATACCAATAGGTCCCAACTCAACTGCTAATGCATTTGATAATGCATCAACACCAGCTTTGGCGGCTCCAACATGAATTTGGAAAGGTACACCATAATAATGTAATGTAGCACTAACAAATATTATTGCTCCTTTATTTTTTCTTAATTCTGGAAAAGTTGCTTTAGCAGTATTAAATGATCCTAATAAATCAATTTCTACAACAGATTTAAATGCATTAGATGATAAATGATTAAAATCAGCTAAAAAATTACCTGCTGCACCTGCTATAACAAAATCAATTCTGCCCAATTCTTTAATAGTTTTTTCCACTGCTTCAGCAATTGATTGGACTTTCCTTACATCAGTATTTGGACATGATATTACTTTAGCTCCATTTCTCAATTGACCTATCTCAAGAGCTGCTTGATCTGTTTTTTCTTTATTCCTTCCAACTATGGCTGCATTAGCTCCCAATAATACTAATGCTTCTGTTTGTACTCTACAGATAGTTCCAGCTCCACCGGTTACAAATACGACTTTACCCTTAAATAAATCTGGCTTCCATACAGAATCAGTGATGTATGATTGATCTAATACCATCTTTAGTTAATAATCAATACAAAAACAACAAGAAAAGGCAATTGATGCAAAGGAAAAAGTAGTGTTCATTTATCATTAAAAATCTTTCAGACCCCACAATCCAAAAAATTTTTTTTTTTTTTGCCGAGGTGTATTTAATAATTATAATCATAATCAGGTCATGAATTGAATTGTTTTATCTGATTTTCAATTTTTGCAATTCCGTTGTATCTTATTATATTATTATATATCATATGCCATAATAAAGAGATGATTATATACCGTTACTACCATTGTTCTTTGATCTTAGACTTAATGCTATTTTCTTACTAGCAGATGAAAACTTTTTTTTGATACAGTTAGCTCTTTTTGGTTCTTCTTTTGTAATATGACCATTGGTTAGCACCGTGACACCATTAACACCATCTTTATGAACCAGATCATCATACATGTCTTCTACAATTTCTTCTTCTTCCTCCTCTTCTTCTTGTTCATGTTCATGTTCATGTTCATCATTGTCTTCATCAAAATCATCATCTTCTTCTCGGTGTCGCTTTTCTCCATTTATTACTGTATTTTCAAATATATCCACCGGAGTGTGATTATTATTAAGATTACTACCAATTTCATCTTTTGAATCATCATCTTCATTAATCGGAGTTGAAGCATTATGACGATCTAAAAATTCTTCTTCAGATCCAAAACTTATATCATCATTTTTTGTGGTATTTTCAGTTCCATTATTAAGACCCGAAGAATTACAATCATCATAAAATCCATTTTCAACCAAATCAATTAGTTCACGTCCTGTACTAACATGATTAATCTTTGTACCGCAAAACTCTTTAAAATCCTTATAAATATAACTTGCTAATAATTTATAATTTTGGCGTTTAGAAGTTATTGATGAATCACAATTTTTAAGAATTAATTCAATAAAATCTAAACATGTTGAATTTGCCAAATTATTTTCATTAGCAATTGATTCAAAATATTTAAAAAAATAATGTAAAATATTATTATTAATAATATATCGGGTATAAAAATTATCATTTAATAATATTAAACTTTTAAAACATCTAATTGCACTTAATTTTAAAATTGTTTTACAATTAATATTAATTAATCTTCCAAGTCCAAGAAGTATATTATTTTCAAGGAAAAAGGGTCTTGATATATGATTTTCATGTTCTTTAGTGCAAAATGATATTAATTCACATAAATGCTGATATAATAATTCATCATTTCGAATTTTTTCAATTATTTTAGAATCTATTAAATCTTCTGATATTTCACCCAATACAATTAAATTGTGGAATAATTTAGGGGCAACTTGTGAATAAAATGCTTTAAAATAATTCTTAATATTTACATCATTAAAATCTTCAGTACCAAAATCTCCAGTTGAAGGGGTGGTTGGAGAAGATGAAATGGATGATGTCGTTGTTATGGGATTGGGCTTTGCTGTAGATATGGCTGTCTTGGTAGCCCCATTCGACGTTGTTGGAAGTGTAACTATAGCTAGTTTTGGAATTTCAGTACTATCATTATCATTACTAGTAGCTATATTTGAATCCAATAATATTCTTAATGCTTCAAATGCTTGAACTTTTAATCCAGGATTTTTATCTTCCACAAGTAACTTGCTCAATATAGAGATTAAAGTCATGTCATCGGATAATTTCAATTTTAACCGTTTCGGTTGTTGTTCATTATATAATCCTGCTTCATTTTCTTTGATTAATGTATTAACAGATACAGATGGTGGATCAGAATTATCAATACCTTCCATATGATTACCTACCGGAGGATCAGAATTATCGATTCCATCAACATCATTATCAACCGAATTTACTATAGAAACATCCTGCTCTATAATAATAACTATTAACTCTGTACCCAATACACGAATTGAACTTTCAGAATCCCTTAATGCAAAACTTATCATTCTAAATAATCCACTTTTGACTAAAATTGAAAAAAATTCCAGTCTTTGATTAGTTTGCAAACCTTTAGCAATTAATACATATTGTCGTAACATTCTCACACCATCACGTTTTAAATCTAACTCTTCAATATTGTTAACATTATTATTATTATTATTATTATTATTATTATTATTATTATTATTATTATTATTATTATTATTATCGTAAATTTTAAATAGTTGCTCTAAAATAGTGGTATCTTTTAAGTAATTTATAATTTCAACTTGATTAATATAAATCAAGGAAGAAATTAAATTAAAAGTTTGGTCATCAAGGAATCTTGCTAATACCACATCTTTTAAAAAATTTAAATAAAAATCCTTTTTAAATATTTTTAATTTATCAACTGGTATAACCGTTTTAAATGATTTATTTTTTAAAAAATCTCGATGACAAGCTTTAAAATTGGGATATTCCGGATCATATTCAAGAATTCCAGCTAACGGTAGTATTCTTTCTTCTGATGATAATAAATCTTCAATTAACGGAGTTTCATTATAAAGTATTAAAGTTTTAACAATCTCACTTAATGTATATAAATTAGTTAAATTTTTGGAATTTTCTGCTTCTTCAAATGATTCAATTAATTTTAAAAAATAATCATTTTCAATTATAAATTGCAGGACTCTATATCTTTTAAATTGATAATTTGAACATTGATTAAGAATTTCCAATATTGATTCAAGATTAGAATTTGTTGGATCTTGTGGATAAATCATTGGTCCAGTAATTAATTCAGTTATATCTTCACCTTCTGTTATACTCGGTATTACATAATATAATGATATATCTGGACTATATTGTTCTTGTTGAGATTTTATTATAAATTCACAAAGGTCAGCACATCCTTCAACCTCTTGAAATGATAAAGCTAAATCTTTGCCTGATAAATCTGTCCATACAATTAAAGTTTCTTGCTGTCGTTGATATTGAATTGAACCTTCTAAAAATGATTTTAGTATTACATCTTCTGAATTCTGTTCATTCCTTACTAAAAAATAAGCGGTTTTTGAATCTGAATCTATTTCTCCTACACAATATCCTGTTCCATTATCTAACCAATCTTCACCTTGTAATAGATAAACTTTAACTCGCCTTGGAGTTAGTCCAGCAATACCAAGCAGCACTTGACCTTCACTTTCATCAATTGTATTATTTTGACTTGAATTAGGTGATTCCATATTAAAGGAGTTATCTAAACTAATAATAATATCAGATCTATGATGGCGTTAATGATTTTAATGACAAATAACGAAAGAATAGTTTAACAATTAAATTATATTAATTAATAATAATACAAGAACTTTAAAAAAAAAGGAATGAAAAAGAATTGAAATGAGGAAATGAAAACAAAATTGAATTGAGAATTGATTTTGATTTTTGAAAGAAGCTGATGTTCCTTTATGTTATATACAAATGATTGATTCTATTAATGAAATTATTTGATTGATTAATAATCTTGTTACTTTCATTAAAATTTTGGTTTCCTTTAAGAATTTTTTTTATTTTTTGTCTTTTCTTTTTAATTTCCTTTAAAAATAAAATTAAAAACGCGTCAAAGATAACAACGCAATATTGATTTTAACTATTTACAAAAATATATTCATCTATTTATCGATCTAATGACAAAGCAAAGCAGCACTGGAAAGGTTCCTCAACCAATCGACCTTATCAACATCATGAGTATCTTCAACTTCACCCCATTCCTCAGTTTGATAAATTGTTTCTAAATTACCTAATTCAACAATTTCTTCCACTGATTTATAATAATAATCATTTATATTGGATTTATTAATTTGATATAAAGATTTCATAATCTTTTCGTTTGATACATTTGATCTTAGTAATGTTACACCACATAAAAATGATCGGGCCGTTAATACTGCTTTTTCTAATGCAATTAAATCATAAATTGGTAATTGATTTAACCAATCCAATACAATAGTTTGAGTAATAATTGATTGTTTATTACCTCTTAATCCATCAATCTCACAGTCTAAATATTGTAACTTCACATTTGTTTCATTATCACCTTGTCTTTTAGCATATTCAGTAAAAAAATCTTCATATTCTTTTATTAAAGGTAAATATAATTCATCTTGCTTTTTTCTTAATTGTCCTTTATATTCATCCTTAGTGGTGAAAACAAGACATGTATCAGTATCAAGATACCTTAATAAATTAAGTTTAATATCCTTTAAATTACCAACTTTTGCTATCATTTCATCATTAACTTCAGATGGTTTATCATTGATTGTCATTAAATCAATTGATCTGGCAGCTATTGAAGTCAAGGGTAATGAATGAGTTTTAACTTTTAAATCTGGTAAATTTGACCATTCATGAGCAATTAAACTAGCTAATTTTTCTTTTGATTTTGGTAATGATAATGGAAATCCTAATGGGGTTTTTAAAGTTTTACCATCTAATTGAATTTCAATATGATTTAATTCTTGATTATATTTAGTACCAACTTTTTCCCAAAATTTGGTTAATGTTTTAGATAATCTATTAGTTTCAGATTTGACGTTACTCTCAATGGTACTATCTTTACCTAATGGTTGAACTTTTGATATAAATGATTTAAGTGTTCCTTCTTGAGTCTTAGTAATACATGATGAAGAAAAATAATTAATTGGTAGTATTATATTAGAAGTACTACCTTTAACTTGAAATGATCTTATTGATCTTTTACCAGTTATTCTAAGCATATTTCCTAGCTCCTTATCTTAATTAAATATAAAACAGTAAGAATTTAATTTTTCAATATTTTTAATAAATAGTTTTTTCTTTTTTTTCTTTCAACATATTCAAAAATTTTAAACGGGTAAATAATAATCAACAAACATTGTTACGTACATCTATAGCTAACTACATAATATCACCAATACCATGGATCAAAATGCATTACAAAAGCTCTTACTAGAGATGGATGATCAACTCAATAAATCCAGAGCTGAATTATCGATGACTTATCTTCAATTAGATCGAGTTAATACCAATTTAAATCTTATAACGAAAACCAAAACTTCATTGAACAAGCATTGTAAAGATAATGAAATAGTATACCAAGGAGTTGGAAAGGCATTTGTTGAGATTGATGTTAAAGATTATTTAAAGAGTCTTGGTAATGATGAAAAGGACTTTTTAGAATCAAAGAAAAATTTAGATATAAAGAAAAATTATTTAGAAACTACATTAGATAAGACTGTTGCTGGTATGAATCAAATAGTTGGAAAGAAGTAACTATATTCTTCTCCCCTTCAAGTTACGTATATATATTATAGCAAATATTTATTAATAAAAATGCATGTATCATTAAATTCATAGAAAAATATAAAATATAGAAATATATTTATCCAAATATGACTGTAACATTACGATTAAAAATGTTTATCAATTAATCACTATCATCTTCATCAACACCATCGTCTAAGATTCTTCTTTCAATATCTCTTTCTTCATTTTCACTCTGTTTATTCTTATCTTGTTTCATTCTTTCTGTAAGAAATATATTGACTTGATCTTGCAATGTTGTTAGTTTGGCTCTTAAATTACCCAATGGGGAATCCTTTGCTTGACTTGGCTTGTCTCTATCTTCACCACCCGCTTTTATTACAATATCTGATATTTGGGTTGTTTCTCCATCGGTTGTATGAGTACCTTCACCAGGCTTAAATGTAAGTGGTTCATCAAGATCTGGGGCTGAATACTTTGCTGTCGGTATTAGAGTCATTATAATAAATGATAAAAGTAAATATATATATATATATTTAACTAGGCCGTATTGATGGTTAAACTATCAAATTGATTGATTGATGGCTCTTAAAATTCAATACAAAAATTCCCTAGTAAAAAACAGTCACGTGCAAACGTTTCCTATAAAAACGACCTGATACTACAATTTTAAGATATTTAATGAAATATAACAAGAAAATTATTAAATGAGTATAAAGACTAAACTAATTATTCATCAAATGATTTAATTGGAATTCTTGTTGCACTATTTGAATATGCATTAAATTTAATTTCTATAATTTCATCAGTCAGAAAGTTTAAAAATGGAATATCATAACATGGACAAGACATTAAATAACCATAAAAGACTTTTAAAATTGTATCGTCAGCAAGAATTAAAATATCACCACTCATTCTTTCCATTTCTAAAATTAATGGTTCAATCTTAATAGCTAAATCATGATAAGATTCTGCTCTTGAGAATCTGTAATGG
The DNA here is from genome assembly GCA_030563665.1 of Scheffersomyces broadrunensis. Lineage (NCBI taxonomy): Eukaryota > Fungi > Ascomycota > Pichiomycetes > Serinales > Debaryomycetaceae > Scheffersomyces > Scheffersomyces broadrunensis. The sequence goes on along the minus strand of JAJMJS010000013.1, from coordinate 174,814 downwards.
TAAGGATCTCTTTGATATTGTTCATTTTCATGAGGAAATTTGTCTTCAATTTCTTCATCAGTTAATCCTCCAACAATTCCCGGATTCTTTTGAGATAATTGAATTCGATGTCTAACTTTAATATTTCTTTCTGTAAATGGATTTGTAGTTTCAACTGTTCTTTGCTTAACTGATGTCCAAACCACCATTGAATCTTTATCAATCCCATCAACTCCAGCCGCTGGATGTCTTTCATCAATTGAAAGGGTACGTTGAGGAGTTAAAGGTCTTAATCTTTCCTTACGTTCATCTAATTCTTTAACATAAAATTTTCCTTGAGATTTTAAATGATTTATTAAAGTTGATGATAAATTTTTGGAATATTTTTTACCTTCGTCATCTAATGGAGGATCTTGAGAATATTCAACTGAATTATTATAACATCTTGCAAAAAATACTGAACCCAGTTTAATTCTTGAATTCATTAAATAAAATACAACTTTATTAATTAAATACCCATAATTTGAATTATGCAATTCTATTCTTTCACCAAAATTAATAAATTTTATATATGATAATTCTGATTCATCAGTTTTAATACCCATTTCTTGATAATAAGGAGTTAAAGTTTTAATTCTTTCACTATAATCTTTATAAGCTTTTTCATAATCCCATGATAAATAATCTGGTGATGATCTTGCAGCTTCTTCCATATTTTTCATTATAATTGAATCATCAGTAACTAAACTTTCAATAAATAATACTTGAATATTTAATTCTTTAAATCTTTTATGTAATTCAAGTCTATAATCTGGCAAGGCATTAATTGCATCATAAATAGCAACTTGACCTTTATCATTTTTAAAGAAATTTAATATATCATTTAAACATTGATCAACCATTGTTTTACGAATTTCATTAGCTTTAGTACTATTTGGTGATGGTACAAATAAATCATGAGTTAAATCATCTTCAGCATTTGCTCTTCTATAATTACCAAGATGAAACAGATGAGTTTTAACTCCCAACCATCTTAAATATCTGGTTAATGATACTGATAAATGAGTTTTACCTCTACCTGGTAATCCAGCTAATGAAATTATAAATTTTCCAGCATGAAATAATCGACCCGATTCAGTTGAATAAAGCTGGGCACCACCTAATACGGAAGTTGACATTTCATCATGAACAGCATCTTCACCAGTTATATCACTTAATCTTCTCTTTAAGTCAGCAGCTGAAGGCATATCAACCAAATTTGGACGGGTATTATTATGAAATGACCATCGTTTCGTAGTTCTTTGTTGTGATGTACTTCTTGAAATTGGAGCTGAACCGAATCCATTAAAGATTTCTCCATCATCATCAAAATCAACAACTGCAGATGGAGATGACATTGTTATGTATGTTATAGCTGATAAATATAATAATAATAATAATAATAATAATAAATATAAATATAATAATAATAATTGATAAATTAAGAATTAATCCCCCTTTGTTAATTTTTAATTTTCTGTACCCCGGGATTTTTTTTTTCTCTTGAACCTTTCTGAAAATTTCTTCTGAAAATTTAAATAAAAATGGTTACATCAAATATATTTCTACAATTATGTTTAAAAGCTACATTTTTAATCATTTCAATCTATAATTATAATGATTCTGGATATATATATTATCCATAATATATATATATATATATATATATATAATTGTATATATAAATATTTTTTTTATATTAAAATTTTATGAAGTTGGTTCTTTTTTTATATAGTTTACAGGAAAATTAATTTATTCGAGCTTACCACCTTTTCTTTCAATTAAAGCTTTTCTATCTTTATCTAAATGTAATTTAGTAATAACAACTTTAGATGGATGAATATTAATTGGAACAGAAGCACCATTTGATTTTTCCTTTTGTAATTTTTCAACTTGAACGGAAAATTTTAATCTATAAACTGAACTGATTTTACCTTCAGATCCCTTTTTAGAACCTCTAACAACAGTAACAGTATCTTCTTTTCTGATTGGTAAAGATTTAATGTTATATTGTTCTCTTAATTCTTTAGATAATGGAGCAGCTAATAAACTTCTTCTTTCAGCTGAAGATGAAGTGAAATAAGCTTTTCTAGCTTTAGAACGAGAAGATGAAACGTCTATAATAAAATAAAATTGTTAGTATTAAAGTTGATTTTTAAAACATCAAGTATTAAGAAAAAGAAATTACAATAAATTGTTAATAGATATAAAAGTTGAATAAACGTTGCAACATTGTTTTAACGGTAATTGGATGGGTCTGAAAATTGAAGTGTTGATAGTAACAAGTAATGGCTTACTTTTTTTTCTTTTATGCTTGTTTTATTTAGTTTGTTGATGGATCTCTAATTCTAATTGATGATGATTGATGAATGATATTCTACAAAACTTTTCAAGCTTAAATGATTCATTACATTATGGGATAATCTTTTTCATTGATACATTTGCGTTTGGATTCGTTTGATTTATATGAAATAACTTCACTGATACTTTATATAATCTAATGATATTTTTAATCATTTCTTGATTCTTTAATTTCTTACTTTAAAACTTTTTCCACTTATTCAAACTTAAACTACTAACATTGTAAACTGTAACTGGTTTGACTTGACTCGACATGATTGAATGTAATAATTACCTTGACTGATTTTGGCCATTTTTAACTATACTATTTATTCAAAATCACAAAAATATTTAAATCTTTAAATTTCAATATTAATATATTTATTATAAAATTTTTTGTAAAATGAAAATTGTTCCCTCTCATTCTCTCAATCTAAAAAAAATCTGTTTGAAAGAAAAAATAAAAATTATTGGTCGTGTGAAAATTGCCAAATGTAACGAGGGCTGGAGCCCTAACACATAATATAAAATATAAAATATAGAATATAAAATATAAAATATAATTAAATCCTCTCAATTCTACAAAAATAATGATAATTAATTAATTTAACCTTCATTATTGTCATATCAACATTATTCCAAGTTGTTTTAATACATTAAAAAAAAAAACTAATCATATCCAAAAAACGTTTAAAATAAAGCCCGAGGCGGGACTCGAACCCGCAATCATTATCTCCGGAGGATAACACCTTAACCAATTAGGCCACAAGGGCTCTTCGTAACCAACGAAAATGAGCCAGACGACCATGATCTATTGAAAACCATATGCAGGACGCTATATACAGTACTAACCTACAAATTCCTTCTTGAACTACTTCACTTTTATAGTTTCTTTTGGCTCATTTACTTAATTTCTTTCATGGTAACTAAATAAATGTTATGCTAGTGTGGTAGAAACTTACAATATTATTCTAAATATCTCTAAATCTCTCCCCTGAGAGGTTTACTATGGTTGTCTCAGCATTCAATATAAACTTCCTCCATTTTATAGATAACAAATCTTAGCTAACTTAACGATTCTGCATGCAGTTACAATTTAAAAATTGGGGTTATGCATTATAAAAAAGGTTTAAATCATAAGTGTAAAAAATTATAAATTATTATATTTCTTCTTCTTCTTCTTCTTCTTCTTCTTCTTCTTCTTGTTGTTGTTGTTGTTTTTATAAATTATTCATGATTTTCAACGTGCGACGTGCGTTACATAGACCGAAAGGCATTACTTTCCATCCGTAATACTAACAATAGTAATAATAAAACATAGATATTTATGCGTATTATTATTATTATTATTATGTAAATCTTTTAGCAATGGACTATTAACATTAATCATTAAGGGTAAATTTGAGGCAAGTAGCATCATCCGTCTTATGAGCATAAGTAGCAACTTCATTGGATTTGGAAACGATGTTTTGCCTATTGTAATATTTTCTACTTTGACTAGCAAAAGTTTGAGGTTTAAAGGGTTTATCTTGCATGTCAACAACATGTTCATGTAAAGTATAAATACTTATATGATGGGTTAATAATGGACTAAGAAACAGTGCTGTCGTGTTAGGCAACACAGTATTGCACGAAGTTATTCAACTTATTGTATAAATTTAAATATATAAACATAATTTTATTATTTCAGTAAATTGTAGATGTTATTATTAAAGGAATGAAATTTAATAAGTTTAAATAAATCTGTTTATCTCTTTAATTTAAATATGATTTTTTAACCAATTTACACTACCTCTCTTTACGTTTGAAGAAGAAGAAGAAGAAGAAAAAAAATGGCTTCATCAAAATATATGTTTAGATACTTATATTGTTAATACAAATAAAATATATATATAATGACTTCTTTAGGTTTAATTGGATTGTCTATCAAGTCAACCAGTCGTTCCATTATTCCTTTATCTTCAAAGATTCCCATTCATTCCATAGTAAGCTTAAGATCACTCTCTTATTCTTCTTCGCACTCCTCAAGATCTACGATTCAATCATGTATAAATTCAAACAAAACAACTAATATTCAATCATTCCCCTATCATAAACTCAATCCCAATCTCATACAATCATATTCTAGGTCATACTCCTCAGCATCATCATCTTCTTCTTCTCCACCACCACAAGAGAAATCAAAAAAATCTTCACCTGATCATCCTCATGATAAAAATGCAAAAGGTAAAGTTTTACTTAATAAAGCATCAAGAGCATTCACATTTTCATTATCTTCATTAATAGTACTAGGCGGTACTGCTATTGCATTGTTAGTGGTGTATTTAATTTTATCGGAATTATTTTTACCATCCGGTGATACAAGAACATTTAATAAAGCAGTTAAATTAGTTGAAAAACATGAATTGGCTCAACAATTATTGGGGATTAAGAAGGGAGATAGAGTAAAAGCATATGGTGAAGTCAATGGTGATAGATGGGTTAGAAATAGACCCGTTCAAAGTATTAGAACAAAGGCTAAAGATGGTAAAGATCATCTTGTAATGAAATTCCATGTCGAATCAGATAATGGTAAACATGGAAGAGTTACTTTAGAACAGATTGATACATCGTTTTGGAATTCCGAGTTCGCGTATATATCATTAGAAGTCGGTTCAAAAAGAATTTATATCATTGAACCTAAATTTCAATCAAAAAATTATGTACCACAACTAAATAATAAATCGGGATTTTTAGGCCTTAAATGGGGTAAAAAAGATAATTAAAATCATAACATATTTAATGACTCACATATATATATATATATGTATAACATATAAATATTACAAATCTAATGATTATGCTCATATTCATGTTTAACGTCATTTATTTTCATATGAAATTTAGTAGCTAAAGATTTCCTAACTACAAAGACAATTTGATAATGAGTCTAATCAGAGAAGTTGTCATTATTGAATAAAATCATGACTCTATATAATATACATATATAATATATATATGGTAAAACTAAATAACAAATAATCCACCAAATACCCCAATAATGGTTCCAATTATAACTTGTGATAATCTTTTAATAATTGTATTGGCCAGAGAACTGTAAGCTTGAGTAGAGTTTCTTTTTGGATGAGCTTTATAATTTGGAAAAGTTGGAATAAATGTAGTATTTAATGGGGGCCGAATTGAACCTTTTATATTAAATGTAAAATTAAGTTTAGAAGTTCCAAGTGCTTCTTTACAACTTCGACCATCTGCAGTAAATAAATTATCCAAATCGCCAGTATTATTTGGTAGAAGGACAGCTCGTCCTGAAAAAGAACAAGCTTCTTGCTCTCTGTCATTACTAATATAATACTTATTTAAAGCATAAGACAATTTTTGCTTTGCTGAGCAATCGGAAAATTTACCATAAACACCTTGGTAGCCATCATTACTAATTTCCGAGCAATCGACTTGTCCGCAGACCTCCAGAAACAAAGCATCTTGATTGATATTAATGTAGGGACTCACAATACAAGATAAAGATGCTTGTAAGCATTCACACTTTCCCTTATCTGGAGTAGATGGAAGGTTTTTGGATGCTTGAAAGATGGCCGTTGGTTCTCGACATTCATAATATGCAACTGGCTTATTCATCACACTCTCTTTGGAGACACCTAATGGATCAGCAGCATTTAGTCGACCCGACAAATAGTTAAAATCTTCTAACTGTGCAATTGATCCATCTGAATTTTCTCTAACAACCCCATAATTATTGACCTCTTCAAAATATTCATAAACAACTCCTCCAGACCAAACGTTTGTCATGGTACTACCATATAAAGCTTCCACTTCCGTGAAGGGCCTTGGTCTAGCAACATTACAACCATATTCGGTCATAACAACTGGAACTGGATATTCACTAAATTCATAGGTTAACTCTCTATATCCAGAAGTTGCATAAGTAGAATATCCACACCATTCATACACGTTAAGACCAATAAAGTCGGCAGTAATATTATCGGATGGGTTGTTATGACAAGAAAGATAATATGATATATCTTGCCTAATTTCAGCATCATCATTGGAGGCATAACCGACTGGTATGTTCCTATACCCTTTATTGACAATATAGTTTTTCATATCACGAATACTTGCCTTGACAAATGGAGCCGTATCTGATGTAGCTTTAGAGTTTGCAACTTCATTACCAGCAATAAATGCTAAAGTATTAGGATACTTAGATAAGGAATCAATAACTGAAGTAAATCTATCATATAAGGTAGTATCCCACGAAGGATAATTTCTAACAATTGAACTTTGAGGTTCAGACAAATCTGCAATCACATAAATACCAGCCTCGGAAAAAGCATTCATGCAACCGTCATGATCAGCTAGCGGATTCACTTGATAAACTCTAATAGCGTTAACACCTAATGCCTTCAAATACTGAATATCTCTTGTACATATTGCTAAGTTAGTCAATGGATCAATATATGGAAGTTCATTACCATCAAACGCATCTCCTGGTTGTCTTGTTTTCTGATATGCTATTCCCTTTATAAAGAACTGTTGATTTGTAGCCGTATTAAAAAATTTATTTCCAACAACTTCAACACTTGGCGTGTTAACAGACAAACTTTTATATTTCCAGTTGGGATCTGATGAAACCTTTGAGCACACGGGAAGTATGAAACTAAGGAGAATTAGGGTATATGAGATACTTAAAATGTTGGATTTCCTCATTATTTGATTTATTCCCTTAAATAAAGATATATGTTGTAAATTTTAAAACATATTTTATAATTTACTTTTATTATTTTTAGTCTGCGAATGATTTGCTTGGTAGCGTGTAATTACTTGATTTGGTAATTAAATTTTCATTAAAAAGACTTTGATTTTAAAGAAGTACATATATAATATTACAATAAAACGATAAAAAGCAAAGAACAACTATAACGCAAATTTGTCATATAATTGCTTCAACTCCCTTTTACCTCTACATTCAATCATGTAAATTTCAGTATCACTCATTTTAACTAGTAATCCAGCACGACCAATACGTTCAATTCGTTTTTCTTTTTCATTATCCGATATCAACCAGCTATACTCTTCTTCTTTATCATCACTTTCAAGTACGAGGTTATAATAACTCTTATTGGACAGATCATCAGTAACGACGAATACACTTAAACGGTACATCGAGAGAATATGCCAAGAAGAAGGTATATTTCTCTTCTCGTATGACTCTAATTGTTTCTGTAATCTAACTGTCATCAGATATAACACAATCAATTTTGTATTTTGGGGATTATTCAATACTGAAAGGGCTGCAGTTTGTTGTGAATCTAATGAATAATTGGACTTTTCTCTTCTAGAGTGTTTAGATTGAGAAGAATCTCCAATGGTATTCAAGCTGGTCAAAGTAGATGAAGTACTTGGTTTATCTCTATGATCCATAATTGACGAAGTAATAGTACCATCTGATAATAACAGCTTAGCATTTCTTAAAGAATCTCCACTTTTACCGTTGGAACACAACCCTCCTAGTACATTTTCAACATTTTCACGAAGGCTACTTGATAAAGAACCATTTTTACACCTTACCATTATATCCATCTTCTCTGAAGTAATAGAATTGACAGCAATGATTTGTATATCTAACGCGGGTTGCCTAACTATGGTCTGGCTATTGACAATATCCAACAAAAGTATCGGCTTATCAATTTCTTCATCATAAGTCTCATCATATTCTTCTTTAAAAAAAATCAACCAACTTTTATTAAGTATATAATTAACCACGATTTTAGCAAATACTTTCTCATTAGTTGTAAGCATTTCCCATTTACCATATTTTTCTTTCCATTTAGAAACAATCATTGCCTTCGGGATTGAACTTGTTATAAAGAAATCTATAGATTCATCATTATTAATTACATCTTTCAAGTCCTGTGGGATTTTTAAATCTTCTTCTGGGATCACAAGATTGGATTGAGAGTCATTCTGATTGATCTGTCCAATACTAGTAGTGGAGTTATTTGTATAAGGCTTGAAAAAGTAAGTGGAAGTAGATGATGGTAAAGCAAATGCTGCGGGAATGGTTGAAGGACCCTTGGCAAAAGAGGAAACTTCGGATGAAGCTGATGAAGGAACTTCCTCGACCGGTGCAGGAGTAACAATAGTATTTATTTCCAACCCTTTTAAATTCTTCTCCTTCCTTACTGGTTTAACAACTTGATCTTTATTCTTGTATTTTAAATCAGCGACGGGATTGTTTGCTTCCGGATTTACTATTTGGAATCCAGAAATTGGTTTGTCTTTAGGCTTTGAGGACTTTTTGAAGATGCTGAATAATGATTTTCTTCTCGTCTTTTCGGCTACTGAAGAAGCTGAAGAGTCACTTGTATTTATTAAAATTTCACTGGAGGAAAATGTTGGTTTATGACCTTTTCCAAAATTTGACAAATCAATAGCAGAACCAGTGGCCAATTGAGTAACTTTAATATCTTTTGGTCTAGATAAATCAGGGACTGAAGAAAATTTATTGTTATTTGCTTCATAAGCTTCAATGAATGATGATGCACTTTCATTTAAAGTTTGATTGAATCTAAACTTTGGAGTATGTTCAACGCAACCTATTTCAACATGAGAAGATACTGGTCTCTCTTTAGATTCGCTTTCAATAGAAGTGACGGAAAGTGTCGATCTCTTAATCTCTTTAATGTAATTATCATTTTCAGCATCATCACTCACATATTTGTTTTTTGAGGATGAATTAGACAAAGTCTTGTTAATGACATGTAAAGATCTTTCATATTGAGATTTATTGGATTCAGTGGAAACGCTTGACCTTATGGAAGAGTCAGAGTATTTTCTTCTTGAATTAATGAACGGAGGATGTGGCATTTCTCTTAAATCATCCACAGCTGAAGAATTATTATTTCTAATCAATTGAGAAATTGGAGATTCAATATTTGATGAAGATACTGGTGAATAAACTTCTCGAAATTCTTTCATTGGCGATTCAAAATTAACCAAATCATCTTGATTACCAATAGATTTCATTCGTTCAGTATCAGAAACATAATCAATGCCAAGACCATTCATTTTGGCTGGCTCTTCTTCTGGAGAAATCAAGAAAGTTTCACTTACTGGAGAATCATCTTTTTGAAATGGAAAGATTAATAATAATTTTTGAGTCCATTTCTTGCAAAGGTCTTCATTGTTGAATATCAATTTGATTTTAGGATTTGACCCTCTTGTAGTTAAGAAATCAATGGACTTTAAGATTATCATATTGTTCTGGTAATATATTGAAAGTTCATTAATTCTGAAAGGAGGATACATAAGTGATCTTGATTTTCCAACAATTGATAGTACAGCTAAAGCATTGAATCTATTTGCCGGATTATTTGAAAGATTCAACAATACCAATTCTATTGGCCAATTATCACCCAGAACTAGTATTCTTTCACTTAAAGTACGATCAACAATTTGATCAATTCTGAAGAAACATGAGACTTTTTCTTGAGTCTTTGATGATTTCCTAGTATTATTGGAATTATCAAATACTTGAATATTGTTAAAGCTTATATCATTAAGTTCCTTCGTATTTGTATCATTGTTATAGGAGTCTAATACTTCAAGTAATCTTCTTCTAAGGTCTTGAACTTTTTCCAACACAAATGGATTTCTAACAATATTAGTTGTCTTGTCAATGAAACTTATATAGTTATGGATATTAAGAATTGGTTTTGAAAATGCAATTTTATTGGCATTAATGTTATCATCATCACTTGATACAATCTGACAATATTTTTCAAATAAAATCAATCCATCATTATCTAACCAAAGAATAAATTCATTAACAAAAGTTTTATAAACTCCATTAATATCTACTTCACCATTTTTAATGGATTGAACTTTTCCAAAGACTATAGCTAATAATTTCGAGTTCTTGGTGAATAAGCCTCGCACAATTGAAGAAAGCAGGGAATATGAAGATTTTGAAGGTTTAATAAGTCCTAATATTTCAATTAAGTTCTCATTAGCTTCGGTTTCAGTAGCTTGTAATTCTAAAAGTATGCTCTCGGCCACTATATTTGAAGTTGCTCTAGTTGTAGTTGGTTCGGTTGAATATGTTGATGCAACTATCTGATGATGTTGAACTTCAACAGTCATCATCTCGGGTAGTTGTAAATGAATGAATGACAGGTTTAATTATTAAAGGACAACAAAAAAGAAGTTAAATATATTTATAAAAAAATTTTTAAAAACAAAAACACTTCTGTGTGTACCTATTTGGAAAATTAAAAGCATCTTAACCCGAATTTACCAAGATGCAAACAATTTAATTTGTAACTTACCCATTAATTAAACAATAAATGCCAAATTATCTGCAAAAAAGGAGGTTAATTATGCACTAATTTCGCTCAATTGGGAAATTGGGAAATTTATTCAAAAAAACCGCGTCTTTTTTTTAGCGCGTTTTATTCTTACTTTTTAATGCTGGCTGGCAATGAGGAAGAATAGGAGGAGGAGGGATCGTGTGAATAATTATTTTAAATTAATTTTATAATTGGTAGGATGTAATTAATTATTCGTTAAAAGAAATAAGAAATAAAAAATAATAAGAAATAATAAAAAATAAGTTCATACTTAATAATCTCTTGTGGTTATCCAATTTAGTACTTCCTCTAATCCTTCACCTGATATCCCACTCACTAATTGAACTTTCCATTTATCAGTTTGAGGTATTTGAGTTTCTAAATCTAATAATTGTATTACAGCTAGTCGTATTCTATCCAATTCTTCTTTATTATCAATAAGATCAATCTTATTGATTAATATTGCCAAATAAACTCCAGTCAACCGGTCTTGCAATATAACCTTTTCTCTTAATTCAGTATATGATTCATTTAATCGTTCTAGACTTACACAATCAACTACCCAAATCACTATATTAGTCTTATCAAAGTAATTACCCCAGAAACTTCTCAATGTTGTCTGTCCTCCTATATCCCATATATTTAATGTATGATCTCCATATATCAATGTATTGATCTGAAATCCCATAGTTGGTGAAATGGTATTAGTATCTTCTCCCAACATATTTTTAATGATTGTTGTTTTGCCCGAATTATCCAAGCCCAATGTCAACACTCTTATTTCATTATCCTTTATCTTCTGTTTCTTGATGATTGATAGTAATCCCATTGATGTATTGTTGTGGGTGTTGCTTATTAAAGATGATTCAAAGTACAACTTCAATTTTATTATCTGATTTTTTTTGTTAGTGATAGTCGCAAAAATATTTTCTTTTACCAAAGCCAAAATTGTATTAAGAACTATACAATATACCATCATCGTACCCCTAATGGCTACTTTTATACAAAATAGATTTAGACGATATTGAATGAAAGCAGCAAGAACTCAACACAGCAAATGTCAAGATCATCTCAGAAGCTGGTGAATAGTACACCGCCTAATAATCCCAAGAGGCAAAGATCAATCTTAGAATTCACTAAAACTTCAACTGTGATAGATCGAACTGATACTGTAGTTGACTTAACTACAGACGATGATACTCCAAATATAAAAGAAGCTGTTCCTCTTCAGTTTGATGAATTCATTGATGAAATAATAATATGTCCTGTTTGTTCAAATAATATCACGATGTTCTCGTTAGACGCAAGATCAAGGCATGTTGAAGCATGTTTAACACGCGTTATACCCAATGAAGAGATTACCAATAAGAAAAGAAGAGTTAAAAAGGAAGAAAAAGTCATAGATAAAGAGAAGGCACGATATTTAAATGCTAAATCTACGAAAAATTTAGACACTGAAAAAATCATTAAACCTCCAACTAATATAAATCCATCCAAAACTAAAAAGACAATCCCAGTATTAAAGCGAATGCAGTTTCCTGTGAATAAATCTGAAACTTATGAAGTTTCAGTAGATGCATTCTGTTATGCTCCTGATGATATTATTGATCAATACTTTTTAAGTCATTTCCACTCAGATCATTATGGAGGTATATCTAAGAAATGGAGTTATGAGAGAGTATTTAAAGATGATACTGATTATCTGAATGATTCAAAGTATCGTAAAATTATATATTGCACTCCTATAACATCAAAATTATTAACATTATGCTTCAGTATAGATACTAGATTTATAAAAGATTTGAAAATAGATAAAAGATATATAGTAAAATCATTTGATAAAGACATTCAAGATGGTGGTTATGAATCTAATGATACAGATCCAGGTCTTTATGTGACACCAATAGCAGCTAATCATTGCCCAGGAGCAGCAATATTCTTATTTGAATCGATCTCATTAGATGGGAAATATTATAGAATCCTACATTGTGGAGATTTTCGTGTAAATATGGATATTTTAGATCACCCAGTCTTACGTCCGTTTAATATTGATGGGGATTTGGCTCTTGATAAGGTTTACCTTGATACAACGTATATGTCACCGAAATATAATTTCCCCAAACAAGAGTTGGTATGTGAGACAGTGGCTGATTTATTCCATGATTTGATAAATCAGGATGATTCTTCCTGGTTTGGAGTCCTTAAGCAATCTCGAATAACTGATTTTTGGAAAAGTGGAGGTCCCACGAATATTAAAAAGAAAAAGTATTTGATCTTAGTAGGTACTTATGTTATAGGAAAGGAAAGGCTAGCTATTGCTATCCTGAAAAGGTTAAAATGTCAAATATATGCTCTGAATATTAATAGTCGAGAGAATAAAATTCAAATATTAAAGACTTATGAAGACGAATATTTAGATCTGGTGTTGATAGATAATGATTTAGGTACAGGTAATGAATCTGACTGTGTTATTCATCTTGTTCCGATGAGAATAGTTGGTTCCATAAGTGAATTAACCAACTATTTTAATCATAATAGATATTTCGAACATTTCGAACGTTGTGTTGGCTTAAGACCCACTGGTTGGAGTTTTCTGTCAGAATATACGTCCAAGAACAATTCATTGTATGATAATTTAGAAGAAGAAGTTCCAGAAGATGCTTCATTAGATATAGATCTCAATAGTAATCATTTATCACAATTGATAAACTTAATGCATAAATGCCCACAATTCTCATATTTAGATGATATTTTACCTCAAATTTCCAATCAGATAAAAAAGGGTAAACCTGATGAATCATTGTATCGAATTTATTCAGTTCCATATAGTGAGCATTCATCATATCGAGAATTGGCTTATTTTTCAATTTTCTTTAATATAGCAAAACTTATACCAACTGTCAATATTCATAGTAATGAATCCATTAAATTAATGGAAAGCATATTTGAAGTTTGGGAAACGGCAAGAAATATAAAGTTACAACAACAAGAGGTAAATATAATTGATTCTACATTAATGAAATCATTTGAAAAACTTACATTAGATAATTTTTAAATTTAACTTATCGGATAAAATATATATACTTCTATTTATTGTCTTTAGTTTCCTGGAACTTACTGTAATATTTATCTAATAATTTTTCACATCTACCTGGAGATTCACAATCTGCCCAGCTAACTGTAAAATCACCATCAAAATAGTGAAGACTTTCTGACTTTTTATTACCACTTGTAGCCCTTTCAGAATGAGTAGAAGCAATAGTTCTGGCAGGAATAATTGCGGTTTTACTTAATATATAAGGATGCCATTGTAAAATATGAGTTAATGCAGAATCAGGTCCATAAGGAAAATTTGGATAATTAAGAAATAATGGATTACCCCAAGTTTCTAAAATTGATTTACCAATAGCATCATTTTTTGCAATAAATGATTGAGTTTCAAGTTTTGAATCTGATTGAGTTAGAATCAATCTTATATTTTCAGCTTTGGCATTCTTATAAGTTTTAATAGGACCATTGGGTGGAATTATTGGTTGCTCTTTTAAAAGAATTGAATTTAATGAATCATTATCTAAGATGTAATCTTCTATATCAACTGATAAATCCATAATTAAACCATCTTGATCAATATACCAAAACCATTTAGCTTCAGGGAATGCAAACATAGCTGAACGTAAGCAATAAATTCTGACCCATTTAGCCTTTTCTTTTAATTGTAGAAAACTAATGGAATTTAAGATTGGTAAGAATTCTTGATACCATCTGATATAAACTCCATAACCTTGATTATGGGCATAATCGACTCTATTTTGAACAATCTTCGTTAATCCATCAAGAGAATACTTTTCAAAGTCAACAGCTGTCACTATAATAGTATCAGGATAATTTTGATTCTTTTTTGGTTTAAATACAACTTTATCATGATTTTTAAAGGCATTTTTAGCAACAGATAAATTTGAAACAGCATTTTCTTCTTCTTCCTTTTGCTTTTGAACAAGTGGATCTGGATCATCAAACATATTTAATGAATTAATGACATTTTTTTCAATTTCTGGGAAATTGGAATCTCTAACTCTTGATTCTTTAACTAAATTATGAACAGTTAATTCACGTAATAACGGTGCATGTTCAATTGGTGGATATATATATTTAGAATCCGTTTCTATAAGTTGGGTACTAGTTAATGAATATGGAGATGGGTAGTTGACAAGTACTTGTTTTCTGAATAAACTTCCTATGAAATGAAATGGATTAAAGAAAAACCAAAAGAATAGTATTACAATTATGATGAGTGATACATTCTTTCGAGGGAAATTATGTATATTACTGAAGGTAGCAGGAAGTGGTAAAAACCCTCCTTTCTGTCTACCGTACCTAGGCTTGAATGTCGATCCTGATGAAGTTCCAAACATGACTGCTTGTTAATTATCAACAAGATTAGATTTCACCCTTGATGTGTGTACCTTTTTTTTTTCTATTGACCAAACTATCAACAGTCTCCGAAAAAAAAATAGAGATTCATTTTTGTGTTAAAAGGAGTAAAATTGTCTTTATTTTTAATTTAAAAACATGAAATATACAAATATAAATAGATATACTATTCTACATAAGAATTGAAAAGAGTTCTTGTGTACGTTTAAGGATCTAAATTCCTATTTAAGCAGTTGATTCTTTATTAATTCTATCTTCAATCACTTGTAACGCTACTTGTCTTCTTCTTTCAGCAACTGAATTAGCAACACTTTTTTGGGATTGATTGGCTTGTTCTTGTCTCTTCTGAGCTCTTAAATTACTCTGTTCAACTGATTCATCATTGAATGGAGTAATAAGACCTAGTAATACACTGACTTCATATACCCTATCAAAAACAATAGATAAATAAGGTTTGGCCACAATGGGGAAAAATTCAACTAATTGGAAAGTATCCGATGCGTCACCTGTAATTAAGCTGGAGTTGGAGTTATCACCATTAGCGGTAGTAATTGGTAATAATGGATCTGTTAAGAATGATTGGTAAAATCTTAAATAAGTATATGAAGTAATAAAACTTCCTAATGAAGGGATGGCAGGATATAATGAACGACTTATTAAAATCGACCAAACAATAACCACTATTAAGAAGGCAAATGGTAAATGCTTAACTCTAACATTAACTAACCCTTGAAATAAAACAATATTATGTTCTGGAATTAATTGTTTAAATACCACTAAAAATCCAAAATAATATGAAATACCACCACCAAGTGGTAAATCCATACCTTCAACATCACTTCTGATTATATTACTTATGATTGTAAAGATGACAGTAACGAAATTAGTGATTGATCCAATAAGAAGGATAAATTTAACAACTTCTTTCCAACCCCAAAATTTCTCAACGTACTTACTTGATACATACAATATGAAACCTGAAAAGGCAAAAGATACCACTGAAATTTCAGCAAATATAGCAGTGACAATCACCCAAGGATAAAAGATTGTACTCCTTGGAATCAATTGTAAATAAGGTACTTGAAGTTCATGAAATGATACATTTGTTCCTTGTTGAAGAGCAATTCTCAATTGTTGGAATTTCAAACCAAAAATTAAACCAGAAATCCCCAATAATAATCCAACTAATACATTGGTAGATTTAGGGATACTTTGAATCTTTAAAAAGGCTACCATTGTCAATGATTTTATAACCAGATCAACACTTTATCGTGACGTGGACAAATTAAATTTCTTCTTTTTTTTTTCTGTGCTTGTTTATCTCTCTCACTCGCTCATTATAAATTTTAGTGGTGTAATTTTTCAACCACGGTGAGGCTAAAACTTAAGGGCTGAACTAACAAAAAAAATCTTACGATAACATATAATATAATATATAATAAACCTTTATTTCAATAAAAAAATCTTTAAGAATAATAAAAAAGACAAGAGACTATAAAAATAATAATAATAATAATAAAAATAATATATAAAATGTACAAATACAAAGAATGTAAAACTTAATAAGAATAAATGAACTTAGAATGCTTTAGTGGTATATGGTTTAGTATTACCACCACGAGTTGATTCAAAAGACCAAGTGTAATTTTTTGGTCTATTAGGACCAGTATCATTGTTATTGGCATGTCTTGGTTGGAACAATCCGGCTAAGATACCATTAAAGGTAGAGCCAGTACCTAAAGTTTCTGGAATATGACTTGAAGCAACCGCTGGAGCTGCAATAAGAACAACAAACACAACTAAAATGAAAAAGTATAAAGTACAATATCTTCTAACAATTCTTTTTCTTAATTTAGTCTTTTTAACAGTAAAGATTGGTTGTCTGATTAATCTGGATGGTTTTAACCAAAACAACATGGTTGTATGCCATCTATCAATTAATGGAATACATAAAATTGGTAATTGGCAGAATAAAATAATATGAGCCAATACGAAATCACCAGCAAAATGTGACATTTCAATAATCTTAGCACAGAATTCACGAGCTGGTTGTGTAAGAGCCATATAACCCATACCTGAACCATACCATTTACCATTCCAGAAAGCAGAATTGGCTCTATCATTCTTAAATTCTCTAGTTAAGAAACATAAAGTTAAGAATTTAAATAATGTTCTTTGAATATAAATCATGGTAGCAATACCTAATAAAACTCTGGCAAATACAAAACCTTCAACTACCCACATAACAATAAAAAAGACAAGGTTAACAATAACTGAAATACCATGAGCAACACCAGCAAGAACAGAACCAGTCTTCTTACAACATAATCCTAACATTGGACCTGCACAACAACCTAAACCAAAGCAAACACCCAAGACACCCATATTTATAACAACAGGAGCTAAAGCACAAATAACCACTCTTAAAGTAGAATTAACTAAGATTGGATCAGTTGAACCATTAATTTCATATTTATATTGAGTAACACCAGTTTGCGCATTAATAAAAGTATATGCAACAAAAAGACCTGCAGTATAGAAAACACATGGTAAGAAATCAGCAAAGAAAACATTTGATCTGTGAGCCCTTGAAGCATCTCCAGCATTTTGTTCAGCATCATTATTACCAATTAATTTTCTTTTAAACCCAGTAATTCTAGATCTAGATAATCTAATATAACCAATCCAAGAATTTCTATACCATTTAGTATTACCTCTTGATAACCAAATAATAAAATCACGATAATCAACAAAGAAATCATCCCAAGAAAATTGATGAGGATTAAAAATAAATGGTGAAAACATTAATGAAGATAATGAAGCCCAAAACCATAATAATGGTGCTTGCCATTTAGCAACAGATCCAAATAATAAAATTAACATTAATCTTGCTCCCATATAAATCGATGAATCAGCAAATCTTGAATATAAAATTGAAAATGGAATTCTTGAAGTAGCAAAACCTCTACCAGTTGAAATATATCTTGCACCACCAACAGTTAAATCAGTATAAATTGATGAAGCATAAATTTGAGCAACGAAAACTTCAAACATTGGAGATAATGAAACAAAATGACGGAAAAATCTTTGGAATGCTTTCCATACCCCTCTTTCGATTAATTCTTGAACCACTAAAGGAATAAAAGAAATAAAGAAAACAATGAAAATAGATAAAGTATAACGTCTAACCCAATCAACTGCTGGATCTAAATTATAACAACCAAATGGGAATAAAACATCAGTAATTGGAGAGTTCTTATTATAAGCACAAATAATTGATTCATGAGCTAAAGAATTTAAATTGGCTAAAACCAAAATGAAAACTTGTAAAGATAATTGAATAAATAAATTATTAATATGGAAACCTGGATGACCATAATAAAATGATAAGAAACGATCTAATGGTAATTGAGTTGATAAATAATAATATTCTCTTGATAACATTTGTTCACCCATACCAGCACCAATCTTAGTAGTGAAATTTAAAATTGATCCAAAACCCATATCTCTACCTTTACCACATTGATAATATTCACAATGTTTAATTTTACCACCTCTTAACATGGCAGTCATACCAGCATAAATATCTTCATTTAAATGTAAACCCTTTTGAGCTTTTGAAACACCACCTCTGGTTAACATAAATGTAGCATTTAAGAAATCAGGATGACCATAATGTAATTTACCACCAATTTGAGCTAAAGTTCTAGCAAATAAAGTACCAAAAGTTTGTTCTTTACCAGCGGCAACATCACCTAAAACACCAGAATTTTCCGAGAAAATATATTCTCTAGCCCCTAAGAAAGCAACTGGATCTCTTTTATCTTTAATATTATTCTTTAAATCAGGTTCATAAGGATTAACAAAGTCAAGATTTAATTCTTCAAATTCAGCCAAAACCGATCTAATCTTTAAACATTCTTCTAAATAATTATCTTGATTAGCATCAATTAATTGAATATATTCACCTCTATGGAAAATAACAGCATGATTTTGATTATCAGATTTACCATCTCCTAAAATTGGATTACCTGATAATTGAACTCTAAATTTAGGTTTACGTTCACCATTTTCTAACATTTCACAATGACCATCAACAACAGCCGAATAAATTCTAGCATCTTCACCTTCATTTAAAGCAGGTTCTTCATCTAAATAAGCAATTTGTAAATCAGGGTAAGCACGTAATAAAAATTCGGCATTTTCCTTTTCATCTTCTTTAAATTTAGTCTTTCTTTGCATTGAAACTAAAAATCTAAACTTTCTTCTGGCCATTTTTTCTAAAGCTAATTCTAAACCTTCTGGATCACCACCAAAATATTGAACTAATTCAGGATTTTCAACTCTATATAATAATTTAATGGCTCTTGCATAATTCATAAACCCAGAAACAGTACGATATAAAGTTTGGGATCTTAATGATGCCCAAATTCTGGTTCTTAAAGTATATTCTGGAGCAGATGATTTAAATCCAACACAATAAAATGGTAAATCATCAATTTTTGATTTTAATCCATCTTCTGATAATTTTTCAGCATCACCACCATTTTCATAGGCAGCAGTTTCTTCCGCTAAAATCTTGGTATCTTTAACAAAACAATCCCATTCAACTGGATGTAATTGTTTTAAATATTCTAATAATGTAACTTTAGAATGTTCATCATCTTCTCTAATGATTTCTTTCAAGGATAATAAAATCTTTTCGGAATAATGAGGAGTGAAAACTGTAAAAGTTGGCATATTATCAACTGGTAAAGGTTCAGGAATTGGAGTGGCTAATGATTGAGCAAAGAATGAAATTCTTCTTTCTGCTTCTGAATTACTTGGGAAAAATTCCGTTTCAAAATTATTATCATCTTGACTAACGAAAAATGTTGGAGCTCTTAAAGTACGTTTACCTTCAATTTCCGATGGAACTTGATGATATAATAATTTTTGAACATGATCAATGGCTAATAAATGTTCTCTATACATTGAAATAACAATAGCATTCCAAATTTGTGAAATTAAAACTTTTGGTTTATATTTAACTTCCATTTCAGTAGTGGCTAAAATTTTGGAATATATTCTCTTGGGTAATCTGGTAAAAATATTTCTCCAAGGTGTTAAAATTGAAATCCCCAAATAAAATGATCTACCAATTGAAAAGATACAATTACAAATAATGTACCACATATAAGTATCTAAGAAAAACAATAATAAATCAACAAGATACATTAATCCCAACACAATTTTAGCTTGATGTTGACATAATCTAACTCCAAACCAAACTTCACCAATACATCTCATTTGAGTAGTTGATAAAATTCTAATTGGATCTCTAATGGATAAAGTTAAAAAGAAATAAGATTCAATTAATTTAGCAAAAAACACAAAAACCCATAATAAATATGACATACACATATCTAAACCCTTTAATTTAATGAAATTAGCGGTAAAAGTTTGAGATGATAAATATCTTCTTGATCTTTTATTCATATAACTAGTGAATAATCCTCCTAATGGCATAACTGCAAAGAAAAGTAAAGTAGCCACGGCAATAAAGAACCCGACAATTGAAACAATATGAGCTGATTTAGAAACTGAAGCTAATCCCGCCCAATAAAAAGTATAAACCACTGGTCCCACATTAAAAAGGAAGATAATTAATAAAAACACTAAACGACGAGATAAATGTTGAGCACCTGCCCATTCTCTTGGTACAAACATCCATTCAAAAAGGGTAGCGAAAATTTGAATTAATGAAGCTAAAACCCCACCACAAGCAGCAGCTGCCCATCTTGAAGAAGCAGTTGGTTGTTGATTTAAAGTTTGTTCATAATGTAAAGTATATAAAGTTGGAGAATTATAAGCAGTATACATCCAATAAACTGTACCATGAATAATCCAAATTCTATTAAAATTAGTAACAAAATGTAACCAAGTTCTAATTTCTTTATAAGTTTTAAAATAAACATTACCCCATTCAACTTCACCTAATTTTAAATAACGTTCTTCCTTTGGAATATCAACTAATCTTGAACCGTCATTAAAAATAATTCTTGAAATACCTTCTGGATACCAATATAATTGATTAACATCATCATATCCAATAATTGAATTATGATCCTTTTCACGTTTAACGAATTTTCCCTCATAAATTTCATAAACTTGAGATCTAAGAAATCTATATAATGGAGTAATAACACGATTTAAATAATCACCTTCTGGAACGGCTTCAGTTCTTTGTTGACAAGCAGGAGATTGTAAATAATCATAAGCAGTTTTATATATATAACATAAACATTCTGGTGTAAAACGAACTTGATTAGCTTCACCCCATAATAATAAATAAAGTGCAATATCACGAACGCGTTCTTCAGGAGTTAAAGCATTCATTTTAGCCTTCCATCTAATTTCAGCAGCTTCTAAAGAAAAATCTCCTTCTAATTCATTGGCTAAAGCTTCAGCATCAATATCTTCACCATGTTCAGCCACGGCTTTTTTTAATTTTTTAGATTTTTTTGAAGCCTTTCTTGCTTTTCTACCTAATTTACCCATTCTCATATTAGCAAATCCAATTGAATCATCTAAATCTTGTTGAGAAGCAAAAAACCATTTTCTATAATTGGCATTATCCCCACCAATATAATCAGCATGTAAACTTAATAAAGCATGGGCAGGAGTCATACGAGAAGATCTTGAATCTAAAAGTGTCATGAAATAATCAAACATATTTCTCATTGAATCTCTTTGAAATCCAAATTTATTAGTTAAATCAATAAAAATATCTTCAATATGTTCAACTTTAACAGGAGCTTGAGGATCGGCTGACCAAGCAGGATAAGGTAAATTTGAAGCCATTTGAAATTGAGCTGATTCATAACCTTGACCTTGACCACCATAAATTGGTGTAGAAGCACCTGATGATCTTGGATCACCTCCATAACTAATTTGAGATGGAGTATATTGAGTACCATATTGATCATAACCTGGAGTACCTGGAGTTTGACTAAATTCAGAAAATTGATCATTATAACCTCCTTGTTGTCCATTACCACCACCATGAATTTGTTGAGTAGGAACTTCATATTGGCCTCCATCTTGATATCCATCCATATCATAAGGTTGTTGATAATATTGAGCATTTGGATTATAATACTCTTGTTGAGGTTGGTTTGGATCATCATAAGGTTGTTGTTGATAGTAACCATCAGCGGGAGGAACAGGAGGTCCACCTTGATGATTCTGATCATAATATTGATTGTTATCGTTATACGACATCTTTCAATAAAAAAATAAAAAGTTAGTAAAGGATTATCTTAGCTAAGATAAAATAAAAAGGTAATAAAGATTTTAAGCGAATGTAGTTGTTTTAGATTTTTCTTTTGACTGATGATAATTATTTTTGTTTTTCTTAATATATTCTGGTAAGCATAAAATGATTTCTAAAATCCCGTTAACCCTTATTCCTTCTATTAATGATAAGATAAATAGAAAAAGAAAACTTGGTTAATTGAAAGGAAAAATAAAAGAAGAAAGGGATATAAATAAAATAAAATAAAATAAAATAAAATAAAATAAAAAATTGTCAAGTAGCAATAATAATAAAAAATAAAAATTTATGAAACCTGCCGATGAATATAATAAATATACTTATTTTGAAGGGTGAAAAAAAAACCTATTATAGGAGATTCAAAGTTTAGGAATAAAAAATTTTTTAAATATAAATGATTTTGTGATATTTCAGGACCTAAAACATATTTTTAATCTTTTGACCATTTTAGTAATGAATATTTCAAATTGGGAGAGTTTTTATTTTAACTTAGAATCAAACAGACAAAAAAAAAAGAAATTTTTTTGGTTATAACACAAAGCCAAAAAACACACACTCACAATAAATAAATAAAATAAATATAATAAATATAATAACAAAAAGTTTAAAAGTTATACTGATGGATTAAATGTAGTAGCAGTAGTAGTAGTAGTAGTATATGATATGTTTTAAAGTAATTGAATGATAATGATAAAATCTAATATATATATATATATATATATATATAATAAATTTGATATATAATTAATCAATTATGTATTGAAAGTGTGTTATTATCATTATTATAATGTGTAATTTATTTTTAGATGGGCTGCGTGTGTGTACCAGATCAAAAAATAATAAAAAAAAATCCCTTATTATTTTTTTATTATACATATTATATTTTTCCCCCTTAACAATGTGCACTACTTTTCTGTTTTATTTTATTAATTAACAACAAACAACCATTAAATGATCTGAGTGATATTAATAATGATTATATTGATTGATTATATTGATCATATTGACTAGTTGATTAAATGATTGACCGGCTGATTGATTGATTGATTGATTGATTGATTGATTGATTGATTGATTGATTGATTGATTGAACATAGTTACTATGTAAGTTTGATTCTAATTATCTATCTCACTCTCCCTATAAGTCTTTATTATCTTTTAATTCTCTCTTTATCTGATTGACATTATTAATCTTAATATTATATACATACCTTTAATGATGTTTTCTAATGATAATAGATGATTATATGGTAATGATGCAAATCAACGATAAGATAAGGAAAGGTAAAAAGAAAGTGAAAAAAAACAGTAAAAGTAAAAGTAAAAATAAAAAAAGACAAAGGAAAATATTATATATAAAAATTGTTGGAAATAAAAATAATTTATTTTTGGTCGTGTCCAGGTCACGTGATTTGATTTTATATATATATATAAAATATATAAGATATATTATTTATTTATTTATTTATTTATTTATTTATTTATTTGATCTGTCTCTCTCACTCTCGAAAAGAAAAAATAAAAAAATAAAAAACACGAACGCGAAAAAAAAAATAAAAAATTTCTTTTTTTTTATTTTTTTTATTTTTTTTATTTTTTTTATTTTTTTTATTTTAAAGGAAAAAAAATAAAAAAAAAAGATGAAATTTCTAAATTTTTTTTATTTTTAGTAACTTCAGGCAGTGTTTTTTTAACATTCAATTTTATCTAATTATAAAATTTGTTTATATTAATCTTAATCTTTATGTTATTCAAGATTATATATTCTTTATTTATCATATATTAATCATATTAATCATATATTTCTTTCCTTTTGTATTTGTATTTCTTTTTCTTGCTCTTCTACTAAGTCTATTTATATATATATAAGATTTACTTTTATATTTACAATATTTTCCATTACAATATCCGTATAATCATTTTTTAAAACTTAATTGTTTAACTTAAATTTTATTATTATTATATTATATTATACTATTCTTTATTATTATCCAGCTTATCCGAAAATTTCACAAGTATCTCTATTTCAGTTTAATAAGTAAATAAATAAATAAATATATATATAATTAATTAATTAATTATCTGTCAAGTCGCGTTTTTAATTATTTTATTTTATTTAAAAATATAAACATTGTTTAAAAGTCTAACCTTTACTTGGATACCAATTTATATATTACGCCTCTTTTATATATAAAATTTTATTAGACCGTTTTTATATCAATACAATACAATACAATCCAATTGTGGTAATTAATTATTATTATTATTATTATTATTTAATCTAGGCTATTGAGGCTTGATTTCTAACCCTAATTCTATTCTTCTATTCTTCTATTCTTCTATTATTCCATACTTCACTCTTCAATTCTTCTATTCTTCCACCCTTCTATTGCTTGGGTAATTATATAAACAATTATAAACCCTATATGTCTCTTATTTTTATATTATATTAAAGCTTCAAAACTACTATACAAAATTAAAAATTACTTTAAATAAATTCTACATCTTTTTTATATACTTAATTTTAGTTATTCATTCCATCCTAAAGCATATAATTCACTTCTAATATCATCTTCCTTTTTAATTTTACTTAATTGTGTATCTTCTAAAGTTTCACCTCCGGCTTGTTTCATCTTTAATTGTTCAATGGCTCTTAATTTCTTTAATAATGATCTTATTTTCTTTTCTTCAAGTGAAATAACACCCCCTACAACACTACCAACCTCAACTTTGGTATTATTATTATTATTATTATTATTATTATTATTATTATTACTACTGGTTGTACTTGTAACACTGGTGGCTGTAAATAAATCACTACTAGATGATGATGGTGGTGGGGTTGAAGTTTCGGATTTTGAATCTTCTTGTTGAGTCTTTTTAGCTTCTCTCTTCTTTCTATTCTTAATGGCACTTTTACTTTCTTTAATTTCAATTGGAGCAGCTCCAGGTACAACTCTTGCTCTACCACTCGAAGGATTAATTCCATTCTTTATTATTGGTGATGATGATGATTGCAAAATAGGTGACGGTGATGGAGATGGAGATCCCGAATTAGAATTAGGTGATACAATTCCCTTTTGTAATAATTCCTTTTGATATAATGAAGAAGTAGCTGATGATGCAGTATTACTACCTCGAGCATGAGGGGGACGATAAGCTCCTGCTGGTTTAGAGGCAGCTTTGGCAGATGCCGCGGCTCGTTTAGCTAAAAATTCCCGAGCTGATTCATGAGATTCTGGTGGTGATTCTAATTGTTTTAAAGCAGGAAATAAACTAATATCTTGAGGTTTCCAACCAATTGAATATAATTCTTGATATTCTCGTAAATAAATTAATTTACCACTTGCATGCCAAATCTTAAGACCATTATCAACTCTTAATCTTGGTGCCGTAGTAGCAGTTAATATAAATCTACCACATGGTGACCATTCACAAACTGATGTATTAGTTGCTTCAAATGTAACAATTTTTGAAAATTTATTTTGACGATCATAAACATCAACTGTACCTTGTAAATTACCAAATCCTGCTACCAATACAAATCTTGCATGAGGTGAATATAATATAGTATTTCTTGGTGCAGTTGGTAATGAATGAATTGCATTACCTCTTGAATCAAAAAATGTGGTTTCACTTGGCATATATCCATAACTTACGGCAAATTCTCGAGCTGATGGTGACCAAGTTATATCATGAATTGGACCTTCTCTTTTTAAATCAATTCTTGAATCATAAGATCCTGCAATACCTAATAAATATAAATTAGTTTCACCATAATAAGATTTATTACTAGTATCATGATCAGTTGATGCTAATGCTAATAAAGCCGTACCTAAAGAATTCCATTTTAATTGACATCTTTCAGCTTTAAAGAAATTTTTAAAACTAATTGGTTGTTGAAAATTTGGAATATTATAAATCAAAACACTTGCTGGTTTACCAGATTTTTCTGGTATAAATATTGCAACTGCAGGATTTAAACCAGGAGAAAGTTGAAAATTTTGATAAGGAATTTTTTGATCAGCTACTTTATATTTAAAATTTGGTTGATTAATATTAATAATTATATCTGATAATGAATCAATTGTATAAAAATGAATTTCTTTATTATTACTGGAATTCTTAGCAATAATAGTTTCATCTTGAGTAAATTGAGGTTTCCAACCACTTTGATTCTTTTGAGACCATTCAATTATAATAGATTTGGTTTTTAAATTAAAAATTTTTAAATTATTATTCCAAACTCCACTTTCTTTATCTAATAAAATTGGTTTACACCATAAACATAAAAATGTACCATTTGGTGAAAAATAAATATCAAATACTTCTTTTAATTCAAGCTTATGATATAATTCAGCTTGATTTTCAGTTCTTAATATTACAACATCATTAGGTTGAGTAAAAGCAAAATATTGACCATTAGATGAATATAATGCAGCACGACATTCTGCATTGGCTTTTGGTAATGGAGTTATATCATTAAGATCTTGAGTTAAATCAATTGATTTCGGTAAACGACCTATAAGATAAACTAGTTAGTATTTCCAAACTTCTTCTTCTCATTATTAATATTAATTAATTATTAAAAAATTCAAGGTACATACAAAAAAACTCTGTAGTTTTAGACATGATTAAACTTTTCTTTCTTTCTTTTTTTATTTTTTACTTTTCTTTTATATATATTTTATATATGATTAGTTCAAATACTTCCAATCTAACTTAATAATTGAAACCTATAGAACTGGTTGATTAAAAATTTTATGATGAATGATTTCAAAAAAAAAATTTATTTAAACTGGATGAGAGATTATATATGATTTCTGTAATGGGATGGGAAAATCAAATAAATAATAATAACAAAAATGAAATAATAACTTTTGACTGAAATCTCTTGGTGGATGATTTGATGTGAGTCAGATCTTACGATGAGATGGTCTTTGTCTCTATGGTTATTCTGAATTAATTAAAATTCAAAAGATATTAAAAGATCTAGTTATTTTCAAAAAGAAGCAGTCAAAAAATTTGGTTGTAAGTTCTTGTTGAGAAATTTAACAAACTAAAAATATTTATTAACAATTTTAAAAGTAAATTTTTTTTTTTTTTTCTGCTTCGTCGACAAAATTTTTTTTACGGCACACACACAAATATCATATTTTAATCATTATCATTATCACACTCAATATGTAACAATACCAAAATTACACTTTTATTTACTGTACATTGTTTGTCAGACTAATGACTGGGATTATTTTAGTTCATTAGAAATAAATAGTCTTGAAATAGAAATATTTTTACTTTCCCCCCCTCTATTGGGACTTATTTGCCACTTGCATGAATTACGGCTGCGAATTTACCGGTAATTATTCTTATTATTACAAATACGAAATGATTAATACACTTTATTAAAGTTATACATTATAATTTATTTCATTACAATAATAAACTGCCTTCTTCTTCATGCCTCATTTGACTTCTCCAAATCGGAAATGTCCACTTTCATTAGCATGATTTGATGCTCCCATCTCACCCACTAATATCTCATAACATTGTAAACATCTAACTCTGAAAGTAGTTGTATTGGTTGAATAATTCTTAGTTTGTAAAAGTTTACATAATGCATGACTTGCATCTAATACTAATGATTCATTAGATTCATTGATTTCCCATTGAGTTATATCATTGGATTTATCAACAGATGCTATACTTAATTTTTCATTTAAGGCTAATAAATCATAATGAATTCCACTATAAATTAAAATTATAAATCGTTGCGGGGGTTGTTCTGATTCATTTTTAAATTGAATAAAATTACCCAGTTCAATATCTAAACAATCAATTCTAATATTAAACCATTCAGCTAATATTCCTAATTCAATGGCTCCTCCCCATGAATCTTTCTTTAATATCCATTGACAATAATCTTCCGGCTTTCTTCCTAACACAATCTCACTATACAAATCTGGATCCTTCTTAATATATGATGCCACCACTGCTCTTAAATCAGATGGTGGACTTATTGTTGTATAAGCATCAGATCCATTGAGGGCATATGAAATAGAATTAAATAAGCATGAATTATCATCCGGTATATTTCTTAATATTAAATACTTATTAAGTTGTGGGATATAAACAGAAGGAATATCATCATTAGTAAGACCTTTTTCTTGTGGAGGTGATTCACTTTTCTTAATATTACTTTCACCATATTCTACTATTAACTGATCGCCATCTTTTATCCCTTTATCATCGATGGCTTCACTTTCAGTATACTCTAATGATATATTTATGGGAGGAAACCCTCGTTTTATGGCTGTAATAGATGTATTGGATGATTCTTTTAATTCACTTATACTTTCAAGATCTTGTAAAAAATCTTTAAATAACTGAGTTCCAGGGGGAGATATAGTCTTAATCCCTTTCTTTGTTTTCAATCTTAATCTCATATATGATAATTGCTTATTATATATTTATATATATAAACCAAGAAATGGCCGTTGATAAAAGATTTGAACTGACTTTGATGATGTTTACAAATTCAAAAAATTGATACTGCCAAAAATGCGAAAACTCGCCACAAAAAAAAACTAGTTTCTAAATTAGTAGATTATCAAGATATAGCACCAGATTAATTCTATTGAGGATGACAAACGGTTAAGAGATATCAAAGAGGGAACAGTTGATATTCTACATTGGAATTAAAGGATTTAATTCCAATAATTCATGTGTCAAATACTCAAACGTACAATTTATATATGTATATATACTAAGCTAAGATTATTATTTGGAAAAATATAACTTGATGGATACTTCATTGTGACGATTGGATTCGCTTCTGCCTTGCAATCTTTTATTTATGGAAAATGCATGTGAAATAAATAAATATGAAATGAATTATAAAAAATACTTATTAAAATGACTAATGTACACTAAGAATATGAAAATGGTAAAAAATGCAAAAAATAAAATATCATAATGATGATGATGTAGAACTAGGAAGACATTTTAATATCCTCAACTTTATTAATATCTTCTTGAACTTGTTGTTGTTCTTGATGTTGTTTTTGAAATTCTTCAGATGGAATCCCCGTTATTATAGCATCTAAATTATCTTTCTTTTGATTACTTAACGCATCAAACTCTTGCTTATTTTCTTGTTTAAATTGTTCTAATTGTTTATATTTTTCAACCGATTCAATAAATTTAATCATATTTACTCCACTTGCAGCTTCAGCTTCTAAATTTGAATAAGGTCTTTGTTTTAATTCTTTCACTCTTCTCTTATGGACCTTGGCCTTGGTGTGACGATCTAATGTCACTTGAGTTTCAAAATATTTGGCACATTCTATACAATAATATTGTCCTAATCCTGGTTTATCTTCATCTAATGGTTGATTCTTTAATTTAATTATGGTTTCCTTGGAAGATATTTCATTATATATCACATCAAGATCCTTTGTTCTTCTTTTGGTCTTATACCTTCTCACACTATATCTACCCATTCTTGGTTATATATAATATAGTTTATTTATCTAATTGTTAAATCTTATATATATTTATATAGAGATGACTTGTGAATTTTTTTTAACATATAAAGAAATCAATTAATTAACATCGTCACCGCAATACATTAAAAGTCTCTCTCTCATAGTTAAGGAGAGTTTAGTTAGAGAAAAAGAGAAACATCGTGACACAGATCATCTGATTTAAATGCACGTGTTGGAAATAACAGTCACAGAGCATCATGTGATGTTATGTTTACTATTGGTGTGTGGATGTTCAGTGCATAACCGGGTAACTAACTTTAAATAAATATATTTAGTTCACTCAATATATAAAATTAATGTATGGTAAACATTATGTACAGGAATTTTTGCTCAATTTTTTTTTTTCCAAAGCTCTCACCAAAGGGTAAAAAAAAGAATTTTTCTTAGTAATTACCAATTCTTCTTAAACCCTTTTAGTAACTAAGTGTTGAATAAGGTATGTACCTATAAGATATAAGTCTATGTAAGGTTATTAAAACACTATCAACAGATCATTTTCATCATATAGTCAGTTTCAGATTCCAGAGAGTATTATTAAGGGAGATTCCAACAAGTTTCAATAATCGATATGTATATATATATAATTTGATTTGTAATCATCATAAAAATCTGAAAATCAATTTCCTGTCACTTACGTATCATCCAACTTTTAATTCATTAATCATTGATAGAGCATTAACCAAGGAATATAAATATCCATCAAGATCTGTGTGTTTTTTATAACATTTTTTTTACAAGATTTAACATTAGTAATCAAACCATTTTTAAATACTAACTTTTTTTTAATAGACAAGATGGCTAGAAGACCAGCTAGATGTTACAGATACTGTAAGAACAAACCATATCCAAAGTCCAGATATAACAGAGCTGTTCCAGATGCCAAAATCAGAATTTATGATTTAGGTAGAAAGAAGGCTACTGTTGATGAATTCCCATTATGTATTCATTTAGTTTCTAATGAATTAGAACAATTATCATCAGAAGCTTTAGAAGCTGCTCGTATTTGTGCTAATAAATATATTACCAAAGTTTCTGGTAGAGATTCTTTCCATTTAAGAGTTAGAGTTCATCCATTCCATGTTTTAAGAATCAATAAGATGTTGTCGTGTGCCGGTGCTGATAGATTACAACAAGGTATGAGAGGTGCTTGGGGTAAACCACATGGTTTAGCTGCCAGAGTTTCTATTGGTCAAATTATTATGTCTGCTAGAACCAAAGATTCTAATAAAGATGTTGTTATTGAAGGTTTAAGAAGAGCTAGATATAAGTTCCCAGGTCAACAAAGAATTATTATTTCTAAGAAATGGGGTTTCACTCCATTAGATAGAGCTGATTATGTTGTCAAGAAGAATAATGGTGAAGTTAAAGATGATGGTGCTTATGTTAAATTCTTAACCAAGAAAGGTAATTTAGAAGCTAACTTAAAACAATTCCCAGATTTCCAATACCAAGCTTAAATATAATTTTAATAATTAATTAATTTATATTTAGTCCTTTATTAGAAGTATTTTAAAGTTTTAATTAGGTTTTCTCTTTTATATACTATGTATATGAAAATATTACATTGATCTTAAATAAAGTTTAAGTTTGTAGGGAGTGGCTGAAAGTTGATTATCGTTATTATATGTTGGAATAATATGTCTTTATTCTGCAAATAAAAAACTGCTGGTTATTATCTATTTTGTTTAAATTTTGCAACATTTCTCTGCTAAATTCGGAAAAAAACTACAAAGTATTCATTTAACTATTAAAACTAGTTATCATTTATTCTTACAAATATTGGCAAAGCATCGTATGGTCTGAATTATCCAAAGCATATGTTCCCAAGCAATAAGACATTGCTTTTCTAACAGCATTGATTACGAGGTAAATATTAACACCAGGTTAAAATATAATCGCGACCTTTTTACAAAAAAAGATCGATAAATGTAAATAAATAAATAAATAAATAAATAATATACACTAATATTATATAATTAACGGACCTTCAATGCAACGTTTTCATTTCATAGTTAATTATAATAATATCTAAAATAGAAATAAAGTAAATTATAACATTCCCCACGAGTACGTACATACATACATTATATTAATAAAAACATATATATGGAGAGTGTGTGTATTGTTAAATTTTTTTGTTTGTTAATGCAGGACGTGTCATGTTGTCCATTTCTCTCCGAATTAAAAATTCATATTTATTTATTTATTTTATTCTCCTTCTTCTTCTTCTTTCTTTGACCTTAAATCAAGTGATTTAAAGTAAAAATTCCAGCTAATTAAGAACAGCTAGAAATAGTTATTAATAGAATATATATATAAAATGGCTTTCGCTCATAAAGAAGATCCAAAGACTTTAGTCTTATTTGATGTTGATGGTACTTTAACTCCAGCTAGATTAGTTATTTCTCAAGAAATGATTAAAACTTTAGAAAAATTAAGAAGAAAAGTTGTTATTGGATTTGTTGGAGGTTCTGATTTAAGTAAACAAGTAGAACAATTAGGTGCAAATGTTTTAGAAGATTTTGATTATTGTTTTTCAGAAAATGGTTTAACAGCTTATAAACTTGGTAAAGAATTAGCTTCACAATCATTTATTGCTTGGATTGGTCATGAAAAATATAATAAATTAGTTAAATTTATCTTAAAATATTTATCAGAAATTGATATTCCAGTTAGAACTGGTACTTTTATTGAATTTAGAAATGGTATGATTAATGTTTCACCAGTTGGTAGAAATGCTTCAACTCAACAAAGAAATGATTTTGAAGCTTATGATAAAGTTCATAAAATTAGACAAGGTTTAGTTGATGCTTTAAGAAAAGAATTTGCTGATTATGGTTTAACTTATTCAATTGGTGGTCAAATTTCATTTGATGTTTTCCCAACTGGTTGGGATAAGACTTATGCTTTACAACATGTTGAAGACGAACATTTTAAAACTATTCATTTCTTTGGTGATAAATCTTATAAAGGTGGTAATGATTATGAAATTTATTCTGATCCAAGAACCGTTGGTCATGCTGTTAATTCACCAGAAGATACCATTAGAATCTTAAATGAACTTTTTAATTTAAATGAAGTTGTTCTTTAATCTTTCTTTTAAAAAAAAGTTTTTTTTTTATTTGAAATAACTCTCCTCTCCTTTATAAAATTAATTATTTTATAATTCTTTAAGTTTTATTAATGTAGATTTTTTATTTTTCTTATTTGGATATTATTATAGAAGGTTAAAAGGAAGATTTAATATCTCCACCCCCCTGCCACCCATAAGAAAATAAATACATACATATATATATATACAAGATTTAAAGGTTTGTCTATTTACGTCTGTAGAAAATTGCTGATCCATTATCACCAGCAACTATGACCTGTTCAATATTTGTCTTATTAGTCAACTGATGATCTTCTAATAATTGTAAACGACTATTAGTTATATCATTAAGTTTCTTTGATAATACTTTAGTATTAACTTTATTATTAATTGTATCTTCTGGTTCAATTAATTTAGGAAGTTGTATAGGTTTGGAACTTTTAATAAGTTTCCCATTACCAAATTGTCCTGATTCATTATCACCAACCACTAAAACATCCTTATATTTCCCCACATTATTTAAAGTAATAAATAAATGATTATTACCAACATTAATATCTTTAATACCAATATTAACTACTTGTTTTGAAATCTCATCATATTCAGTTAGATTTAATAATGATTTCATAATTTGAGGCGATGAACAAACATGTAAATATCTATTATCACCTAATTGACCTTTAATCCCATTACCAAAACTTAATAAAATATCTTGATTTTGATCATATTTAAGTTGAACATATGAAGTATCATCACTTGCTAATACTTTTGAAACAGCAAAATTATCAATTTTACTATCCTTTGGTAAAATATTACGACAAATACGTTTAAAATCTTCTCTTTGTAAAATTCTTTTTGGTATTGGTTGAATATCAGTTTTATAATTCATATTTACACCACATTCTCCATAATTATTCTTACCCCATGTCCAAACATTATCAGATGAATCAACTACTATATTATGATATTTCCCAGTGGCAATACTCGTAAATTTTCTGGAATTTAATGTTTTTGATCCATCTGTATTTTTGGATATTTCATTATTTAATAATGTCATTTCAAAGATTTCATTCACGGGAATTGATTTATTTTTAATAAAAGGTGATAAATTTGGTAATCCATACTGACCATAATTAGTTGGATTGGATAATGTATTGGCAATATAAAGCTTTCCTGATTTACTTAATAATAAAATATGATTTTCACCGGTTGAAAATTGTTCAATTGATTCATTAATATTTAATTTTTGATATATTTGATCTTTTGAAATTCCAAACCAATTTCTTCTACTCGTTCCTTGGAATTTTAAATACTTATCATCTCTTGGGAAGTATATTATTTCTCCTTTACTATTCTGGGCATAAATTAAATCATTTGAAACTTGACATTTTTCAATTTTGAATGGTAAATTCGTTAATTTTGGTTCTTTCAACCCTTTATAATATTGATAAACTTGTCCCTTTTCATTTGTCACTATTAAATAATCCTTCAATAATACAACATCTTTAATTAACATATTATTAAAGAAATCTAATCGAATTGGTACTTTTTGATTACTTGATTGTCCAAAAATATATAATCCTGATACTTCAATTGAATTCTGTAAATTTTGAAGATTACTTAATTCCTCAGTTAATTTACTAA
Organism: Scheffersomyces broadrunensis; assembly: GCA_030563665.1. Lineage (NCBI taxonomy): Eukaryota > Fungi > Ascomycota > Pichiomycetes > Serinales > Debaryomycetaceae > Scheffersomyces > Scheffersomyces broadrunensis. Next base: position 140,065 of record JAJMJS010000013.1, on the reverse strand, counting down.
TTAAATAATCATTATTCTTGGTGTTTTTAGTAGGATCACTTAAATCTGGAGCTTTATCTTCATTTATCTTATAAGTAATATTCGCAAAGATTTTATTTTTGACATATTCATAATTCATAAATAATTGATGACCTCCAATAATACCAACCAACGCTAAGAATCCAATAGCTATCGCTCTTAATCGTTCAAAATTTTCGAATTTCCTTTGTTGTTTCTTTTGATTCTTTTGAAAATCAATTTGAACAAGATAGAATTGTTCTTTGTATTCGGGACTACCAGGTTTTAAATTCAATAATCTTGGATCACTTTCAAGAATTGATTGAATATCCACTTCTTCTTCTTCTCCTTCACCTTCACCAATACGCCTACTGATTTTATTATGAACCTTCTGTGACGATTGATCTTCTGGATTAATTTCTTTTTCTAATTCTTCTAAACTACTAAAATTAGCACCATAAGTATAATGAGTTTTCTTTTTGTTGAACTCATCAATATTTGAATAGAATCGACAAGCAATAGCATGCTTTGGAACTACGCCATTGGTCGTCCTAAGCAATCCAATGCTTCGTCTTAACATGATTGGTGGTTTTGATTATTTTAAGTACGAATTGTATTGCAATGACCTTCTAAATTTTTTTTTGTAAAGTCAGTGAGAGGCCAAACAAGAGAAAAAAAATGAAGATCTAAAATTATTATTCAAAAATAAACAGTTGAATAATATTAATTATCATTAAATAAGCATATCAATAATAATAAGAAAATGTATCGATCAATCATATCTAACAGCCGAATATCAACGATACCTTACACTACATATATTCGAAATTTAACTTCAATAACAAAATTCGATACTAAGAAATTCGTACAATCATTAGAACAAAAGGGAGGATTCAATAAACAACAAGCAGAAACCGCTGTTAATATAGTCAATAAGGCAATTAATGATGGTATCTATTCAATAACGAAGAATTTAGTTACTAAAGAAGTCTTGTCATCGACAGCTTATCAACAAAAGGTTGATTTTGCTAAATTAAAGGGTGAACTTCAAACAATGGATAAATCAGAATTTTCGGCTTTAAAGAAAGAACAAGAGAAATTAAGAACCGATTTAACTAATTTAAAGAATAGATTAAAAGAAGAAATAACCAAGAACCAAGCAGGAGTAAGATTGGATTTGAATTTAGAAAAGGGTAGAATAAGAGAAGAAAGTTCAATTCATGAACTGAAAATTGAAGATACTTATACAAGAATTGACGAAGAAATTGCAAATATGCAAATGCAAATTAAATCAGTTAAAACGCAAGTTATGCAATGGTTAATTGGGGTTTCATCAGGTACTTTTGCTTTATTATTAGCTTTTGTTAGATTCTTTGGTTAAAAAAAAAAAAAATTATAACTATATCTTTTATGTGTTTTGTATATCTTATATACCCTGTATACCTTATTTATTATCAATTATTTCCCATTCTATGTATGTACATTTTCAACCAATACAATAATTGTTATTAATATTTTGATTTATGCACGGCCGTGCAGTTCAGATTGTTTTCTTCCTGTAAACAAGAAAAAATAAAGACACGAAAAAAAAAACAAATCATATTAATAAAAAAAGAGCACACACTCCAAAAAGAAAAAAAGAGCACAATTTAAAAAAAAATTAAAAACTACGTGTTGATAAAGACTTTACAAGGATATCAATGAATTCAATCTATAATCATGGTCTAAAACAGACCCAGACGATCATTAGAGATCTTTCTGAATTTGAAAAGAATTTATCAACGTCTCCGTTGTCATTACAGGGAGCAATCACAACCTCCATTACAGCATTTAAAAAAACTATAAAAGAATATAAAGATTTGATAGACAAAGATCCCAATTCATCTGCAAATGCTAAACATGATAGCAGAATAGAGAAGTTTGGACAAGATTTACGAGAATTCACCCTGAAATTCGATAGTTTGAAAGCTCAAAGAGAAGCTTTTGTTCAAGAAAATAATAAGCAAGAATTACTAGGCAGAAGACACCATACTGGTAATTCCAATGGTCAAGCCTCCGAAAATCCATTTGATCAAAGTAATCAACAGCAACAAGAACAATCAACCTTATCATATCAAGAAGGATTATATAAAGAAAGATTATCTTTGGGTAGAGGATCTGAACAATTAGATCACATTTTAGAAATGGGTCAACAGGCATTTGAAGATATAGTTGAACAAAATGAAATCTTGAGAAAAGTTCAGGCTAAATTTGAGCAAAGTTTAATAACCTTGGGTGTAAGTCAAGGTACTATTAGAAGTATTGAAAAAAGAGCAAAGCAAGATAAATGGTTATTTTGGATTTGTCTTATACTAATGTTAGTTATATTTTGGTATATACTTAAGATATTCAGGTGAACATAAAGTAATTTTAAAATATTTGCTGTATACTAGTAATCTATCAAAATTTTTCTTCTTCTTACAAAAAAGATCATATTAATGCATAAGATATATATAAATATAAACACACCTCCGCATTTGAAAATTTAGCATCATGTTAAACAATGTTAGATCAAGTAAATCACAAAAATAACTACGAAGGTATACATGTGCTGAATCAATGGTAGATCTAGACGCATATGACTCTACTAGATAACCACAATGTAGTAAACGAAAGAATAATATGTCAAAACTTAATTCACGTTAAATTCCCCAACAAAGGTAACAAATAGAAGCCTGAATAACTAAAGTAACCCCTCCTCTAACAAAAGGAAGTTTAGAGGAAAAGCTTCTCATTTATTAGGTAAAAATTAGGTAACTTTTTACAAGGCTTTTTAAAAGAGTTTAGTGATCAAGAGAATTTTTTACCTACCAACCTCTCTAAAATTGGGTAAAAAGAGTGTTAAGGTTCACAGGTGGCAAGAAATTCATCTAAGCCAACAGCTTTCCCCATACTAATTACTTCAAATTAGCTTATACTATCCCCACTCTACAGGTAATTAATCCCAAACTAGAATAAATCAAGATATATATTTCTATATACTCAAAAAATTTCATGCCCGCATTAGGAAATTTCAATTCAAAAAAAATCTTTAGTATGTTGCAAATCTTCATTGGCGGTATGGATGTTTTATTTGCACTACATCTAAGTATCTGAAGTATGGCCTAAATAGGAAAAGTAATCAAATACTTTAAAACTTTTGTCATTTCTTTTATATATATATCAAATAGTCTTCCAATCTCATTTTTTTTCTTTTATTAGATGCCTTCAATTATTCATAAACTCTGCTAGTTTTACTATCATTCCTTTAGGTGAAACCAATACCATTCCTTTTAATAATATAAAAGTAAAACCAAAAGACAGAAAAGAGAGAAGATAGATTTAATTAGATCTAAACCAGATTTTCGTTTTGCATTATTTGAATGAGTTTATAATTTCATTACAACAATAATCATGTATATCTCAAATTATATACTTTTTTTTATATTAGCAGGAAGTATAGTATCTGGTGCACCAGCTCCAATAAAGAAGAAAAGAGGTTATGTCACTTTATATACTACTGTTAATGTTCAAGCTCCAGTCACACAGCCAGTTTTACCACCAACTGTTCAACCAGTCGAAACAGCAGTCATTCCTCCACCAGCTCCTGCAGCAATAGCACCAGCAACAACTCCAGTAGTTTCAGTAGCTGCCTTACCTACCACACAAGCTGTTGTACCAGTAGCTGCTCCAGTTGCAGCACCATCACCAGCTCCAGCAGCAGCACCAACAACAACAACAACTTCCACATCATCATCTGGCGGAATATTAAGTAATTTCGGTAAAGCTATTTCGTCGGCCGTTGATGCGTTTGTTGATATTTTCAAAGGTACCCCAACATCATCTTCAGTCGCAGCCCCAGCTCCAATTCCAGCAACTGTAACTACCCCAGCTCCAGTGGCACCAGCTGTAACAGCCGCAGCGCCAATAGTTTCATCCATTGTACCAACTTATACGCCTACCACTTTAATAACCTCAACATATGATGCTGAAAGTCTTTTTAATTTCTTATTTGGTAATTCAGAATCCAATTCAGCAGCTCCACCAGTTGCACCAGGTACTCCAGCTACTACTGCTGCTAGTGTTTCATCATTACCTGTGGCTTCTTCAATTCCTGTATCGGTTCCAACTGCTGGCGCGGGTAGTAATGCTGCGTATTTACCATCAATCAAAGCTGCTCAAGGTGCCAAAGGTATTACTTATTCACCATACACTAGAAGTAATGCTTGTAAATCTGCTTCAGAAGTTGCTTCTGATATTTCTCAATTATCAAACTTTGATTATATTAGATTATACAGTACTGATTGTTCTGGTATTGAAAATGTAATTGCTGCTTTACAATCACATCAACAAGTATTCTTAGGTATTTGGAATATTGATTCTGCTTCAGTTACAAGTGGTTTACAAGATATTCAACAAGCTGTTGGTACCACATCAAGAGGTTGGAGTATAGTTGATACTATTTCAATTGGTAATGAGCAGGTTAATTCTGGTTCAGCAACTCCAGCACAAATTCAAACTGCAGTTCTCACTGCTAGACAATGGCTCAAAGCAAATGCTCCACAATATACTGGATCAATTGTTTCAGTTGATACATTAGTTGCTGTTGTAAGTAATCCATCTTTATGTCAATATTCTGACTATCTTGCTGTTAATTGTCATCCATATTGGGACGGAGGAGTTCAACCTGCTAATTCAGGCTCATGGTTAGCATCTCAAATTGCTCAATTAGAAAGTGTTTGTAATAATGGTAAAACAGTATTAATTACTGAGACTGGTTGGCCAACTCAAGGTCAAACTTTTGGACAATATGGTGTACCATCTATACCTAATCAAACAGCAGCACTTCAAAGTTTGATCGGGCAATTGGGTAATCAAATCATTGCATTTACCTTATATAATGATTATTGGAAAGACCCTGGTCCATATGGGGTTGAACAGCATTGGGGGATTTATGGAGATCCAGCAGAATAAGGTTAAAAGTAAATAAAAGTTACCTTCAAAAATTATAAATTATAAATCATAAATCATAAATCATAAAAAACAAAACAAAACAAACCCGAAAAACAAGCTCTAGATTTTTTCTTCTATTTAATTTTCATTTCTTCACGTCACCCTCTTTTATCTTTTACAAAAGATAGGAATACCTCTTTATACTTATTTATTATATATTATTTGTATAATTAAAAATTAACGAAATCTACTTTTGGTTTAATTAAAGTCGTGTAAAAACCATAAATAAAAAATTGGAATTGAAAGATTTTTGGGAGAGAGAAAAAAAAAAGAATAATAAAGAAAAACATAAACAATTTTTAAAAAAAAGTTAAATAAAAGCATAATCAATCATATTAAAATATCAATACGTCAATGTCTGAGCGGGAAAGAAAGAAGTTGGCCAATAGGTTGAATTATTTACTAGAGAGAATTTATAAACTTGAAGATAAAGGACAGAGTGTAGCAGAAACGTTCCGTACTTTACCACTTCGTACTGGTACTGATTATTATAAGAGGGTAACAAATCCACTTTCATTACATGCAGTAGGAAGGAAGATAAAGAATTCAAAATACGAAAATGCACAACAGTTTGTTGATGATATAGCTCTTATATCATGGAATGCCAGACTATATAATATGAAGGCATCGCTGGTTCATAATCATGCTTTAATTTTGAAGCAATACCTTTTATCAGTAGTGATGCCAAAGTTAAAGGGCGACAAAGCTATTCCGAATAATAAGAGTATAGCTTATCCTCATCTTGGCGATTTACCAGATGGAAAAGATGAAGCTATAATTGAAGATTTAAAATTTACTGAAGCTCCTGAATTTGGAATTAAAACAGAACCAAGCGTTACACCTCAAGCAGAAGTATACATGCCAGTAATCCATAAACCATTACAAACTAAATCATATATACCAGCTGCAATCAACCAACATCAAGCGGTATCTCCACCACCTCAAAAGAATGTTGAAAGTGGGGTTAGAAGAGGTCGTCCACCAATTATCGATAAACCATTTGAAACTAGAATTAAGTTAATTTTAAAAAGTTTTAAGAAATTACGTGATCCAAATAATGATAATCGTTTATTAAGTCAACATTTTGAAAGATTGCCTGATATGAAAACTAATTCTGATTATTATGAAACAATTACAAACCCAATAAGTCTAAATGAAATAAGAATTAAAGTTAGAACAAGAAAATATCTGAATGTAGAACAATTTATTCATGATTTAGATATTATGTTTTCAAATGCTCAATTATATTATCAACATGATCCTTATAGTGAAGAATTTATTGATTTTCAAAATTTTAATAAAGAAGCTCAAGTTATTATACAACAAGAAATTAGTAAGAGTGATCATGATTTAATTATATCAAGTACATCAGGTAATGATGGAGTAGTTAGATTTCCATTAGATTCAATAGAAGTTAATGGCTATTCTTATAAAATTGGTGATTGGGTATTAATTGCCAATCCAGCTGATCCTGAAAAGCCAACCGTTGGTCAAGTTTTCCGTATGTGGTCAACAAAAGATGGTACTCAATATCTTAATGCTTGTTGGTATTATCGTCCTGAACAAACTTGTCATGGTGTTGACCGTTTGTTCTTTATGAATGAAGTTTGTAAAACTGGTCAATATCGTGATCATATAGTTAGTGAAGTTGTTGGACCATGTTATGTTATATTTTTAACAAGATATCAAAAGGGAGATTTGCCAGCTGGAGTTATTCCAGAAGGTGCCCCATGGTTTATATGTGAATTTAGGTATAATGAATCAAGTCATGTTTTTAATCGTATTAGAACTTGGAAAGCTTGTTTACCTGATGAAGTTAGAGATAGTCCAGAGCAACCAATTATTGCCTTAAAAGAAAATCGTAAATTAATTAAATATGAATCACCAATACGATCATTATTACCAAAGGATTCTTATTTAGGAATGGCAATTCCAGAACCAACTCATGGTCCAGGTAATTGTCCCCCATTAGTTGGACTGGTTTATGTAACTGCTCCAATAAAAGAAGATGATTTAGGTCAATATACTACTAGTCCTAATGTTGTACCAGTAAATGATCATGATGATATTAATAGTGGCCGTAGAGCTTTCTTATTCACGCCAATTTCTCAATTAAAAGGTGGTGGTGGTATTACTCATACAGTTTATACAAGTTCAGCTTCCGAGCCACCAGTTTCACATTTTGAAGAAAAACCATCAGTATTAGCCACACAACTTCCAGGATCATATAAGCTGTTACAAACTCAAATTGAAGAAAGTCAAGCAAAGAAATTACAAGAACAACAATTACAACAATTGCAGCATCAACAACATCAACAATTATTTGGCAGAGTTCCAACTCCAACGACTACTGCTTTAGCTCCTACTGGAGTTACTTATCATGCATCAACCTCTGCATATTCAACTTTATTAGCTGGAGGTGTACTTTCATACGTATTAACTGACTCTAAATTAAGTGATTTAAGTGATAATCTTAATAAGAGAAGAAAAGTTGATAGCGATGGTATTGAAACTGAAGGATTAATATTTTATAGAGCACCACCAGTTTCACTTGGTAGAAGTAGAATCATTACAAATTCAGGAGTTGAATTTGGTCATTCAGCAAAGTATTTAGCTTGGAAATTGAGTGAGAAAAATAAGAAATCTACTAGTTAACCTTTTTTATATTAATATAGCTTTGTATAGTAAAAGTAGAAAATAATTAATGTATTATTAATATTATTATTATTATTAATATTATTATTATTATTATTATTATTTATATTATTTATATTAAAATAATATTTTTTATTTTGCGGAGAGATTTGATGATTGTCAAAATTAAAAATAAAAAGAAAAAAAAGAAAAATTAAAGTTATTTTTTGATAAAACTATTTAAAAGGATTATTAACATAACCACTAAATGAGTGAACAATTGCTACAGTTCCAAGAGCATCTACTAAAGTCGAGGAAAATAGTAGCATTAGTTGGAGCTGGATTATCAGTTTCGTCAGGATTACCTACATTTCGAGGATCACAAGGATTATGGAAGAATTTTAATATGATTGATTTAGCAACTCCTGATGCATTTTATATTGATCCTGGACTTGTATGGCAATTTTATTCATGGAGAAGATATAATTCATTAAGATCCAAACCTAATAAAGGTCATTATGCATTAAGTAAATTATCAATGAAAGATGATTTAGAATATATTACCATAACTCAAAATATTGATGGATTACTGAGTCGAAGTAATCATAAAAAGGATAATTTATATGAAATTCATGGATCATTATTTGAATTAAGATGTACAAGTTTTATGTGTAATTATGTTGATCCAGGTAATTTTAAAAATCCATTAACTAAGGCATTAATAGATACAGAATTTGAATATGATAAACAAAGTAGAAAACGAATATTACATGATGACAATGATGATGATTATAATGATGAAAATTATAATGTTTCCCCCCAATTTTTACCAGTAAAACAATTATCTGAACTGGAATTACCCCAATGTCCAGTATGCAAGTCATTATTAAGACCTGGAGTTGTATGGTTTGGAGAATCATTACCATTGAAATTATTAACGAGAATTGATAATTTCATTGAATCGGATAATTCAGTCGATTTAATATTAGTTATCGGAACAAGTGGTACAGTTTATCCTGCCAATAGTTATGTTGACAGAATAAAATTAAAGGGTGGTAAAGTAGCTGTATTTAATACTGATATTGAAGAAGAGATTTTACAAGGTAAAGTAAAGGATACTTGGGGATTTAAAGGAGATGCAGCCGAATTATTACCAATTGCATTAAGGCCCTTAATTGGTGATGATATATAAGACATAATAATAAAATATTATAATAATCTGTGTATATTATATATGGTATAAATAGAAATCGTAACTGTCATTAATGGAATGGAAAAAGAACTGAACAAAGTAGAAGGATATTATAAACTGAATAGATATTAATTAAATTTACTGTATCTCTCAATCACACACACACACATAAAATTTACTCACACTAAAAAAAAACTAAAATCAAATTTCAAAAAATTTGCATTCATATACTAAAATTAAATTTATCAATTTGGGATATTGATCTCTCTCTTAATTTAATTGAATCATTCATATCTGATATAACTAAGTTTGGTATGGAAGAAGTTGATTTGAATTTTGGTTTATAAAATGGATTACCAACATTATTAGTAGATACCAGTCTACGTTGAATTGTTGGTCTTAAATCCTGAGTAAAAATATTTTCAATATGTGAAGAAGTAGAATCAGAAGCAGAAGCAGAAGCAGAAGAAAACGACGATGACGAAGCTTTTGAATTTTTAAATGGAAATTTAATGTTTGGTGATCCATTGGATGATTTACTAATTCTATATTTAGGATCAATACTATTATTATTGGTATCCACCTTCTTTTTTCTTTCCTTTATGCTAATGATTGAACTTGGAGAAATATCATCATTTTCAGGATCTTCTACTTGATAATCTTGATTATTTTCTTCATAATAATAATTATCATTATTAATAACAATATTGTTATTACCATTAATATTATCATTAAAAATATGTATTTGAGAAGTTTGATGATGATTATTTTCTTGTTCAAAATATCCTTCATTACATTCTTGTAATGGAGATGCTAATGTTAATTGTTTACTGAATGAATTTTTCATTCTTGGATTTTGTAATTTTTCATTTTGTTTATTAACTTCTTTTATTTGAAGGTAGCTAATACTATCATTGAAATCATTTAAAGATTCAACGTATTCAAACGGATCTTCAAGATTTAAGATATTCATTAGTTTTATGATTGTCTTTTTAGAATTTATATTTATTATATTCAAGTTAACTTAATCACAAGCCCACACACAACGAGCACAACCACCCAAGAAGAATTTGGTTTGATGAATTCAAAATTTTTATTTTATTTGTTATTGTTAGATGAAATACATAAAATTGCTTATTACGTTTATGTATTTCACTATAGGTTAAAGCTATTGGAATTAAAAATAAAATCAATAAAGATTTAAAAATAATATACTCTATTAAGTATTGAATTAAAGGAGAGATTTAAAATTATATTTATATAATTCTTAAAGTTAAAATAACCACAAAATAATAATACGGAGGGAACTTTCTGATAAAATAAAATTATAATAAAATAATGAATGCAATATGATTAAATAATAATTCCAAGTCAATTATATTGTCACATCACTCCTCATCCTTCTGCCCCCCTATAAGAACACAATCTAGTCTAATTGACAATAGTGTGGTTACAATGCATTACATATACCAAGGTGGCTCTGATTTCTTGTTAATTTAATTTAATTTAATTTAATCTAATTTTTTGATTCGATTTTTCACTGGTCCTTAATTATTATTTATTATAAAAGTTTTGTGGTTAAAATTCTTAAAAGGGTTAAAATCATTTTTTTTTTTGCATAAATTCCCGAAAATTTCATTTTACTCCTTTTTTTTTTTAATTGTTATTCTTATTTTTCATTATGTTATAATTTAACTATAATTATTATCATTATTAATTAGATAACGTTATAGTTTAATTATTAATAAATCTATAAATAATAAATAAATGACAAAAAATAAATAAGCAATAAATAATAAATAATATTAAAAAATATTTTACTTACAATCTGACATTTGAATACATTAGTTAGAGTCAAAGAAAGACAATCAATAATTTATCGTCTAGCTTCATGGATAAATATATATATATATGCAACCAAATGTAATAAGAATTATTTTTGGGTGTAAAGTAACATCCGTTTTTATAAATGGATGCCTCTCCCCTCCAATAAACGTCAAATTGAAATTTAAAAAAAAAGTGGAGAGACTGACTGCTAATTGTAATGCATAGTGAGTAAAGGACAACCGTTGTATAGAGTAGAGTATGAAATTTATATCATCGTGATATCTCATAATCAAAATCATAATCATCATCGATCCATTTTAATATGGATAAACCAATTACCTTCTAGACCTACCCCCCCTTCGCATTGTTAATTTTTTATTTTTTTGATTTAACCAATAATCAATTATCGTCTAAAATTTTATACAACCATATATAAAATTATTATTTTTAACTAACTGTACTATGTGAGATTGTGTATCCACAATACCAGTTACTACTACTACTAATAAATAATAACATTCATTTTTATTATTATTATTATAATAAATTGTATAGAAATAAAGCAATGTAATAATAAAAATTTTATTGAATTTAACCTTATTGGGAAATTACTGAGATAAAATTATTATATATAATAATTAATTTTTGTCAGTAAAAATTTCACAGCCAATTCAGCTCCTATTTTTTTTACAAATATATTAAACAAGGTTTAGTCTATACATCTACGTGTAGCAACATAAGATATTAATCATATATTATATTAATCATATATTATATTAATCATATATTATATTATATTATATTATATTATATTATAGTACATACGTTATAGTTCAGTTTATTAATCTTCATAGCAACAATCACTATTAAGGTTCTCTTAATAATTCATCATCGATTCTATCCTTCATAACTCTTTGAATTAAATCTGTTCTTTCCGGTGGTAACCCAACTTCTAAGTTACAATCTATAAGATATTGATTTATAAGCCATAATTTTCTCTTTTGTTTTATTGAATTAGATAATTTTTCACTTAATAATTGATTTATTGAATTAGCAGTATTCAATTTATTAGTTAATTTCTTATATAAAGAATTTAATTCATCTAAATCTGTTATTCTATCAATGCTATCATCTGCTTCAATTGATGATTCATATTGTCCCTTTAAGCCTTTAGCCTGTATATATAATTCATTATGAATTAAATTGGAATTTTCAAATTCTAATTTCTTTTTATCATGTTGTTGTTGTCTTTGAATTATATTTAATTCAAGATTATTTTCATCAACATTAGGTATTATATTTTCATCATCAACTTCAAGATTATTATTATTATTACTGTTATTATTTAAATGTTTTTTATATCTTAATAATGCAATTTGATGTTGTTTAAATTCATAAGGTAAATCGTAAATTGACTGTAACTTAATCCTTTTAAATTGTCTTTGTTCTTCATTAAGTGGTATTGATGATCCTCCCCTTAATACTTGTAAAAAATCATTGGAGAACCACCATGGATTCTTTAAATTATATTCTTCTTCGGCTAATTTAAGATATTCATCTTCATTAATTGGATTTAATATATTATTTATTTCTCCCAATTTAATTCGTTCATTAAATTCTTTTAATGAATCCTTTAATGAATGTAAATCATGAATCCCCTTAACATGTTTGGCCAATGCATCTGATCTGGTGAAATGCTTTTCACATTCTGGAACAGGACAAAAATAAGGTTTTTCACCAGTATGAGTTCGACAATGAGATATAAGTGCAAATCTTGATGGTTGTTCCATATCGAATCTTGGACATCCTTCCCAATGACACGTATGTCGTATGCTTGATATTGCTGATGTATTATTATTTAAATGAAACGCATTCAAATGAGTAACTAATGCTGACAATGACGAAAGTGGATCAACCTTACAATTAGCCCATTTACATTCATATTTGGTTTCAGATGATTCATGTTCTTTTGAATCAACCTCAATGGGTATTTCTATAGTCGATGATGATTCTGATTTCACCTTTGTCTCTGACATTCTGAAATGATGATGATGGTTTATTAATATTAAAATTAAAATTATTTTAGCGTAATTCAATTCATTTTTTTTTTCTTCTCTTTTCGTTCGTTGGGTTTGGGTTGGAGGTGTGTGTAATTTTTTTTTGGTGATATTTTTTTTTTTTGTTTCAAACTACGAATCCTGTTTAAAAATCGATTATATATATTTCATTATACATTTAATTATCTATTATACCAAATCTTCATCTAATCTAGCAGCAGGGTTTGATTCAACAAAATCCAATGAAACTTTATGACCTAATAATTCTCTAATATTTGAAACACCATATTTAATCATAGTTGGTCTTTCTAATGAAAGTCCCCAACCTAAAACCCTTAAATTTTTTGGTAATCCCATTGATTCTAACATTTCTGGTCTAAACATACCTGAATTTCCAATTTCAACCCATTTACCTAATCCTTTATGATACGCAAAAATTTCTAATGATGGTTCAGTATATGGATTATAAGCAGATTTAAATCTTAAATTAGAAACTCCCATTTTTCCAAAGAAATCATCCATAAAACCAATTAAATCACCAAGTGTAATGTCATATCCGGCTAATACCCCCTCAATTTGATGGAATTCAGCTAAATGAGTAGCATCTACCGCTTCATTTCTAAAAACTCGATCAATTGAAAATAATCTAATTGGCTTTGGATCTTGAGCTAATTTAAATAACATATTTGAAGAAATTGCAGTTGTATGAGTTCTTAATACCATTCTTAAAGATTCTTCTGGATTCCAAGGATATCTATAACCAATAGAACCATATTTACCATCTTGATGAACTGATTTAATATTATTCCAATATGTTTCATCTTCAGGTTTTTTAGCAACTTTAGGATCTTTTAAATAAAAAGTATCTTGTAAATCTCTAGCAGGATGTTGTTGAGGTACAAATAATGTATCAAAATTCCAAAATCCTGTTTCAACATATTGATTTGATGGCATTTCAGTAAAACCCATTGAAAAGAAAATTTGTCTAAATTCTTCTCTAACTTTATTTAATGGATGTAATGCACCTGATGATGGATAAACACCTTCAGAATTAAAATTATAAGGTTTAAATTGAGCATCTTTCCAGGTATTTTTTATAATCATTTCTGATGTAATATCAGTTTCAAAATTAATAATTTCTAAACTAAATTTATCTGCCTTTTCAACTTTATAACCAATGATTTTAACTAAATTAATTAATTTTCTCTTTTTTAATTCACTTAATTCTTTTTTATCATTTAATGAACCAGTTGATTCAATTTTTTTTAATTCATTTAAAACTACATCTTCTGGTAATTTATCAACCTTGGCAATTAATTTATCACCATCTTTACCTAACCATTTATTTTTGAATGCTTTACCTTGACCAACGGATCCAATCGATGGACCTAAATTAGTATTTAAATCAGAAATACTTAATTTCTCTAATGACGATAAAACTAAATCAACAACTTGAATTTCGGGGGTAGCACCTTTTGAAATATAACTTTCAGCTTCTTCAGTTAAAATCCATTTATCAATTTCAATTTTATTAAAATTAATCATTTCTTTTGACCATAATGATGTTAAATTGGAATGTAAAGTTGCAGCATCATATTTAGATAAAATTTTATCATCTAAAGTATTGGTAATAACTCCATTACTTTCATGAACGGCCCTTAATATATCTAATTGTATATCAGACATGATCCCCTTCTATTAATATTCGTTGACTGTTCTGATATTTATTCTTTGCCTAGAGGGCTTTAATATAGAAATGTAATTTCTGGTATATTAATAATTTTATGAATCATAGATAGAGAGACAAAGTTCAGTTTTGGAAAATTTTCCTGTTCTAAATTTTTTTTTTTAATTTTTTTTGGGTTTTGGACACGCACCTTAAAGTTAATAATAATCATTGACAGCTTCTTAAAATATCTATACTTTACATGATAATAAATAAGTATATATATATCAATATATAATGAGTAAATAGAAGCTAATTTATAATTTAAAATAATTAATCCATACGAACTTAACGGTATGATTAGACTTTTAATTTGAAAATAATAGCAATGTTAATCAACGAACTTGAAATTTAATTGCTTAGCAAAGATTATTATTATTATTATTATTATTAGAGGGGGAGAAAGAAAATACGAATAATAATATTAAGTATAAAGCTGCATAAACTCTACTTTTCTTATAATATTTACTTATCCCCCCAATACATACTGATGATCTCATCGTCGTCATTAAGTTCGCTCCTCGATTCCTAATAACGCAACTTTTTATTTATTATAAATACACAGAAATTTCTCACTCATCTATATTTTAATTTCAATACAATTTTAATACAATTATTTCAATTCCATTAATTGATATAATAATTATAGTATATTAGACGTTCTCATGCCTTTCACTTGTCTGGACATCTTCAAAATCATCGTAGCAGTTTTCTTGCCGCCACTTGGTGTATTCTTAGAAGTTGGTTGTACCGCTGCTTTATTAATCAACGTTATTTTAACACTTTTAGGTTATATTCCAGGTATAATTCATGCTTTGTACATTATATTGCGGTATTGATAAAAAAATTACAATTTAATATGTGTTAAAACCCCACGGCGTATGGAAATGACGGTTTCCAAAAATTCAAATTAGAGAGATGAGGTGTATATTTACAAACGTTTCTTTTTTTTTTCTCTTTTCTATTTGTTATAATTCTTATTGTTATTATTTTATTTATCCAATTGTAATTGGTAGTTAGATAGCTTTTATTTTATGAATATATGTGTTTATTTTATTTTTCTAAAATAATGATTATGAATGCAAAATTTATTTTAACCCTAATCCAAAATAATAAAAAGTTTAATTGAAAAATTAAAAATAAAGCCCGACGCGGGACTCGAACCCGCAACCTTTTGATGACTGTTAAGTATGAAATTTTATCAAATTCTTAAAAGTCAAACGCTCTAGCCATTGAGCTAGCCAGGCCAACTTCAAGAATTCAAAGTGACAAAAATATACTTAAATCTCTGAATTCACCTGATAGAAACGACCTTTTGGATTAAGTGCAGTCCTTACTCATGTTAAATTACTAAAGAAAATTAAATAAAATTTAATATAGATATGTATCACAGTTTATAATAAATGAAAGAAAATTGGTCATAAATATGAATTCAATCAAGTTTACGTATAGTGCGACTACCAGATTTGGTTCGCAGTCAGTAATGGCTTGTCGTTCATATGCTGCTGCTCGTACTTATCAAAAATATGTCAGGCCAGCTACTTCAAACACGTCTAAAGCTAGAACTAATTCAACAACTACCAAGGCTACAACTGCTAAAATTACTCCAATAGTTACCAAGTCTGATACTCCTATTAGTAAACCTGAGTCAGTCATTTTCGAGGAAGAAACGTTTGAGCAGCCTAATTTTTCAAGTTATACACCTCCTGTTGAATATAGAGAACCATCCCCTATAGATTCTAATCAATCAGATCCAATTAATTGGTCAGATTCTTATCATGGTTTAGGTTCTGCTGCATTTCCTCCTGAAGTTAATGAAGTTTTGTTATCTCCACTTTCTACTGAAGATATTGAAATTAAACCTGATGGTATTTTATATTTACCAGAAATTAAATATAGAAGAATTTTAAATCGAGCTTTTGGACCTGGAGGTTGGGGTTTAGCACCAAGATCTGAACCACTAGTTAGTGATACACAAGTTAGCCGTGAGTTTGCCCTTATTTGTAATGGTAGATTAGTAAGTGTTGCAAGAGGCGAACAAGATTATTTTGGTGGTAAAGAAAAATCTTCAACTGCCCATGAAGGTTGTAAAAGTAATGCCCTAATGAGATGTTGTAAAGATTTGGGTATTGCAAGTGAATTATGGGATCCAACTTTTATAAAAAGCTTTAAAAAACAATACTGTGATGAAGTATTTGCCGAGCATGCTACCACAAAGAGAAAGAAGAAATTATGGAAATTAAAAAGAAATCCAGCTTTAGATTATCCTTATAAAATTTGTTAGTTTGGATCTTGTACTTTGTATATAGTTAGAATTATAGTTCATTTTTTCCTTTTTTTTGATTTACTTAATTTTGTATTTATTTATTTATTTTATTTATATATAAAAATAAAACAATGCTGAAAATGATGAATATGTATAATAAGGTAATTTTATGGTTTAAAAATACCACGACCTACACCTAATTCCTGTACAGTTTGAGATAATGGTCTTCTCTTCCAAACGTCCCAAAATTGTTGTTTATCAATAACTTCATCAGTATTAGCTGATAAAAATTTAGCATCTTTACCAGCTGAACTTGGTGATTGAGCCCAATATGCATGATCAAGTAAAGCTGTAATAGTAGCACCACTAATACCAGTTAAAACCTTATGTTTTGGGGGCATACTTCTGAATCCTACGGTTAAACAAGCTAAGTTACCAGCACCAACAGCCCAAAAAGTATTCCATCCATCATTCTTACCTCTTAAATTTGTAACTATCCCTTTAGCAGCCGTTGCAACAGTGAAAAAACCAACGACAGTTAAAGGTAACTCTATTTTAAATGTGGTTCTTTTCCATACGTATAACCAAGCATATGCACCGACAGTTGTATAAAATCCAAATCTAAATACTTGAAGAGTTTCCTTTTTAGTATCTATCGGTTTCCATGGTGGATATGCACTAGAATTAGCTAAATTTACAAATGGAGTTGGCCATTTATAAGTGGAATCTGGATACACAACAGCAGTCTCTTCAACCAACGGTTCAGACATAATTAACTATGATATATATATAATTCCAGTGGGTTAAAAACTTTTATATATTGTGCCTTTTCAAATCTCTTGTTTTTTTTCCTCCTTTGTACCCAATCAAATTAATTTGAAAACTGACAAAACATCCGTACCTCACTCCATCAACACATGATCAATCACGTTTCACAAAATCATGTGATGATGATTCACAGAAATAAAGTAGAAATTATTGCACTAAAAAATTTTCAATTGGGAACATTTTGATCATCTAGGGTTTTAAACAAAAAGGTAACGACACCATCGGTTGATAGTAATTATTTATTCCTAAATCAGACTTAGAAGGGATTTCAAATATCGAGGACTATTCATAATATTATTATAGACTAATATAGATTACAGAAATGAGCAAAGCATTGACAATCACAGCTATCATTGCTACGGCAATTGTTGGTTATGCAGCATACTTCGATTATCAAAGAAGAAATTCATCAGAATTTAGAAAAGCTTTGAGGAAGAAGGCTTCTGCTGAAAAGAGAAAATTAGAAAAATTGGCTGCTGAAGCTAAATTATCAAAAGTTGAAGCTGTTAAAAAAGCTCTTCAAGAAGATTTAGCCGCAAATCCACTTCCAACTTCATTAGATGAAAAGGAAGCATTTTTCATGCAACAAGTTGGCTTAGGTGAACAATTAGCAACCAAAAGTGATAGTACTATAGAATCTGCCCTTTGCTTCTATAAAGCTTTATCTGTTTATCCAAATCCTACTGATATATTAGGAATTTATCAAAGATCAGTTCCTGAAGATGTATACGAAATTCTTATTATGATGATTTCTATTATTCCTCCAGCCACTGTTTCTAATTTATTAGGGGCTGATTTGACTGATAGTAAAGTAGACATCAAACCAACTGAAGAAGATTTGGATTAAATCTGAAATAGAATAACAAATAAAATATTTTAGAGTCATTTTATATTCCTTTTTTTTGATAACGCAGATAATGTTTATTCCTTCCATTAATGTTGGAGGAACCTTATTAAAGATAATTTCTTATTGTACATAATTAATAATAGTTTCATTTATAAAAGTTTTCTATAACTTTAGAGAAATCTTTCTAAATACATATAAATATTTTTTTTAACCAACATATTTTATTTTATAAGCCGCGATTTAGTACTAGATCTAATAACTATTCAATATATTATATTATTTAATCAATCAAATTATAGTTACATACAAAAGGGGATAGATCATTTCCTATCAAATAAAGGTATGAGCTTTTATTTTCATTTCATTCGTTTAATTCTTTTATCATTCATTTTCCCAATTTGTATTAGGGCGGCTATACACAGCAATAATCTGATAATCCAATCACAATATAATTCAAATAATTTTCAATATAAAGGAATAGCAATTGGAGGTTGGCTTGTTTTAGAGCCATATATAACCCCGTCATTATTCTTAACATTCAATTCAACTGTTAATAGTACTGAAGCAGATATCCCTGTTGATGAATATCATTTTTGTGAGTTTTTAGGTGAAGAGGAAGCTCAAACACGTTTAAATCAGCATTGGGAAACATTTTATACTGAAGATGATTTTGCATTAATTCAGCAATATGGTCTAAACATGGTTAGAATTCCAATTGGATACTGGGCATTTCAAAAATTAGATGAGGATCCTTATGTTTCTGGAGCTCAAGATTACTTAGACAAAGCATTAGTTTGGGCTAAAAAATATGATTTAAAGGTTTGGATTGATTTACATGGTACTCCTGGTTCACAAAATGGGTTTGATAATTCTGGGTTAAGAGATATCGGATATCCAGGTTGGTTTAATGAAACTGAATATCTAAATGTAACTTATCAAGTCTTAAATCAAATTTATGAAAAATATGGTACTGGTAATTATTCACTTGAATATAATGATACAATTCTTGGTATTGAAGTAGTCAATGAACCATATACTCCTAAATTGTCTATGACTAAACTATTGAAGTTTTATCAACAAACTTATGTCGATGCAAGAAATATTCAAACTTTAAATAATACCATTGTTTTCCAAGATGGCTTTCAACCAATAGGATATTATGATTATTTTATGGATGAAGGTCAAGTATATGATAATTCCAGTAATGGAACGGGGACTGATATTTATAATATTCTTATAGATCATCATCATTATGAAGTTTTTGGCTCGGTTGTTGATTCTAATATTACTACGCATTTACAAAATATCAAAAACTTTGCACAATCTATTGAAGATGAACTAACCAGTCATCCTGCAGTAGTAGGAGAATGGTCTGCTGCATTAACTGATTGCACCCCTTGGTTGAATGGTGTTGGATTAGGTGCTAGATATTCCGGTGAACCTCCATATAATATGACTAAAGTTGGTAGTTGTTCAAATATTAATAATTATACCAAATGGACAAAGACAGAAATCAAAAACACTAGAAAATTTATAGAAATGCAATTAGATCAGTATAATAGATATACCAATGGATGGATATTTTGGTGTTTTAAAACAGAAACATCGATTGAATGGGATTTTCAAAGGTTAGTTAGTTTGGATTTAATGCCTCAGCCATTGAATAATTTTACATATATAGTGAATGGAACTGATACAGATGTTACTAACGGCTCTTATAAACAGACTATATCTTATTTAACCATACTAATATCCTTATTTAGTTTCTTATTATTATTATAGATTTATAGAAATTGCAAATAAAATTGGCGCAAAAAGTCACGTGAAATTTCACCGGTACAGCAAACAAGATTCTGTGGTTCTCTATGATTCATGAATCAATGGTACCAAATTTTTCAAACTTAGTTACTTATAAACCACCATACTTCATAATGACTAAATCGGTTAACGTTGCTATCATAGGTTCAGGGGTTGTTGGTTCTGCCTTCATTGGTCAATTAAATAACTTAAAGACTTCAATTCAATTTAAAGTTGTATATTTAGCAAAAACTTCACTGGAAGCTTTATTCTCCAAATCTTATGAACCAGTCGATTTATCTACTTATGCTACTGCCCCTACTCAAACTCCATTGGCGCTCGATGAATTAGTGAAATATTTAAAGGCTTCTTCCAAGCCATCCATTTTAATCGATAATACATCCAGTACTGTAATTGGTGATTATTATCCAACTTTTATAAAAGAGGGAATTTCAATCGCAACTCCAAATAAAAAAGCCTTTTCTTCTGATTTATCAGTTTGGAATCAAATTTTCAAGAACGCAGAATTACCAAATGCTGGTTTAGTTTATCATGAAGCTACAGTTGGTGCTGCTTTACCAATTATTGGCCCATTAAGAGATTTAATTACTACTGGTGATAAAGTAGAAACAATCGAAGGTATTTTCTCAGGTACTTTATCGTATATTTTCAATGAGTTTTCAACTACTGAAAAATCTGAAGTTAAATTTTCTGACGTCGTCAAAGTTGCTAAGAAATTAGGATATACTGAGCCAGACCCAAGAGATGACTTAAATGGTTTAGATGTTGCAAGAAAAGTAACAATCTTGGCTAGAATTTCAGGTCTTGATATAGAATCTCCAACTTCTTTCCCAGTTGACTCATTGATTCCAAAACAATTGGAAAGCATTGAAAGTGCCAGTGAATTCTTAGAGAAATTACCCGAATATGATGCTGAAATTCAAAAAGAAAAGGATGAAGCTTTTGCTGAAGGTAAAGTATTAAGATTTGTTGGAAAGGTCGACTTAAAGAATAACAAGGCTTCTGTTGGTATTGGTAAATATGCCTTTGATCATCCCTTTGCATCATTGAAGGGTAGTGATAATGTTGTTGCTATCAAAACTGAAAGATACACCAATCCATTGATCATTCAAGGTGCTGGTGCAGGTGCTGAAATTACTGCCCATGGTGTTCTTGCTGACGCAATCAAAATTGCTGAAAGAATTGCCAATTAGATAAAAACTACATAAAAATACAAGATAATTGAAGTATATTAAACACTATATTTCGTTAAGATCGGCTGGTAATACTTCTGCCAGATATTCTTCTCTCCATACTTCTTTAGCTTCTCTGAATAATGTCTTCAAATATTCTACATTTTGACAAGCTGATCTAAAGTTTAACATAACAGTTTGAGAATCTAAACTATTCGACTTATCATTATCTGGAACATTACTTAAATTTGTATTTGCTCTGATGACATGAATATTATTTGGGGCCAAGAAAAAGTCTCCATTATCTCTCAATTCAACAATATATGTACCCGTTTTATGAATATATTGAGCATACTGGAATGAAGGCTTACCCCAACTATACGATATATCTATATTGTCTCTTTGGAAGAAGAGTGATGCTCTATTGTCCAACAAAAATTCAGACTTTTTCAAAAAATAAAAGTGGTAGTAAAACTTATTGACCTTGATAATTCTTGGATCAATGAATTCGTCATCTAACCAAGGATTAAGTGCAAGCTTAATTTCAACAAAAGAATGAAATGGGTTGATTTGAGGTATAGTACATAACTCCTTCCAAGGCGTTTCAACTAGTTTTAATCCATGTCTATCACATAATCTGGACCAAGTTGTTATGGTTTCATCAATAAATTTTGTAGATACATTCAACCACTGTAATCTAATATGGTAGCAATGTTCTGGATTATGCACTCTATCATAATGAACTGTGACAATCTCTGGCCTGTAAGATTTGTTCAAAGGGTCCACATTGAACTTGATGGACTTACTCAATATGAATTTCTTTCTCTTCTTCCCATGAGTCGAAGACCCTGCAACAGACGATACTTCTGACGATTCATTTACTAAATTATTGGAATTTATCTTTCTCAAATCAAGATTTTCAGCATTAACATTAGGCGATGAGGATGATTCAGCATCTGAATTATTTCTAGTATATATAGGTGTAACAGGAGTAGGGGTATTTGAACCACTATCATGTCTTTCGATTGGGTTAACAGCTTTTATCTTTCCGAACCAACCTGATCCTGGTTTCTGCAGTTCCTTGTAAGTCTTATCAATATATTCGTCTTCAAATTCATAAAAATAATAACCATCTAAAAGACCATGTCTCAGTTCCACATGGCGAAACATTTTCTTATTCATTAAACTTTGGCCATAAGAGGTTGCCTCTTCTCTAGTATCAATATCTTCAAAGCATTCTAACAACCACGAAACAAGTTCATTACCTAAGAAACAGTGTAAATGTTGTTTGAAATGCCATGTCCTATCTACTAATTTCAAACCAGTCGGACTCTGTAATTCTTGAGCCAATTCTGAAAGTTTGATAGTTTTGTTAAATCTCATAGTTTCTGGTATTAATAACGCTGGTTGATTACCCGTGATATCGTAATTCTCTGCTTCTTCGTTAAGAAAATCATATAAATTTCCAGTATAAAAGACAATTTCTGGTATTAACTCTTTCTTTTTCTTTGTTTTATCCTCTCCTTTGATGTATCTACCCTTTTCAAGAAGGGCGATTAACTTACGAAGTCCTTCAACACGAATTTCTTCATCACTAAGACTTTCGTTGGTAATAAAAAAAGCATTTTTTGAGATTGGAGCAGGCATGATTACAAATTTCATCTTAAAAAATTCTTTATTTGCTTCTGGCATAGCATCTTCATAACCAGCTAAGAACTGATCAAATTGATTCCAGTTATACGTCTGTGGTTTCAGGTTGAGACAATCCACTCTAGCTACTGAGTATTCGTCAACATATCTTGTTCTGATCAACGGAAAGTAATTAGTGACTCTATTGGAACCTAAGTGAATCTTAGTCTCCTCGTTGGTTTCTGTCCTTCTATAAAGTTGAATGTTCAAGTTTCCATTATAATCACAATGAATTCTATGGATCTCATCTTCTAAACTCATATAAATTCTTGATCCAAGGTTGTTACGAGAAGGAAAATATTTAATCAAACTTTCAGCACTACCACCAGTTTTCCTTTCAGCTTCAACATTCTTAACAACGTCACCAAAACAGATTTGAAATCCTAGTAATAATCTTAATTGAATCATTTCTCTCATTAATTCATGAGTTGTTTTAAGTTCCAAATAATTTTCATCATTGAGCAGAACAGAGTATATTTGAAATGTATAATCAGTCTCTAATTGTTTTGCAGTAGGAAACAAGAGGGTAGTGATAGGTAATACCGCAGGTGATCCAAATGATTTCCACTTGATAGACTTTCTCCTTAGATTTGTGGGAAATACGTTGGACCATCGACTGACTTTAGTATGAATTAAAACATCAACATCTAAATCCTTGGATGGGTTTGCAATTTCTGTCCAGAATAGATCTGTAGCCTTTTCTAATTCCTGTGAGAAATTTAAGTTTCCATTGGAACTTTTGCTCTGAGTTCTTCTCTTTGTTTCCGATTTCTTTTTTAGCTTTCTGCTTGCAATAGAAGTAGTTGAAGTTCTATTAATATCTTTTTCTCCTGACCTTGAAGTATATTCTTTTCCTATAGCGTCTGGTCTAGTCATTGATACTGGTGTAAAGCTTCTCATAGAATGAGCAGCACTATGGACTGTGCTGTGGACTGTACTATGGACTACTGATCTATCATCTACATTCTTGTTTATTGTATACAACGACGAAAGAGCCGATACTTCGTTACTAGCTTGTGTAACTGTCCCTAAAGCAGATGAAACAAAGGCGGAAGCTTGAGTAGTTGGTAATAAGGTAGTTCTTGTATTGAAAATTAATGATAAAGTTGCATTAGCATCCTTTAGTTTAGTTGTAGGTTTAGGAGGCGGTTTATCTTTCAATTCATAGTTAGATATATCTTTTTCGACGACCTTTGGG
Organism: Scheffersomyces broadrunensis; assembly: GCA_030563665.1. NCBI lineage: Eukaryota > Fungi > Ascomycota > Pichiomycetes > Serinales > Debaryomycetaceae > Scheffersomyces > Scheffersomyces broadrunensis. The sequence goes on along the minus strand of JAJMJS010000013.1, from coordinate 115,783 downwards.
TGATTAATAGGCTTGAAAATATTATTATCATAATCATCCATTACTTCCAATAATGCCTTTGCCTTTTTAGATAATTGAAATCTCTCAATTCTAACATCATTTCTATTATTTTCCATAACTCCCATCATTTGCAATTCATATATTTTACACCTTGGCATCCATTGATTGGAAATTTGATTGGAATCTTTAAAGAAAGAAATATCACACCAGTTTGGTACGCAATGACCAATGACTCCATTATTATTGTATCGAAGTAGTGGAACAATATGTAAAGGAGGTTGACTCAAGCAAATAATATCCAAGCCACTATCTATGCTGGAAAGTTTCTTACTAGTTTCAGTCATAAGATGATAATCAACATCAAATAAACCTGTTCCTGGCGTAACAACAATGAAATGATTCACTGAATGTTTCAAATCGGTGTTTATGAACCTACTGCATGACATGGAAGTAGCTAGATTAATAGCTTCGAGAATATTTCCTTTAACTGATGGCAATGGTTCACCTTCTAATACAAAATTCTTGTTATCTTTTTGTTCCATCATTATGTCTCTCTTAAAATTGGCAAATTCTAACCTTAAATTAGCCATAATTTTGTCCCATTGCGATATATTGACTTGATCTACCACAACCCTAAAATAATCTCTGCGATTATTAGGTCGCTCGCCTTGATTTAACGTCATCCATGGTATATCAGTTAAATCCACACTTGTGAATAGTACAATTGTTATTGAATGATGAGTATTTTTATTTCGCCATCTCTTGAAAATCTTGGGAAACAAATTATTTACAAGCTTATGAAACATAATTTCACCATTTTCTTCAAAATCCCACATTTCTCTTGATAATTGAACCAATAAAGTTAGCTTTGCACTTTCTGATCTAAATATAACCTTGGTACCTTCAGTTATAAAACCAGAAAATATTCTTTTACCATTTTTATATATAGCTTTCACTGTTCCGCATCTATTTTGAAGAAAAACCAATCTTTTCTCTACATATGTACAAGTATTAACCAATGTAGATGTGAAATTCCATATAGCATCTCGAGATAAATTGACATCTTTTATGAATATTTCCACCGAATCAGCCTCGGCAGACTTTGGGTCTGGTATTTGTTTTATTTGAACTAAGCTTCTGGGAGGTAAATCCATTAACTTTTGTAAAGGCGACGTCAACGAAATTTGAAGTTTTGATTTGGTAGGATTAACATTAACTGCCTCTAGTTGTGGAGAATCAACTGACGTAGTTTCTTCAGTTTGATCTTTTATATTTCTATCATTTATTCCAAATAATAATTTTCTGGAATTTTCTGTATCTAACAGCTGTAACTCATATATCTGACCACTCTTCACCCCTCCAGGTAGAGCATTCGAGTCGATTATTACATCTTCTTCAGATGATCTAAGTTCATGAAACCAGACTGTTAATTGAATTGGATCTCGATTTTCATGATCTGGGTAAATTACTTCATTTATACTATTATTAATATTGATTGTGGATATGCTTTGGTTTAATAAGTGGCTTCTGGGGTTATGTAAGTGTCCGTGTATATCATGTTGATTCGAGTTATCTTTTCTCCCTATCGTTATGGTATTTCCAACATTTCTATTCATAAAATGAGATGAGGCCGATGGTGTTGAAATTACTTGGGTTTGGCCAATTGTTAAACTAGCATGGTTAGCACTCATTGGATTTTGTAATCTGGACATTGATTGAGACTTGTTCAAGAGTTGTGATGATGTTGAAGTGTTTGAACTTGAGTTTGGGGTAGATGTATTTGGTGTAAACCGGGGATTGGACGGTAAGTTGTACATTCGTGGATGCTGCATTATGATATTACGCTAATGACATTTACTTTATTGAGTATTTCATGGACCAATTAAGCTATAAATTAGGTCAATTGTCTTTGATTGGGATACTGATTATAGCTAGTTTAAATTTACTGGATTATGATTCACTTCCTCGGAGACTAATTTTTTTTTCTTCTTGATTAGATTATTTTTTTTTATACGTGCCTAAATAAGAGAACGCAATATTTCTTTTTTTATTTTGCATCAAACAACTTCTTAACATCAATTCTACATTAACCTAACTACTAATACATGACCTAATCTATTAATATAAAATTATTGAGAATTAGACTTTAAAATAAATTCATCAATAAACCATTTATGGAATCTATAATCATTAGTTGCCAACTCTGGATGAAACGATGTTCCAAGTTTATTACCTTGTCTTACAGCTACTATTAAATCTTTATTATTGTTATGAAAGTTTTCTAAGGTGTATAATATCTTAATTGGTGCTTTATTGTTATAAGAATTGGATGAATAAGTTATTGTAGAATCTAGAATTTCGTCTTCTTCTTCTGTACCATTAAGAACTTTATCTATAACTGGAGCTCTAATGAAAAAAGCAGGGAAATCATGACAACCTTCAATGAATGAACTGAAATCTAAATTAGATTCAAAAGAATTGATTTGTCGTCCAAATGCATTTCTTGCAACTTGAACATTTATACCACCTAATAATTTTTGTCCCACTTGTCCATTCTTTAATTGTTTAGATAAAAAAATTAATCCAGCACAAGTTCCCCAAACTGATTTGGATTCATCTCTTACATAATCCAATAATGGTTGCATCATATTGGTTCTTTCTGCTATTAACGAAATAGCTGTACTTTCTCCACCTGGAATGACTAATGAATCACATTGCTTTAATTGATTCTCAGTTCTAACTTCAACGAATTTGAAGTTATACTTACTGTATTGTTCTGGATTTGATTCAACAACTTTTTGAAAATAGTCCAAATGTTCCTCAAAGGCACCTTGTAAAGCCAATGCTCCAATTACTATATCTTTTCCATAAGTCATGTTGTTGTAGAAAAGTTCCTGTCTGAATTTGTGAAGTAAATTTACACAGATAAATATATATATATCTTAGGATTTGATATTTCAATTAGCGGAAGCCCTGATTTAGCACAGGATGACTAACCCAGAAAGATTAGCCCAAGACATTTATAAAAAAAGAAAAATCAATTTTGACTCTGTTCTTTTTTTTTAAAAAAATATATATATCTTTCCCCCGCAGAAATCCGATTATGCGTTTACCTTACATGATGCAATCTGATAAATAATTCAGTGATAATTATAAAAATCAATCTTTTCATTAAAATGCTAGAAATTGACCTCTTATATAAACTTCAAAAAAGAATATAAAAACTTAAGTTATACAAATGCATATGAAATCAATTAATAGTAAATTTGATCTTAAAAAGCATAAGTAAAAATAATTTGCTCAGTAGTTACATGATTTCTTAGCGCATGCATCGAAGTCAAAAACTTGTCTAGAACATTTCGTAATTCTTAACAACCAACCAAGTAAAAAACTTTTCGGCAGTTATAATTCATATTAATTATTAATTTATAAACAAATGTAGGATTTCGTCATCCGTTTATTTCCCTATTGTCGTATCTTACTATTTTAAGTAAGGTAGTTGGAGAAATTCTTATTGTTGTGACTAATTATTAAATTTTTATAAATACAAGTACCAATTCTTATTTAAATAATTTTTCAATTAAATTATACTATATCACATCATTAGAATAATGTCTGAAGCTGAAATCAAAACTAAAAAGGGTTTAGCCCAAATGTTAAAAGGTGGTGTCATCATGGATGTTGTTAATGCAGAACAAGCAAAAATTGCAGAAAGAGCTGGTGCTGTTGCAGTAATGGCATTAGAAAGGATTCCTGCTGATATGAGAGCTTCCAAACAAGTATGTAGAATGTCAGATCCAAAGATGATTAAAGAAATTATGGCAGCTGTGTCAATTCCTGTTATGGCAAAAGTTAGAATTGGTCATACTGTTGAAGCTCAAATTTTACAAGCTTTAGAAATTGATTATATTGATGAAAGTGAAGTTTTAACTACTGCTGATCCTCAAGATCATATTGATAAATCAAAATTTAAAATTCCCTTTGTTTGTGGTGCCAGAGATTTGGGTGAAGCATTAAGAAGAATCAATGAAGGGGCTACTATGATAAGAACTAAAGGTGAAGCTGGTACTGGTGATGTTTCAGAAGCTGTTAGACATATCAAAGATATATATAAACAAATTGAAGTAGCTGGTAAGGATTTAAAGTATGAACAAGATTATATTGATTACGCTAAAGAGTTAAGAGTACCAGTTGACTTGGTAAAAGCAGTTATACTTAGAAGAAGATTACCAGTCGTCAATTTTGCAGCTGGTGGTATTGCATCTCCTGCTGATGCTGCGTTATTGATGCAATTAGGATGTGATGGTGTTTTTGTTGGATCAGGTATTTTCAAATCAAAGAATCCTGAAAAGTTAGCCAAGGCTATTGTTGATGCAACCACAAATTTTGATGATCCGCTTAAAATCTTGGAATATTCTACTGATTTAGGGGAATTGATGTCTGGTCTTACTGTTGAATCAATTAGAAAAGAAGAACTCTCTTAGCGGCTATGTTTAATCTAGATAATAACTTTATAAATTAGAAATTTCAGTAGATCTCTTGTCAAATATTGATGAAGAAAAACAAAGGGTTATCGTATTGGTTGTTTATGGCCAAAATTTTTATAAAAAATAGATGCTATTATAGAAAAAACGGAATTTAGTATAATATTAATATAAGAATTCCGTTGAAAATTAAATAGATAATAATTTTCGAAGTTTGCTAAATAATTTTTTAATACCAAAAAAAACTATACCGATCGTGTGGAAAGCGGACTTCTTAAATCACTGTTTATAGGATATTGTCATCTTGATGGTTGCATTTAATTACAATTCGAATTGAACCGTCTTAATTACTTACCATATATATGTATTTTGTTGTTAATGAAGAGGCGGAATGAAGAGAAATCTTATAATAAAATAGCAGTAATTAGCATAACCATGTGTAATTAAATTCTCCAAATGATAAATAAGATAATTAATCTATTAGATATAAAGTATATATTAAAATACTAATAATCTTATCTAGGTGCATATGGTTGTGAATAAATTAGCGGCTCTTTACTTTATCAAGAGTTTATAAATTCTAATCTTTTACCGATAGCAAAATTAAATTGGTTGAAGAAGAAAAATTTCCCCCAATTCCAATTTTTTTATCAGGAAAAATATTCCGTGTTCCTGCATAAATAGATAAATAAAATTATAGATAAACAAAGATGTAAAAAATGATATCAAATTTCAATATATAAATAACTCAAATTCCAAATCCATTCATTAGATTAATTTTAACAATGATTGCTAACAACATCAGCTATAATGTCATTTGAAAAAAAGGAAGGTCTGCCAATAATAGATGTTGAACAAGTTGGTTCAGTTGATGATGTTGTTATATCCACGGGGTTCAAGGATTTTAATGATAATTTTAATGCTGCCAAGTATGGTTCAACAAAGAGAAAGCTTTCTACAAGGCATGTGTCGCTTCTTCTAATAAGGTATGTGTTATTTTTCTTTCAAAATTGATTCTGATATGTCATACTAACATAAATATAGCCAGCTGGTAGGATCAGGTTTATTCGTGGCAATTTCATCACCATTAATGACGTCGGGTTCGTTGTCGTTATTTACAGGTTTTATATTCTATTCCTTTTCTGTAATGTGGGTGCTTATGCAATGTATTGGAGTCCAATGTCTGTATTTGCCTATCAAAGGTAGTTTTTTCCACTTTGCAGCTAGATATGTTGATCCAGCTTTAGGATTCAGTTGTACAATTATATACTTATATGCTTCATGTATGTTCATTTGTTTAGAAGCGGTAGCAGTTGCTTCATTAATGAAATTTTGGACTGATATTAATCCTGGGGTTTTCATTGCGATTTGTTTAGTATCCTATCTTTTATTTAATTGTTTTGCTGTTAATTGGTATGGAGAAATAGAGTTTTTCAGTTCTATGCTTAAGGTATTATTGATTGTGGGCTTGATGATGTTTTCGTTGGTTTCTATGTGTGGTGGTAATCCTCAACGTAATGCTTATGGATTTCAACATTGGAAAGAAGGTGGATTGGCTAGAGCCTATTTAGTTGAGGGAACAACCGGTAAGTTCTTAGGTTGGTGGAATGTCCTTATCTATGCTGCATTCTCTTGTGGAGGACCGGATCTTTTGGCTCTTATCTCTGGTGAAATTAGAATACCTAGGAAGAATGTTCAAAAATGTTCTAAAGCGGCATTTGTTAGGATCTATCTTTTCTACATTGGGGGTACGTTTTTCATGAACAGTATCATATCCTCAAATAATCAGCTACTTATTGATTCACAGAGCAATGGTTCAGTTGGAAGTAAAGCTTCACCATGGGTGATAGGTATGAAATCAGTTGGAGTTCATGGCCTTGATTCATTAGTAAATGCATTAATTATCTCATCTGCATTTACTTGTGGTAATGCATTTTTCTATGGTTCAACTAGAACGTTTTACAGTGCTTCCTTGGCAGGTTATTTACCCCGATTCTTTTCTAAATGTTTAAAAAATGGTAGCCCTATTTATTGTGTACTAGGAACTTCGTTAATTTCCTGTTTGGCCTTTTTAAGTGTTTCAAATTCTAGTGCGACTGTTTTCAATTGGTTTGTTAATTTAGCGACTACAGGTTTATTATGTGCATATATATGTATGTTTTGGTCTTATTTTAAATTTAGAAGAGCTCTTAAGGCTCAAGGTATGGATATTGATAGTGATGATTATCCCTACTTTAAAGGTCCAAAATTTTTATATCCCGCTGCTTGGTTTGGATTATTCATTACAATTCTTGTTTTATTGTTTAATGGGTTTTGGATATTTTTCCCGGGTCAATTTAGCGTGGCTAATTTATTTACGTCGTATTTTGCACCAGTATTCTTTGTATGTTTATTTTGTTTCTGGAAAATACTCAAAAATACAAAGTTTAGATCCGATGAAGAAGTTGATATTACTACTGGTAAACAAGAAATTGATGAAGAAGAAGAAATTGATATCGAATGGGAAAAGAATTGTCCAAGAAAATCGGGTTTTATTTATACGGTTTGGTATAAAGTAACTGATTTTTGTTTTACTTAGTTATCCCCACACTTTTAGATATTATTTATTAGAGTTAGATCTTAATGTACAGTTTGTGTAAATTTTTAAATTAAAATTAAATTTTTTTAAAAAAAACATGCAATATTTGTTAGTGGGTTTCCAGGTGCAAAAAAGAAAGAAGAAAAAAAATAAAGTTTTATGCCACATTTTTTTTTGATTTTTTTTTTGATTTTTATTTTTTGACACGACTAAAATTCTCAAAAAATAATTTTTAGGTCTTATTATTTATTATTTATTATTTATTATCTATTATCTATTGATGTGTGGATAGATAATGGAAATATGATAGGGATGAGATGGAGATTGGATGGAAATAATGTATTAAATTGATATTTATAAGTATACTGTGTATATTCTATATTAATAATATTATTTTTAATTAATACTTTATTATACATTAAACTAAGTAGGAAATGAAATGTATAGGTAAGTAAAATATTTAGCGTATGGAGTGAAGAGTTGAAGAGTGACCTGATTCCGTTAATTAAAATTTTAAATAGGGAGAAATTTAAAGGACCCACCGCTATTTTTGCTCATGCAGAAGAAAAAATTATTTTCGTTACACGCCGTATGGATTGTAAAAATAAAACTACCTTTTTTGCCTATTAAACTTAAAACAATAGAAGCTCTTCGACACTTAATTTTAGGGTTTTAGGTTATGGTTGGTCAAGTGGGGTATTTAATTAATTTTTAAATAATCTTAATAATCAAGTAGATAAATCCAAATCAAGTGAAATTACCCATTAGTAGGATATCATAATTAATATGTATATTAAAAAAAATGACAAGAAATTTTTCCACTACCGACGGATAAAATATAGTATTCCAAGATTATATTAAAATCTCAATCAGACCAGTGAGATAAGTAATATTCTTCAACAGGTATGATAAAGATAAAATTGGCCAAGGAACAAATTAACAACCAATTTAGTTTTTTCGCCTCAAACCTCATAAACAGGTAGTATTAATAAAGTTGAATTATAAATTTAATTTATAGTACATTTATTATATTCTTTGTTTAAAGCAATAATGAATAATAATTAACAATAGCTCCTCAGATGAGGATATATTTATAGATTAATTTTTATAGCCACAAACCATTGAATAAACAAAAAAGAAACTTACATTTCCCTACAATTTAAATAGTTCTTTTGTTCTAAAACTGGACGGCAATTTCCATTATAATCACAAAATAAAAAAATAAATTATTTTCTTGGCCTTTCCCAAGAAACTTAAAAATTAAAAAAAAATTTGTACAAGTAATATTTTGCAATAGTAAATAGATGACATTATTTAAACCTATTTATCAATCGTACAAATAAATTCCCCGGAGTAAGATTTTTTTTTATATAAATTTCGTATCATCTCTTCTCTTAGATTGTTTTTTTAATTTTTTTTAGATTACTTAAAGTCCCTTATTTAGCCTCAATTTTAATTGTAATTTTTACTTTTACAAATTACAATTTTATTTTTCATTTTTATTTATTTTTCATCCTCAACTTTTTAATTTATCTATCAATGGGATTGGGTAAAGACTTAGAAAAGGATAGCTCAGCTAGATCTCTTTCAGATGTAGCTTCTGTGGTAAGTAGACATACTGAAAATTATGATCTTTATGTTGCAAAATCAAATCCATCCTGTATAAACATAAAAGAAGGTCATCGACTTAGACAAGGATTGGATTCAAGACACACTACAATGATTGCCCTTGGTGGTGCTCTTGGAACAGGTCTTCTTATTGGTACTGGTTCGGCCTTGAGAAGTGCTGGAGCTGGTGCTATTTTAATTGCCTATGCTTTAATTGGTTTAGTTGTATTTATGGTCATGTCAGGTTTAGGAGAAGTTGCTACATTCATACCTTTGAATGGATTTGCTAATTACGGACAAAGATATGTTGATGATGCCTTGGGTTTTGCTTGTGGTTATGTTTATTTGTTTAAATACTTAATCTTACCTGCCAACCAATTGGTAGCTGGTTCATTAACAGTTCAATATTGGGTTAGTAAAGAAACACTTAATCCTGGAGTTTGGATAACTATATTTTTAATTATTATTCTTGCAATTAATATGCTTGGTATTAGATTCTTTGGAGAAATAGAATTTTATTTATCAGCATTAAAAGTTTTAACATGTTTGGGATTAATTATTCTTATGTTAGTTATCACTTTAGGTGGTGGTCCAACTCATGATAGAATAGGTTTTAGATATTGGAAGAGTCCTGGTGCATTCTTAGAATATCAAGATTCTTCTAAAGATTTATTAATTGAAGGATCTTTGGGTAGATTTGTTTCATTTGTTTCAGTATTAGTCAGTGCTGTGTTTGCATATCTTGGAACTGAATTGGTCGGTATTACCTTTAGTGAAACAAGAAACCCTAGACGTTCTATTCCAAAAGCCATTAAATTAACATTTTATCGTATTCTTGTATTTTACATTTTATCTATTTTATTCCTTGGTATGTGTGTTTCACCAAAAGATAAATTATTATTATCAGCATCAGGAAACTCTGCAAGTGCTTCACCTTTTGTCATTGCTATTAGAAATGCAAGAATCAGTGGTTTAGATCATGTTATCAATGCTTGTATTTTATTATTTGTTCTTTCAGCTGCAAATTCAGATATGTATGTTTGTTCCAGAACTATTTATTCATTAGCTGTTGCTGGTTATGCTCCACAATTCTTTACTAAAACCAGTAAAAGAGGTGTTCCATACTATGGTATTGCTTTAAGTTTTGCATTTACTTTATTAGCTTATATGACTGTTTCTAGTAGTGCCGCTCAAGTTTTCACTTATTTTGTTAATGTTGTCAGTTTAACTGGTTTAATTGCCTGGTCATGTATCTTAATCATTCATCTTAGATTTATGAGGGCCTGTGAAGCTCAAGGCATTGATAGAACAAGAGATTTAGCTTATAAATCTCCTTTCCAACCATATGGTTCTTATATGGCTTTGTCTGTTTGTGTTCTTGTTATTTTCCTTAAGAACTTTACTGTATTCTTAGGTAAACCATTCACTTATAAATCATTTATTACAGGTTATATTGTTCTTCCAATATTCCTCATTATGTATTTTGGCTATAAATTTTATTTCAAGACAACATTCTTAAATCCTTTGGAAGTTGATTTAGCTACTTTCAGAGATGTCATTGATGCTGAGGCTGAGCAATATGCTGCTGAAGATGCTGAAAAGAAGGCAGTTAGAGCTGCTGAAGGTAAGAGATTTGATAGACATTGGTTCTATGATACATTTATCGGTTGGTTATTCTAAATCCTATTTAGTGTGTATATTAATTTATATTTATTTTTTAATTTTAGAGTTACGAGTATTTCTTTCAAATGACGGTAGTAGTTACTGCGAGAATGTCTATGCTAATATTGGTTCACAATAATCTGCAAATTCCTTAGCGTGGAATATCTCTATTATTGAAACTAAAAGAAATGATGAATCCCTATTTCAGTAACTAACTCCGCGATAGTTGAAAAAAAAAAATATTCCGAGATGCATCAAATCTGGAGTACCATGTGGTTAGAAGAAAATATTTGAAATGTCAGCTATAGATTTCATACATGACTTAAATTTGACAACGCTAATGATACCAGACGAAGAAACAATACTAAATAAGATTTCACCGTACTTTAAAGTAAGTAAGACCAAATATGGAGGTAGAGGATGTTTTTCATATAACAAAATTGAATCAGGTACCGTGATACTAACCTGTCAAAAACCTATAAGTTCTTCAGTTGCAAAACCATTTAAAAAGGAATGCTGTACTTATTGCTATGATTATTTCGATGGGAAGATATTAAAATCCAAAATCTCGAAAAAATTTGGTAAAGATGTATGTTCCATATTCTTTTGCTCAGAAAGCTGCAAAGAAGCTTTCATTGCGCAAGATTTACAAGGTATTTACCAAGAAAGTCTATTATTAATAGAGAAAAATTTCTTAAATGGATTGGGTAAACCAGAAATAGAATTAGTAGAACCTCCGAATGGTCAAGATCTAGATGATGTTATAAAAGAGGAATGGCTGAAGGTTTCCAATTGGGAATTAAAATTTAATGATATGAAACCTTCAAAGAGATCCAATCTTATTCCACGAATAAGTGATAGTGAATACATGGAAATCAAATATGTCATAGGAGTCCTCTTTCAAATGCTTAAATTTCAAGAGAAATATTTTCCGTCTGAGAAATATTTACATGAGGTAGATTCAAGTAAGTTACTTCAAAGTGAACTTTATTTATTTGACATATTACAATCTAGTGAGACTGAAAAGGTTCACCAGTTCCCGTATCTACTTTATTCATATATAAACATTTATAAATTCATCAAGTCAACTTCACCAGAAATATTACAACCATTTATAAATACTCAACAAGTAAGAGACATAATTGGAAGAAATCTTACCAATTGTTTCGGCATATGGTCAGAAGCGACTGTAAAGGGTGAAGATAGGGAATTCTTTGGATTCGGAGTCTATCCATCTGCTTCATATTTCAATCATTCATGTTCTCCAAATTTAATAAAAAAAAGAGTAAAAAATACATTGATATTTACAGCCAAAAGAGATATTCAGCCTTTTGAAGAACTTTACATTGACTATGGTAGCTACTTAGAAGAAACAGTGGACGTTAGACAGAAGGAGTTAAGCGATTGGTTTTTCGATTGCGGTTGTGATAAGTGCAATTTCGAAAAGAATTTAACGAACTAATTAGCATATATTAAATTGTAAAATCATAATCATGGTAAAATTTTTTAAATTCTTCACATTCTGTAGACTCTGCTGATTTCGGCAACTTACATTGATCCCAATATACTCTTCTTGGTAAATTCAACAAATGAGCTAAAACTCTTCTTGGAAATTGGAAATCAACCGACTTAGTTTCGTCTGATAATTCACATATATATATCTCACGTTCTGATTCACTGGTGAAAATTGTAAACTGAATATGATCCAGACTATTAATTATCTTAACTAATGATGGATCGTTAGGATTTTCATATTTATTAAATTCAAGTTGATGACGTCCCTCGTATTTCTCATTATTAATCCTAACTCTTGACTCAAGCGATTTGGGAAACTTTTCTATAAAATTAGCCGGGATAGGTATTATTTGAATACCCTGATGAACATTTGCCAGTCTATTTACTTCAAATGATACTAGTCTGTAAAAATCATTTTGTTTTGAGAATGCTTTGACTAAGGTTGAGTAATACTTTTCTACCTCCTGGTTAATTGGTGACTCTATAACATTGGGATATTTCAATCTGATCGTCGCTATGTGCTCTATAGGGATAATAATAAGATGGCCGGAAAATGGTAAATATTTGTTAGGCTTAGTTAATGGCCCCTTTGCTATAGTTAGATATGTTTGAGTTGCAATTGAAATAATCATGTGTGTCTCAGTATTTGGGTTAGATAAACAGAAAAAACATTCTGACGGTGTAACGACTTTTGGCTTTTTTATCACTATCTCCTCTTCCTTTTCATCTTCTTCTATTGCTCTCTTAACGGAAGATGGGCTCATTGTGAGTGTTTCAAATGGGTTTTCACCTAATAGAGCCTCATCAATAACCGATGCAGTAGATGCTGTAAATGCATAAAACCATTTTTCGCCAGATCCTTCTTCGCCTAGACTAATAAATCTGGTTAACTCTCCTGTTCTCCACTTGAACGGTTTATTTTCAAAGAACTTCCCTTTAAGATGCCCAATTGCAAAATGATATCTTGGTTTGGTGATCTCAACTATTGAATCAATGACTTTGTTTCCTACCAAGTGCAATCTTTGTTGTGAAGCAATAGATGATGGCCAGCTGTTTGATATTAATATATCGATAGGAATCTTGTTTTCTTTAGCTTGATTTATCGTTGCTTCTGCATGTTGTTCAGCTTTTCCTGATACCGCCATAATATTCAACCCTGATTGCAACTTTAGAATATTCACGAATGCTTTCATAAACGTTAGATTGTCATCAACATCAAAATAATCAGAGTCTGTTGAGTCTGATTTTCTTACAGAATTGCTGATTCCATTAGTACCTTCTGCAAAATAAGTGGGGGTAGTCATTTTGGTTTCTGGAAGTTTTTGAATCAGTAGTGGAAGTACATCACCAAGTAATATAACGGCTTCAAATGGTCCATTTTTAGAATTTTGCAAATTTGCTTTTCCTAAAACCTTGTCTAACCCTTCTGGTGAAGGGTTCAAGATCAAGAATTTACAATTAGCACTCATTGATGTAAGGAAGATCTAACATTAAACCTCTCCCTCTATAAATCTGTAAAAAAAAAATAGTCGCGATGTCGCATACTTTAAGGTTTGTTTACAGTTTTTAAAATGTGATCCAGAATCAACAAGAGAGATAGATAGCATATCACAATGGCTTCTAATACTGAATCTGGAAATAATATTAGGGTCTTGGTAAGAGTAAGACCACTATTATCTAGAGAATTGTCTGAAAATGGAGGGCCGGTTAAAAGTTTGATATCCATGCCGATTGAAGAACCTAAAAAGGCTATACTTCGAATTCCTGAAGATTCGACTTTTCATTCACAGAGAAATAAGACACTCAATCGATCCAATTCGCCTTATGAAGAGCATAAATCATACTACTTTGATGAAACGATTTGGTCTTTCAACAAAAAAGATGAAAACTATCATGATAATAAAAGATTCTACCAAAAAACTGGTCCTGTTTTAGTAGATCATGTCTTTCAAGGTTATAATGTTTGCTTATTGGCTTATGGTCAAACCAGTTCAGGAAAGACATATACCATGATGGGTGAACCTAAGGAACTTGGACTTATACCAAGAATTGTTCGAGATATAATGCGTCAAAAGGAAATATTGGTTTCTGAACGGATAAATTGTGAAGTCAAGATGTCGTATATCGAAATCTACAATGAACAAGTCAAAGATTTGTTAGATCCGGATAACAATAAATCCAAATTAAAAGTAAGAGAGCATCCTGTAACAGGACCATATGTTGAGAATGTCATTGAATCCACTTTGAATAGTTATGATGATTTTACTAAACAATTAGAAAAGGGTAATGTTGGCAGATCTACGGCTGCAACTTCTATGAATGACAAAAGCTCTCGGTCACATGCTATAATCACAATAACGTTAAAGCAGACGAAGTTTGGATCGCCCGATTTGGCTAATGAAATTGGGGATGCTGAAGAAGAAATGATATCGAATATCAAACTTGTTGATCTTGCTGGTTCGGAGAGATTATCCAGAACAAAAGTATTCGGTCAACAAGATCGTATAAAGGAAGGGTCTCAAATAAATAAATCACTTACTGTGTTAGGTAGATGTATCAATATTCTTTCTACGGAAACAAATCAAAAAAATCAAGCTATTGTGCCATACAGAGATTCTGTGTTGACGTATATATTAAAGGAAAATCTTGCAGGTAATTCAAAGAGTTTTATGATATTTTGTGTTTCTCCAATAGATTTTGAAGAAACTTATCAAACTTTGAATTATGCAAATCAAGTTAAATCAATTAAAACAGCAGCTAGAGCAAATAAAACCAAATTGGCAGTAGTTCCAATAGATTGGGAGGAGTTACAGAGAATAGATCAAGATGCTATCGATTCATTGAAGAGGGAAGTAAGCAAATTAACTGCTCAATTACAGCAGTTGGAAGTGAGTCCTGCCATTTCTTTAAATAGCCAAATTGATAAATATTCTAAGACAGTATCATTTTTGGAAAATGAGCTAAAAAAAGTTCGGTTTGAAAACAAATATTTAAAGTTAAAGTTAACGAAACAATCTAATCAAATCGATGAAATGAATAATTATACAAAGTTTGTTGCAAAGGAGTACGATTTATTATATGTCAAAAATCAAAAATTAGAAAATAATCAACTTGAAATTCAATCAAAAAATTTATTTGATAGCTGCTATTCTGAATTACGTGATATTGGTGAAATAATTGATATATATGACCCTAAAAACATTTTCTAATACGAATTGATAGTTTAAAAGTCTATTTTTTTTTAATTTAAGGCGTAGCTAAAACTTTCTTGTGAGAACTAATCCCGCATTTTTTTTGTAGAGAAACAGTTACGAATTCTATGTTGCTGATAAACGTATTGTTTCAGTAATCCAGAAGCAGATCATAAGACGTGGCAAATATGAAGATGACGTCGTCGATTGATTCTCATTATAAGACTTCGGTTCAAGAAGCAGTACAGGCAACTGAGCAATATAATCAACCGTTGTTTGTTTTTTTATCAAGAGGCAACGAGGATAACGATTCGATTGAATTCCAAAACAAATACATCAATGACAAAACTATCAAGCTTATAACATCTAATTTCATTTTACTCAGATTGGTTGAGAATTCTGTGGAATTTGGGTATTTCAAACAAATCTTTACTAATTTGGTACTTCCTAGTTTCTATATTGTAAATAAGGGTCAATTATTAGAGGTGATATCAAATGAAATAAGTAACGAAGAATTCGTACAAAGAATAGGAAAATTAGTGCAACCAACCATAGATAATGAGCATTCCTCGAATACAAGTAGTGTGGAGAATTCTGCTGGACAACAACGACAAGAACAAGAAATAGCGGGCCAACCGGAAGGTTCAAGAGAGATTACAGATCCAAAACATGAAGAAAGTGTGAAAAAATATAAAAAGAAAATTTCGTTGGAAAGAAAGGAGCAAGAAGAAGAAAAGAAAAGGCTCAGAGCACTTTTAAGAGCTGATCAAAGAGAGCGGGAAATTAGGAAGACCGAAGAGCAGGTATTGTTGAAAGAAACAAGTACTTCGCCAGTTCCAACCAGTTCACCCACTAATTCTGCAAGTCGTCATAATGGCCTCTGTACTTTATCTATTAAGTTATTTGATGGTAGTTCAGTAAGACGAGATTTCAAACCCACTCAATCATTGAATGATGTAAGAAACTGGTTGGATAAAGAAATTGAAGTGATACCACCTTCCAACTCCATGCCTTCATTTGCAACTTCGTCGTACCCACAACCAACTAATTATGTATTCCACCGTCCTATTTTACCAAGAATTACTTATACTGATGAAGAAGAATTTTTGACATTAGCAGAATTAGAGTTATGCCCAAGATCTGCGCTTATCTTAAAGCCTGTATATGAAGACAAATATTCCAAGGCATATCCTGATTCTAAATCATCTACGGGTATCTTAAGAAGATTGGGAAGTACTGTTGGTAGAGTTGGAAATGCATTATATTCATTTTTTGATTATGGTGTAGATGCTCAACATGGACTTTCTCGTGAAGAAAGCTCGGAAAATGATCTGGCTAGCGGTAGAGCGAATGGGACATATGCAAACTCAGACAGTGATACGTATGCATCCAGACCAAACATTGTGTCTATAGATGACAGTAGAGCTTCATCTGCTTCATTAATAAATTTCCCAGACCATCATCCTGTTCACCATCCTAATCACAATACCCCCGAATCTCCAACTATGGGAGCGATCGAATCCACTAATCCTTCAACTTTCAATAGCAGATCATCAACTCCAATTCCGTCAGGAAGCTTACACTCTATTAGTAGAGTTCAAACTATACATGATGACCAGTCTAATTCGCATTTGGAAGCAAGGGATAAAAAGGAGGAAACTTATAATGGAAATTCGATAAATCTCACTAAGAAGGACGATGAGAATAATAAATAGTTTTTTATAGCCGATGAATAAAGTTAAGTTTACTATTTAAGAATTAGAAATTAAAAGAAACTTCTCTCGTAGATCTTTGACATATTTTTTTTTCTGAGTTTATTGAGATAACGGAGAGAAATTGAAAACATATAGGGTTTTATGATTTTCTCTAATTATTAATGGACAGGATCAAGATATCTAACTTGGAACAGTTGCTAAAGATACCCGGAGGTCTGGCCTCCAACCACATGGTATCAGATATGTCAATTTTGACATGCGGCTGTTTGATATCAGAATCCAGTTTTGGCCATAATACAACTTGTCCTACTTGTGGAACTCACAATGTGGATATCCTTACAGAGATCAAGCCATTGAGGGATCTTTATAGCATCATACAGCAATTAAATAGTCAAATGGAATCCAACCCCTCCTCAAGCAGAAGAAGAAGATCTTCGTCGAAGAAGAGCTTCAAGGCTGGAACTATTGATACCTTAAATGAATCACCATTGCAACAGGAATCAATGGACTTGATAAGCTTGTTCTACAAGTTTGCTAAGGAAGAAGAGTATGTACATGTGGAAAAGACATCTTATTCTGATAATTCAAAAGTACAACCAATTAACATAGGAAGTAAGGGCCCAGAGAAAACAGAATTTACCCAACCATCTTCGTCTCTTAATCTGTATCAAAATTCAACTTCCATCCTGCCTGTCCATAACAATCCGCATCTTTCATTGGATCATTCTAACACTTTAAAGGGTTCATCGTTAGATTTTGAAAAGAATTTGTTGAAAAGTTTAAGTGAAGAAAAAGAGTATAACTTCAGTAAATGTTTCCCTTTCCATCGCAAATTATCCAGCTTTCCTACCCAGCAGCTAAAGTTTTCCATGACCAATTTATCATTTAAGTCAGGATCTATAATGAAAAAAAATACAAGATTCATAGGTAGTAGCATTCACACTTATTTGGATTTTAATTTGGGTTATGAAGTAACTCGTTTTGTACTTATAACTGATAAGAGGTGGGAGCTATACGAGTATATAGTGCCTATAGGTGAAAATGATAGCTCGTCGATCAAACCTCAATTAATTTGCTGTGGTAAGCTGACGGGAGAATTTGGCGAGAGTGCAACTAATTTAAGTACACCAACTTCAATTAAGGAAATAGTCATAAGAAATGACTTCAACTCGGACTCCTCAAACGAGCCAGATTTTAAGAAGAGATTACTGCAATGGGATTACCTTTACTGTAAACTCTCCAAAAATTATTTATTAATATCGGGAACAAAAGGTATAGTAAGACTTCATAATATTAATAGAATGTCACCATACTCGTTCGGTCAACCAATTTATACTTATATAACCAATTTCCCCATTCGTTGCATTTCAATTGCTCCTAACGATGGCCTTTTGGCGTGTGCTATAACAGCTAAAGAAAGATCATCAAGTAAAGAACAACCATTCGTAGTTTTGCATAGATTACATTCTTCGGAAGATGGGTTCCTTCATTCTGTAGAGCCTATTACCATAACCATCCCATACCGTGATCCAATTAAAGTTTTAAATTTCAACGTCACCTCGACTCATTTGCTATGCTGTACAGCTTGGGAGTCGCGATATTTAATTATTAGATTAAAGAATTCTAGTGACAGTACAGAAAACTATAGAAAACCTAGATTGATTTGGTCAGATCAAAGTTACAAAAGTAATAGACGTTTCAGGGAAAATGAAGTGGAGGAGGAAGAATTGAGAGAAGCTGACAATGATTTAATGATGGCGAATGAAGGGATTACAGAATTACAGTTTGGTACCACCAATTCAAATACAATAATTTTGACTTCGTGCTCACTTAAAAGTAGGCCACCCATGGTTGTTCGTTTAGATGGTGCCTTGATTGATTCTAATAGAAACCATTCTGTTTCTGGTAGTCAGGCTAGTATAACAAGTGTTGAAGATGACGAAATTAAGTCTTCTGAAACAGTTGCCAAATTCTCAGAAATTGGTTCATCAATCCATGGCTTTAACATGTCTCCTAGAGGTGATGGTATAGTATTCTTGGATAAGGATGGTAGATTATACTTGGTCTCAACACCTAACTTGAGATTCAGCTCAACAAGTGTCTCTTCAAATAAGAATGTAGTGGTCCTACTAGGAGAGGTTTCTAATGCTGAAAGATTTACTGAGGCTGCATCCATCAAATTTTCTCCAGATGGTGGAAAAGTGTTTGCAGTTGATCGTAAAGGTGTTTTTTCCGTATTTGATTTTACTAAGGGTATTCCTGGTGAAGACCTTGATGTTGTAAAATGTAAAATTCTTAGTATATAATTATGTGGTTGTTTCCTGTATATAATAGGTGTTGTGCCACAATTCATCTCTCTTCCCTCTAATAAAAATATTTTGAAGAAAAACTTTTGCACCAATATTTGTTTGTACTAAGTGTACAAAAAAAAATTTGGTGACTTCTATTTGTTTGCAATTGTAGCGGTAACGCAAGAAATCATGAGTTCAGTTCCTCCATTATACAATGATGTCCTCGACCTCATAGGTAATACTCCTTTAATCAAGTTAAATAAAATTCCTCAATCGTACGGCATTAAAGCCAAGGTTTACGCAAAAGTTGAATTATTCAATGCTGGTGGTTCAATTAAAGATAGAATCGCCAAAAATATGGTTTTAGAGGCTGAAAAGCAAGGTAGAATCAAGCCTGGTTATACTTTAATTGAACCTACATCTGGTAACACTGGTATTGGTTTAGCTCTTGTTGGTGCCGTAAGGGGTTACAGAACTATTATTACATTACCTGAAAAAATGTCCAATGAAAAAGTTTCTGTATTAAAAGCTTTAGGTGCTGAAATTATCAGAACTCCTACTGAAGCTGCTTGGGATGCTCCAGAGTCTCATATTGGTGTTGCTAAGAAGTTAGAAAAGGAAATTCCAAACTCTGTAATCTTAGATCAATACTCCAACGAAGCTAATCCAAATGCTCATTATTATGGTACTGGTTTTGAAATTTGGGAACAAACTGAAGGTAAAGTTACTCATCTTGTTGCTGGTGCTGGTACTGGTGGTACCATCTCTGGTATTTCTAGATATTTAAAGGAGAAAAATCCTAAGATTAGAGTTACTGGTGCTGATCCAAAAGGTTCGATTTTAGCTCAACCAGAATCATTAAATGCTAGTTCAGAAGGTTACTTAGTTGAAGGTATTGGTTATGATTTTATTCCAGATGTTTTAAACAGAAAATTTGTTGACGATTGGATCAAAACTGATGATTCAGACTCGTTTAAGTTAGCTAGAAGAATCATTAGAGAAGAAGGTATTTTAGTTGGTGGTTCTTCTGGTTCAGCTTTACAGGCAGCCTTAGAAGTAGCCAAAGATTTAACTGAAGATGATGTCGTTGTTGTTGTTTTCCCAGATTCAATCAGATCCTATTTATCAAAATTTGCGGATGACGAATGGATGAAAACCAATGGATTTGAAGTTGATGAAACTAATTCTGCTGCCAATAAGACCGATGACATATTAACCAAGAAGACAGTTAGAGATTTAGTTGCTGCCAAGGCACCTGTTGTTACTGTTACTTTGTCAGATACTGTTGGAAAGACTTTTGAGTTATTACAAGCTAATGCTTTTGATCAATTACCTGTCTTAAACAATGCTGGTAAATTAGTCGGTTTGATTACTTTATCCAAGATCTTAAAATCGTTATCTACTAAGAAAATACAATTAACTAATTCAATTAGTTCTATTATTATTGATTTTAGAAAATTGGCTGATTTTGAAAAGTCTTTTACTATTGCTAAAGAATCAGGTTTCACTAAGAAGCAATATGCGCCAATTACTTTAGATACTAGCTTGAATTTATTAAACAAATTCTTTGAAACACATTCTAATGCCATTATTACAGACGCTGAATTAACACCAGTTCAAATTGTTACAAAAGTTGATTTAATTTCATTCTTAACAAAGAGCCTTTGAATTTAGTTACATAGAAAATCTATAAGAATAATAACAAGTTATAATAATAATTATATATAGTACAGTATTGAAGTAAATTAATCTCTATACTAAGAGAATTTCCATCTATTACCACAATTCTCACAAGTACAAAATGTAGTCAAAGGTTCATCGGCCGATCTGGTTTGCATTTGATAATAACTAACCTTTTTATGCTTACATTTACCACAAGTGAATCTATCGGTAACAGCTCTCTTTTCAGTGGCTCCTTGAGCATCAAACAAGTTTTGTTTGTGCATCTTCTCTATTTCTTTCTTAAGTGCCTCAGGGGCCATTTCATTTGGACTCATTTTGATAAAATCAGATGGCATAATTGCTCTTGATAATAAACGTTCTCTTAACTCTGGGTTTTTCTTATTCCTAAGATTCATAGTAAATGATCTTAATTTATTTCTGTAGGTATCATTGACTTGCAGATATTGACTCTTGAAAACTTCACTCTCTATTTCAGTAGCGACTGTCAATATATGGGATGATGAATCATCGCTCTCAATAGCTAATGCTGTATATAATGCACTGATTGAAGCGTTTCTAGTTGAATTATCATATAGATTAGTATTAACCCCATCAGTCTTTGGATCTCTTGGACCCTTATGAAATTTACTTTCAGTTGCGGCAGCTTTTTCAGGGATAACTTTAACTGTCACTTCACCAGGAGATGAAACTTTCTTCTTACTATTCTTTTCGTTCTGCACTGATTCCCTCCAATTCTTAATCATTTTCTTTACTAGAGAAGTTATTTCAGAATTATTATGAGATCTGAACTTGTTAACGGCAACACCTACTTTAGTTTCTCTCAAGAGCTTTTCACTAGGTTGTACACCATCACTTAGGATGTTTAATAACTTCAAAATTGTCACATCATCTGATGACTTTTCAAGGTTTGAAACTGTGGATTTTATCTCCTTAGTATCCATCTTTTGTTCTCTTTGCTATCTGTGTATAAGAGATAAGGTCTTCTGATATTTAACTCTTTTTTTGTTTTGCTTTTTTTTTTCTTCGTTTTTTTTTTGTTTCTTGTTGGTAAAAAAAAAATATTTCGTTCTTTCTTAAGAATAATATTAATAATACATCAACAAAAACAAGATAGAATGGATGATAAAAGTACAACTGTATCGATTGGTAAGTTTCCATTTGATTATACTGAAGATCAAGTATTAGAAATCGCAAAATCTGTAGGTCCAGTATTGGATTTAAAGTTACTTTTTGATGAATTAACCGGAAAATCAAAAGGGTATGCAATAATCAATTATGGTGATAATGAAACAGCATCTTCAGCAGTAAGAAACTTGAATTATATGACTTTACCAAATGGAAGATTCTTGAAATGTTCTTTTATAACTGATGGAGAAGCTGCTAATGAAAGATTACCTTTATTACCGTTAGGAGTACAAATCCATCCCAATGAAAATGTTCAAAATACAATTGCCAGTATAGTTGCCAGTATTGATCAAGCATCAGGGATGCAAATATTAAGGGAAGCTAAAAAAATGAGTAAAGAAAATCAAAATTTAACAAGATTATTATTAGAAAAATTTCCTCAATTAGCGCATGCATTAGTCGAACTTACTTTACTCTCTAATACTTCAAATAATGAATTAATAGAGTTGACACTTAACAAAAAGCAACCTGATTTAAATGAACTTTCTCCTGGTCATGTTCAACTATTGAAAGATGTTAACAGCTTGACAGATGAAGAAATTAAAGGTTTAGACGAAGCTAAGCGTTCTATAATTCAAAAGGTGAAACAAGAAATTGTAAATGGATCGTATGGTCAAATAGTCTAAGTGGTATAAAAATGGTATTTTATTTTTCAAGGTCATCACCACTCTATTTTTTCAGTAGCTTCCAGAGATTATAGAATATCACTCCCCTCATTATGGGCATATGATCTTCGATAGCAATCTACGATGCTCTTTCAAGATGTTTATTCATTTCAGGTTATTGTGTGCTAACCCACTGCTGTTCTTTCACATGCGACTTATTACTAAAACAACACGTACAGGAATTTTTTTGGATGTTTCAAAGGAGAGTAAGAAAACATATAAAGTGACTTATTTCTTGATTATTCAATTGAAACGTGTATTTTATAATTACAGTTATCTAATCAAATATGAGTGAATTACATTCTGGGTTTTCTTGTGACTTACTTGATATTGAAGAAATGTTAATAGATGTTGATGGTTTTGAAGATCCACTTGCATATAGGAGAACAGATGAAAAATTACCTAAACGAGTACATTTTGTTGTACCAGAGGGTTCAACTTATAGGCTTATAATTAAGTATAAAGTTAAGAAAAGACCGTTAAAAAAAGTTTCATTTCATCAAATAGTTAAGAAGCGTGGTATTCAAGTTAGAAGTCGATCACATGATTTACATGAGGAAGCTCAAGTGAATATTGATGATGAAGGTCATCTTCATGAAGCGATTTTACCTGAAGAAAGAGTACCTAGTGGATTTTTGGTTAGAGGTGCATATTCTGGTCATAGTACAATTAATGAGGATGGTAATTGTATCTGGAAACAAGATTTTGTCTTTGAAGTAGATAAGAAGGGTAAACCACCAAGAATAGAAGGCTTCGATTAATTGGTATATGATTCCTTTAACAGTATGTAGTATAGCCAAAAAAAAAAATAATATGATTATAATTTAAATTTACAGTAAGTAGAAAAAGTATGTAAAATAATTATATAAGTTACTATATATAGATATTTTGACCACAATAAGATGCAAACTTAAGCAAGTCCTGAATAGGAATTATATACTGTCAAAAACCAATTTGTTAAATCTTTTATATTTACTATACTAGTTGATTATATTGTTATTTATAATCTATTAGACATTTTTAAGTGTGGAGATTGATTATTACTTACAGACAAAAAAATTAAAAAATAAATATATGCGGTTAATTTTTTAATGTCACTCGATGATAAGAGACAGACAGAGAGAGTGGAGGAGGTTTAAAGGGACAAAAATTAACACACACTTTTTTAATTAATTAATTAATTTCATTTTAAATATTTTCTTCTTCTTTTTATTATTTATTATTTAATTATATTATATTCTATATATATTCTATATATATTCTATATATATAAATATTTCAAAATTCATCAGTAATTTTGACTAAAAGTTGAGTATTATTATTGCCAAAGATGAGTTCTCCTAAAAGAAGAATTGAGAAAGATGTAATGGAACTTATGATGAGTGATCACGATGTTACTTTAATAGATGATTCAATACAAAGATTCTTTGTAATATTTCGTGGCCCAACTGAAACACCTTATCAAGGTGGTACTTGGAAAGTAAGAGTTGAATTACCTGATCAATATCCCCTTAAATCCCCCTCGATTGGATTTACAAATAAAATATATCATCCAAATATAGACGAAGGTTCCGGATCTGTATGTCTCGATGTTATTAATCAAACTTGGTCTCCAATGTTCGGTTTATTGAATATTTTTGAAAATTTCCTTCCTCATTTATTAAGATATGCTAATCCAAGTGATCCTTTAAATACCGAAGCTTCAAATCTTATGACAAAGGATGAGACTAAATATAATGAAACAGTCAAACATTACGTAAGGCAATATGCTACAAACGTTACATTGGATGATGATAAGGAAGATGATGATGACGGTGCTGAAGATGAAGATGATGAACTTAGTGATGTTGGTAGTTTATCAAGTTATGATAATGATGATGAACCAGTGGGTAATCTTGATTTATAAATATATTATTTTACAAATTACTACACAGACAAACTATAAAAAGCAATACAATACTGGTTACTATTTTATATATATTTATAGAACTACATAGCATCTTTAATTAATACCTTGGCATGAATCTAATTAGTATTTTAGTCGATTTCAGTAAGCAAGCTTCTACTCACAATGAATCGGTAAATATCCACTTTATCAAGGTAAAAGAGTAAATAGTTTTTGTAGCTTGGAGTAATTGGATAAGTGGCGTTCGGTAATTGAAAAGGGGACAACATATGATCTACCCCGGCTAAAATTACTGAAAACGGATTATTTATAATTCAAATAAATGTAGTTAATTAAACTCATTCTAGGGTTACACCAATAGTTTATTACTTCTTTATTGCTACCTATATTTCATTATATAGTTAATAATAGTAATTATTTACTGAAATTATTCAATTAGTATCTATTACACTTGCCTTTATTTTGTGCAGTCTAAAGTTTTATTTTTTTTGTCTCTCGCTGCAAGCTTTTGATTTAAGTTTCCAGTAGTTATTATTATAATTAATAGAATAATTAATTCATTGTCAATGACTGAAGCGGAGAATGATATAGACCAGCCTGTGCCTGAGAAACCAAGAGTATCGAATGATGATCTTTATAGGCGATCGACCCAATTTGAATTATGGTCATACACTCAGGAATCATTAGAAGAGAAGAAGAAAGAAGCTAACGAGACAGGTAGAAAAATAGCCCAAGAAAGATTTGATATAGCTTATGATAAACTTAAGTCGGAGAATGCAGACCTATTCGAGAAATTTAAAGATGAATTAGATCCCAAGGGGTTGGTAATATTAATAACTCATGAAGAAGAAGCTAAATTTATAAGTGTCTATTGTCAGAATATTGTACAGACGGCTGATTATTTCAGAATGCCAACACAAGTCAAACTTACAGCTATATCATTATTTAAAAAATTCTATCTTATCAATTCAATCATGGAATATCATCCAAAGAATATCATGTATACTAGTGTTTTCCTTGCTGCTAAACTGGAAAATTATTTTATATCAATAGAATCTTTCGTACTGAGGTTAAAGGAAGTTCAACCAAAGGATATACTTGATTTAGAATTTACCATACTTCAAAGCTTAAAATTCACATTACTTGTTCATCACGCATTCCGACCTTTATATGGATTTTTCCTTGATTTTCAAGCTGTCTTATTACATCCGTCTCCATTAATGTATGATGTGTCAGTAAATACTTTGGGTACATTATATGATAAAGCAAAGAAATGGTTAAATGAATATGCCATATTAAGCGATGTTGCCTTCTTATTTACACCGCCTCAAATTGCTCTTGCTGCGATGTATGATGTCGACAAAAGGATAACTGATAAATATTTGAAAAAGAAATTTTTAATTGCTCATAGTGATAAAGCGGGAGAAGATGATGAAGAAGTTATTAATAAAAATGATGGAGAATTTCAGAAACAAAGAGACTATTATGAAACTTTAGTCAAGACTATTAGAAAATGTATAAGAATTTCGAAACAAGAAATTCCCACGGCAGAAGATGGTAAAGAAATAGGGAAGAAGTGCAAATCTTCATTTAATCCTGAAAAGTTCATAGAAAGGAAGATAAAGAAGCTAACTGCAGAAGATTAGTTGTCTATAGTATTTATAATTATTGTATATAAAGCGGATTAACGGGGACCTGGTTTTCTCACCAAAATAAATATTTTTTTTGCTTTGTACTAGAACTAGATTGATCTATACGTCCATATATAAAAGACACTAATGATTTCCTATAAATATTTAGTCCATAGTGGTAATTACATTGCTCGTAGACTATTCTCAATAGAGTCGTCAAAAGCTGTGTTGTCGAAATTCAATAATCAAAACTTACTAAAAACGAAAGCCTATGTCAACGGTAAGTGGATAGAGAGTACTGATAAGACTTCTTTCAAAGTATTCAATCCAGCATTACATCCTGATGACGGAGGTTTGATTGCAGATGTAACTTCTGCTACTGCTCAAGACTTTAATGCTGCCATTGAGTCTGCTGATGAGGCATTCAAACAATTCAAGAAAACTACTCCAAGGTACAGATCTGAATTACTTCATAAACTTTACTCATTGATGATAGCAAATCAAGATGATTTAGCTAAGCTTATTGTCCTCGAGAATGGTAAGGCACTTGGTGATGCAATTGGTGAAGTTAAATATGCTGCTTCCTTTTTTCAATGGTTTTCTGAAGAAGCACCAAGAATTAATGGTGATATAATCCCATCTTCAATCCCCGGCAATAGAATTCTTACGTTGAAGCAGCCAATTGGAGTCTGCGGAATCTTGACACCATGGAATTTTCCATCTGCGATGATTACGAGAAAATTGGGTGCAGCTATAGCAACTGGTTGTACTTCAGTAATAAAGCCTGCTTCTGAAACTCCATTATCTGCTTTGGCACTTGCTCAATTGGCTGAAGAAGCAGGATTCCCACCTGGCGTGATCAATATTTTACCTACTGATCGTACTGCTGAAATTGGTAAACTAATTTGTGAACACCCATTAGTCAGGAAAGTTTCATTCACGGGCTCTACCGGAGTTGGGAAATTATTAATGAATCAATCTTCATCAACTCTTAAAAAGTTAACTTTTGAATTAGGTGGGAATGCTCCATTTATTGTTTTTGAAGATGCTGATATTGATACGGCTGTTGAGGGTGCATTTGCTGCTAAATTCAGAGCTAGTGGACAAACCTGTGTTTGTGTTAATAGATTCTATGTTCATGATTTAGTTTACGAAGAATTTTCTAAAAAGTTTAGTCAAAAGGTTAAAGATAGTATCAAATTAGGTAATGGTTTGGATCCAAGCGTCACTCATGGTCCCCTTATTCATGGTAAGTCATTGGCTAAAGTAGAATCGCATATTAAAGATGCTGTGAAGAATGGAGCTGAGGTCTTAGTTGGAGGAAAGCCTAGACCCGATATCGGAGAATTCTTCCATGAGTTGACAGTTCTTGGAAACGTCACTCATGGTATGGAAATTTCCAAAGATGAAACATTTGGTCCGGTGGCTGGATTAATTAGATTCAAGTCTGATGAAGAAGTATTGAAATACGCCAATGATACAAACGTCGGTTTAGCAGGTTACTTCTACTCTAAGGATATTACCAAGCTATTCACCATCACAGAAGAGTTAAATGTTGGTATGTTAGGTGTAAATACAGGATTGATTTCCGAAGCTTCATTACCATTTGGTGGAGTGAAGGAATCCGGTTTCGGTAGAGAAGGTTCTAAATATGGAATTGATGATTACATGGTTATTAAAAGTATAGTTATTGGTGGTAATAAGTAATAGATTACATATATAAAATTACATTTTCTGAAAAGACAATTGTTATTCAGCCTTTTCTTCTACTGGTTGTTCCGACGTGGCTTCTACTGGTTGCTCTGCTGTAGCCTCTATTGGGTGTTCCGTTGTAGCTTCTATTGATTTATTTGTAGCTTCAACTGGTTGTTCCGTCGTAGCTTCTACTTTGAGCTCTCCATTTTCTTTATTTGACTGTTCTGAAGATTCTTCTTTTGTATCTTCTTTAACTTCTTCTTTACTTGGACTAACTTCCTTTTGTTTTTGATATGGACTAATATCTGGGTTCTTAACATCTTCAAACTTATCTACTTTCAAGCTTCCAGATGAAAAATCCTCTACTCTTGCATATGATTCATCTGTAAATTCGAGAGTCTTGTTTGGATATTCAGCTTCATATACTGATATCAACTCTTTACCAATTTCAGAAATATTCTGACGTGATTCTAATGCATCTTGTAACTTATCTTGTAATTTCAGCACCGTGTCCAGTATCACTGCTTCCGATTCATTCTTTAACTGTGAAATTTCTTGCTGTAATCCTTGTAATAATTTTTGGCTCTCAAATTTCTTATCGGCTATTTTAGAAAGATCGAAATTATCAGCATCAAAAATAGTCTTACGCATTAAATCCAAGTTTTCTATTAAAGATGTGCATGTAACTGATTTGAAAGTTAATGAAAAAAGTCCACCTTCAGAGGTGACACCATTTATTATTGAAGAAGGAAAATTTTTTAAGGATGCTGGTGATGGATCATATTTTGTTTCGGGGACTGGTGGTTCATAAGGTTTGCGAGTAGCCACTTTTTGTTTTTTGAAGCTACTTTTAGACATTTCTGATATAGTTTCTATTATAGATAAAGATGTTTATGTTTTCATTATTTAATTTTTAATAGTTTTTTTTTTGGTGTGGAAAAGAATTGTACTGCATGTAAACTGTCCTACAATAAAATTTTTACCTAATAAGTTTTTATTTTTGTATTTTATGTTACAAATAGAATGCAAAATAAAATATAAACCCTAACTAGTGTTCTCTACAAGTGATTCTTCTATACCGTCAATTAAACTATCGATGTCTTCAACTCTCAAACCACAGCTCAGGCTTATCAACTTTCTATATTTGTACATCTTCTCGTCAATGCCGTAATTTGTTACATTTGCAGCTACCTTTTGAATCAATTTAACTCGTTCAATTTGCAATTGAGTTAGTTCTAACGCATAATCTAACTTACCTTGGTTAAGCAAATCGTTGCAAGAATCGCCACTATCTTCGTCTTGGTTCCCCTCTTTATCCATAAATTTTAATTCTTGTTTCTCTACCAAGCTTGCTAATTGATAAGCTTGATCCCTTTCTAAAACCCTTAGTAAATCGGATTCCTTCCCATTTACTTTTGTTTCTACATTACTTATCTCTTCCACTAAGAGTTTTTCTCCTTCATCTATACTTCTGAAGTTCTCAAGGCCTGATTTAGCTAGCATTTGTACAAAAACATTGAAAGTTTGACTATCGGCTTGTTTCTTTTGATCCAAGCTCTTTTCTAATTGATCCCTTTCCTTTTCTAGCTTCTTTATTTCTTCTTTGTATGAAGATGAAAGAGCATGGATCATTCCTGAAATCATTGTTGATAAATCACTCATCAGTAATGATGGATCTTCTTTATTTCCTTCGATGCTATTAATAATCCTACCTTCATCATTCAATGTTGGTGGATTTGGTTGATGCGAATTTTGAATTTGAGTCTTTTTATCATTACTTATAGGTGTACTTTCTACTGTTCGTTCTGAAATAACCGCAAGTGGTTGATGTAAATGTGCTGAAGGACCATATGATTTAGGAGTAGAAATACCCTTTTGAAAGCTATTATCTATGAATATATTTTCTTTATTGTCTTCTGATTTAATTAATGCATCTAAATGTCTTTTGTCAACTCTATCGGGATTCTCCTCGTCATCTTCATCCATTTCTTGAATAGTAGTTCTTTGAGTATCAGGAGTCTCAGTGTTTGTATTCAGCTGTTGGACTGGAGTGGCCACTACTAAATATTGTTGGTTATTATTATGTTGATGTTGTGGAGGTGGTACAGGTGGTGCTGAATATTGATAACCAATAGGAGTTTGAGCTATGCTAATGTAGTTAGGAATAAGGTTATTTTGTATAATTAGTGATCTAGCAGTTTCCTTATTGATATTCTCAAGATCATCACTTGCACCATATTGTAACAAAGTTTTTAATATCTTTGTATTACCTGATTTAGCAGCCAAATGGCAGCATGTATCTCCATTAACATCTTGATGATCGATAACATTCCTTAACAAGTTAACTTGCTTGTTTAAACTTTGATTAGATAAATCAGTTAATTTATTTAAAATTATGTTTAAATAATATCTTAAACTTTCATATTTAGATTTAACTTTAACAAATTGACATAAATAATGTAAAGGAGTTCTACCATTGATATCCGTATTAATTAAACATAAATCAAGATCATCCAAAACTTTAGGGAAATTCTTTAATTCATAACAATTATTAAATGAGATCAACTTTGATAATGGATTCAATCCAAAATTATTAACAACAAGTGGACTAGCACCTTTGGAAAGTAAAAGATGAATCATTGGGTAATTCCCTATCGAAGCAGCCCAATGTAACGGGGTATGCCCTTCATCATCAATTGGTTCATTGATATTGAAATCAAAGGGAGGGTTATAAACAAATGATGGTATTTCAAGATTATCTTCACTAAAGAACTTTAATAATAATGAAGCGTAAGTTTCTTCATCCGATGATTTTGGACTTTGTGTGAGGTCACCTGTCACATTATGCTTGGAATCTTCAATTGAAGTTACAGAAGTATCACTATCTTTTCCTTGGTTTTGTAAATTGTCATCCTGTGACCAATTTGTATCATTTGTAGATTGAGATAATGATTTACCTTCATGAAAAGTTCGTACCATCTGTTGATGAACTCCACCTTGATAGAATTTTTGTTGTTGTTGAATTTGATGTTGTTGTTGTTGAAGACGTTGCATTTGTAATTGATAATTTTGAAACTCATTTTGGGTAGGTTGGCTATTGAACGTTTGATAATTGACAGGCATAGATCCATTCATAGGCGGGATTGGTTGTTGCTGTTGCTGTTGATGTGATTGTAGTTTGGACGATTGTGAAAATGTGGGAGGTAATTGAATACCGTTCAGTTGTGGTTGACTTGAAGGTACGTACGAGTTCGATCTTGAAATTGAGATAAAAGAATCTTGAGAATTTGGTGGAGCAGAATTTTGAGACGATGATAATATTGCTGCTGCTGCTGCTTTCTTTCCAGTTTTATATTTTTTGGGTGATTGATCTTCGTCTGTTTTTGGTCTTTTAGTATATTTTCTTTTAACCAGAGATGGTTCCTTGGGTAATGGTTTGGCTTTCTCTGGAATATGCAAGTTTGGATCACTGAAGTCGAGAAATAACACTGGAGCAGCATCTTGAGTAACTCCATAATTCCGGGCTAACTTTTGAGCATCTTCTAATGGAATCCAAGTTCCTTGAAATCTTCCAAAGCCTCCTTGAACTTTTTCATGAGCTCCTTGTTGAACTCCTTTTTCTAAGATCTTGGTTCTTTTAGCCTTGGGAAAGTTACAACATTTCAATATTTGAGTTGCATTAACCCAATCATCTTTACATCTTCTCATAATGGGAGAATCATTCATAGTACATTCGTACACCTCCGTCTAAAAATAGGTTAGTATATCGACGCGTCTAAGCTAGATCTTGGATGAAAAGTATCCGATAAACCGATACATACACTAGAATAAGTCGCCCTATACACTCTTGGTTCAATGGAGGTCATTGTAGACATGTGAACCAAATGATATATATATAATTGTCGTGTAATAAAGTGTAACGACCCTAAATAAAGCAACAGATCTCTTGATCAAAAAATTCAAAAAAAACTTCCCACTTAAAGTTTTTTTTTCTGGCCTTAGTCTTTTGGATTCTCACATTTTTTTTTTTTTTTCAATTAAATTATTTTAACGCGTATTATATAAATTTTTATTACATGCAGTTTGGGTTCTTTTTTTGGGGTAATTCTGTTTACTTTACAACTTATTACATATATATTCTACAACCATTTTGATTAGTAAAAAGAATAATATTGATAATAATTAATAAGCTTCATTAGTTGAATAGGTAACAAAATATATTTAAATGGAAGTAAATAAAAAAAAGAAAGAGAGAATCTTATAAGTCTCCGTTAGCTATAAGTTCAGCTTCTAAATCATGAATTGATTTTGTAAAGATCTTAACGATTTCATTAATATCCTCTTCAGTAACAATAAAAGATGGAGCTAAAGAAACGTGATCACCAGATTTGACATTACAACCTTGATTTCCCATAACATTTAAACCATTATCAAAACAAATATCTTGAAGATGATGACAAACGTCAAGTGGTAAGGGGAAACTTTCCTTTGTATCTTTATTTTTAACAAGTTCAACTGACCAGAAACCACCAATACCTCTAACATCTCCAACAACTTTTGTGTCAGCTAAAGCTTCTTTTAATTTTTCACCCATTAAATTACCCATTTTAAAAATATTGGAAGTAAGTTTTAATTCTTTGATTCTTTCTTGAACTTTTAATGCAACAAGACAATTAAATGCATGACCTGAATAAGTATGAGCTCCAACAACTCTACCGGAGCCTTTCAAAAAGACATCTCTAACTCTTTCTGAAATTAAAACCCCAGCAATTGAAACATAACCTGAACCAAGAGTTTTACCAACAGTTTGAATATCAGGTCCTTCTTCAGCAGTTAAAAAGTTTTCCCAACAATTCAATGATCCATTGGGGTTACAACGACCAGTTCCACACATTACTTCATCTAACATGAAAATAACATCATATTTAGTACATAATTTTCTAATACCAGGTAAATAACCTGGTGGTGGTGGTGATGTACCTAATGAAGAACCAGGTAAAGTTTCAACAATAACTGCTGCAACTGTCTCTGGATCTGCCTTTAAGATTAAATCTTCTAAATTATCAAGTAATCGTTGAACGTATTGTTCAGAAGTTTCAGTTTTCTTTTGATTTCTATATGGATAACAAACATCCATTTTTAAACATTGCTCTTCAGGTAATAAGATATCTCTGAAAGTATCAGCCCTTGAATTGCTTGAAATTGATAAAGCTCCAATAGTAAATCCATGATAAGAAGTTGTTCTAGAAATAAATTTATTCTTTTTAACATTACCCTTTTCTATATGATATTGTTTAATAAGTTTAAGAGCATTTTCATTAGATTCCGATCCGGATCCACACCATAATGCACCAGCAAATGCACCCTTTGGAGAATTCTCAACATAAAACTTACCTAAAGCTTCAGCATGTTTATTACCAATATAAGCAGGATAAGAATAACTTGTTACTTTTGCAGCTTCAGCCATAATTTTATGAACTTCAGTATCTCCCCATCCCAATGCACCCACAGCTGCACCTGTCATTGCATCTAATACTTCAGTAACATTCCCATTCTTTTCAACTTTGATTCGAATACCCTCTCCAGAGACAACATTTGGTAATTGTTCGTCAATCTTTGCTTGAAAAATATATGACTTTTGATCTTCAACAGTCATTTGTTTGTACTTTTAATATGGTTCCTTTTTCCTGATAACACTTTATTTTTTTTAAAAGAATATGAATTATTTTAAGATCAATTGAGATATTTATAATAATATATACCCAGCCGCTAGTAATTGATAATGATAAGTTATTTTTAAGGGAGGTCCACTGATAAGGAAATTATTTTCGCGTTTATCTAAATCAAGTACGGAACCATAATAAATAAACCCGACAAAATAAAAATCATTGATTAATATTCTTTTTTCTCTGTATTCGATACCAATTAAGAGATATCTTAAAATGAATAGTTTAGTAAAATAATCGTAAGGTCGGGCCACCTAGCTTCCATCCATCTACGGACTCATTGTAATTAGATAATTCATCTTAGCTTATGGAAATTTTGTCTCTTTTTACGAGTAAGTAAACTATTGACGATCCTCGCATGAAACTACTTAATTGGGTTATGCGATGATTTTGTTACTTACTATTTTTTAGAGACAGGCGACGTTGGAATGAACCAAGTAGGTATAAATAATTGCAAGTTACTATAAATATTTAAAAAATGTAAGTTACTATAAATATTTAAAAAATCCTTTTTGAATAAATAGAAAGTTGTTGCATTCTGAACCATTACTGATGCCTAGGTGAAAGTTTAATTAAATCATTCATTTCTAGTGGTAAACCATTGATGAAGAAGATGTAACTTAAACTTCTTTTATTTGCTTGATAAAATTTAAAATACTAGATTAAGCTAGGATCCATCTTATATTTATGTAAGAAATTAAAAAAAAAACGGTAATTACTCCATGTTTCAGTTCTCCCCTGTTACTGCTGTGCTGTTCCAAAAAAAAAAAAAAAAAAAAAAAGTGTTGCACAACGCGAAAAAGAAAAGGAAACTTTAAAATAAAATTATTGTAATAAATCCGGACTTGTCTCTTATTAACAATACATAAATAATATTAATAATATATGAAAATCGTACACATTTTTATTTGTCGTCATCAACTAACCCTATAATCACAACTCAAATGACAAAACTCCCGACCCGTCTAGGCATTCAACAACCAGAAGCAATTGAGGTCACTGGTACCATCATCATGATGGATGATAATCTGGAATCACCAGATTCAACCTCAGTTCAAGAATCATCCTTATCAGTCAAAAAATCAACAAATGGTATAATACTTAATCCTCAGCCTCATGATAGTCCTAATGATCCACTTAACTGGCCCATATGGAAACGAGATTTATGTTTATTATGTATTGGATTTCAAAGTTTTATTGGTGGTGGTCAATCACCTATATTGGCTGCAGGTATGGGTACTCTTAAACTAGAATTTCATCGACCCTTATCAACCATATCATATTTAGTTGGTGGATTCATGTTATCATTAGGAGTAGGTTCAGTGTTTGCAAGTCCTACATCTGTATTATTTGGTAAAAGATTAGTATATTTGATAGGTATCTTGTTATTCTTGGTTGGATCAATATGGGCTGCTGCTTCTGATTCATTCGGAAGTTTAATGGGTGCTAGGGTCTTGACTGGTATTGGTGCCTCACCTACTGAATGCTTACCAAGTTCAACTATTGCTGAAATTTATTTTGCTCATGAACGAGCTTATAGAGTTGGGATTTATACCATGTTATTATTAGGTGGGAAAAATATTATACCTTTATTATCAGGATTAGTATTCCAATATTTGGATAGACACTGGTTATTTTGGATATTAAGTATGTTTTTAGGAGCCAATTTAATACTTACATTTTTGTTCGTACCAGATACATTTTGGGATAGATCTCCAACTCCTAATAAAAGATCTCAAGAAGAATCTGAAGCTGCTATGAACGTTAAAACCTATCATCCGCCTAGTGAGAGACCAAATGCTTTTGCTTTACAAAGTAATTCCCAAAGTCTATCATCATCAGTCTACAACAACCCTCAATTAAATGAAAATATTTCTCGAAATCCAATTCCAATATTTAATCAAAACGAAGATACTATACCCGAACCCGAAGATCAACATGTTCGTAATACTTTTATTCAAGATATGGCATTATATTCCGGTAGACATACTTTAGATAGCTGGTGGATGGTTTTATTTAGACCATTCTTTTTATATACGTATCCATCAGTTTTATTTGGATCCTTCATCTATTGTTTTGCTGTGGTATGGTTAATTGTTATTTCAGAAACAATATCAGATATATTCCGTGGTGAAGGTTATGGTTATAGTCAACAGACTGTTGGTTTATTTTATATTGCCCCATTTGTTGGTGGTATTTTTGGATCCTTATCGGCTGGTTTGATAAGCGATAGGCTTAGTAGATATTTAATGGTTAAGAATAAAGGGGTTTATGAACCTGAATTTCGTCTATTTATGATAATACCGTCAACATTTTTCATTTCAATAGGACTTATGGGATTTGGTTGGTCTTCTCAAGTTAAAGATTTATGGGTTGCTCCTGTAATTTTCTTTGGTTGCGTTGGGTTTGGAAGTTCGATGGCCAGTACGACTGCTATTACATTCACAGTCGACTCGTATAAGATGTTTGCTGCCGAATCGTTAGTTTCACTTAACTTTTTGAAAAATTTAATTGGATTTATATTTTCCTTATTTAATAATGATTTTATTGATTCAAGAGGTCAAAG
Organism: Scheffersomyces broadrunensis; assembly: GCA_030563665.1. NCBI lineage: Eukaryota > Fungi > Ascomycota > Pichiomycetes > Serinales > Debaryomycetaceae > Scheffersomyces > Scheffersomyces broadrunensis. The sequence goes on along the minus strand of JAJMJS010000013.1, from coordinate 79,682 downwards.
AACTGCATTTTTAACATATGGCAGTATACAAATCTTTCTTAGTTTATTTGCCATTCCATTATATATTTATGGTAAGAGAATACGAAGTTGGACGGATAAAAAGGAATTATTAAGAAAATTATATCATGTGGATAATGCCCCAAATACCAGCAAAAAGACGCAATTACCAAGCTCTGAAGTTAAAGAACAGGGAACGAACAATAATGCTGTGGAATCTACCATAAATCCATCTCCGGATTCTACCAATACATGCTTTTCTGAAGAAAAATAAATAAAAGAAAAATAGGTATATAAATAGATTTAACTTTTTATATTCTAAAACCAAACATTTCTATATCCATGTGAGTTTCGATTTATCTAAATGACGTAGTAACTGTTTATTCTGCAGAATGTAAGTTTCGAATCTTTCTTCTAACCCAACACCATTCCATTCTTCTTTAGTAGGATTTTTTATAGGAACTCCTAACTCTTCTATAACACATCCGCTAGCTAAATTCCCTAATATTCCCGAAAGTAACCAATCCCCACCTGAGATGTAAAAGGCTGCTACAAACCCTCCACAAAATGAATTTCCACCACCAGTAACATCAACTACTTTATTCTGATCCAAATGATAGGCTGGTAGCGTATGAGTTTGACCATTAATTGTTCTAATATAGCATCCCAAAGGTCCACACCTTATTACAGTACCTGAATTTTTTAATTTAAGATACTTTGTGAACTCTTCAGCTATAACAGGTATCTCATCTTTAGTAGAAAGGTCTAATAGTTCACATGCTTCATCTAAATTAGGAGTAAATATATCAATCTTGGGAAGTAGCTCGATTAATTTCTCAAAATTTTCATGTTTACAATCATCAGGTAATGGTTCATAAATGTATATTGGCTTATGATTTAATTTCTGGTTTAATTCATCTATGATACTATTACACCGTGCAATTGAGCAAATTAAATGGAAACTTCTTGACTGGCTTAATCTTTTATAATTCAATATATCTTTAACTTCAATTCTCTTCTTTTCAGTTTTATATTGAAAGTTTCGAATATGGTTTTCTTCGTAGATATTAAGACCCCTCGTTGTTAATCTCCTGGGATCTTCACGAAATATTAAACTAGTTCCCCATGAATCTAATTGATCTCCAACTGATGATGGAAAATCAGATCCTTTATCTATTATCCCGGTAATTCTTTTTCCTTCTTTTTCTCCCGCTACAATTCTTGCTCCAACAATGGCATAAGGTCCCCCACCACCAAGAATATCATATTCTGGACTCCTATTCCAAGACTCTGGATATTGATTTTCATCAATAATGAACATCCCCATCGACGTTAGTATGGGTGACGATGCATGTGACATGTTATATTTATAATGATAATTTATTAATGAATATTTATTAAATAAGAAAGTGTCAAGTAAAAAGTAGTGTTTTGGGTTTGCAGGATAAAGGTTGCATAAAGAATATCGCACAATTTTTCAACAATCGAAAATAAAAACTGTACGACAAATCACTATTATAGTTAATTAATTACTGGAATGTTTTCATTTGCAAAGAAATTGGTAGATAGATTGGAAGGTAATACTTCTGAATCGAACGCTTCTGATTCTTATTTTAAAAATGCGTTAAAATTGAATAATAATGGGTATGGACTTCGAGTTGTTCAAGTTTCGCCCCACTCAGTTGCACATCAACATGGATTTGAAGCTTGGTTCGATTATATTATACGTATTAATAATCATGAATTGCCCATGTTGAATCCATCGTTATCGTCTTATAATTATAATATAAATGATGATGGAACTATAAATTATGGTACTGATGCTACTCAAGAGCAAGTGGGTGCTGTTAATTTTGAGTTAATCTTGCAAGAAATCAAAAATATATTGAAGACTGAAAATCAATTAGTATTTGATGTATGGAGTGCAAAGGGGGGTATAATCAGACAAGTGACTTTGCCAGTAGGAGAATTTAAAGTATCTGATACCATTCACGGTAATGATACAACTAAATTATTTGAAAATAATTTTGGTGAATTAGGTTTAACTTTACAATCACAACATTTAAATTCTTCGACATTTGTGTGGAGGATTTTAACTACTCATCAAGGATCTCCTGCATTTTCTTCACAATTAGTTCCTTATTCAGATTATATAATTGGTTGTGATTCAGCTTTTCCAGATGAAGCTAATGGAAAAGGTTTACTTAGTAAGGGTGGTGAATCCTTACTTTCTAAAGTTATACTCAATTACTACAACCACCATTACGCATTGACTGAGCAGGACTATATTCCAATCACTTTATACGTTTATAATCATGATTATGATATTTTAAGACCTGTCACGGTCAACCTAACAAGATCTTGGGGTACTGGTCAAAACCGAGGTATATTAGGATGCGATGTTGGTTATGGCTTACTCCATAGAATACCAGAAGTGGTGGGAAAGTTTGATGAAGTTTCAATTGTTGATGATTTATTATTTGAATCAAACCAAAATGTAGCTTATGAAATTCCTCCAACACCAATCGCAGAAAATGCTATAAACCCTATAGCACCTCCAATATCAGTAGCAGTTCCACATCGTCCAACTGCTGGTACAAAGAAGAAAAAGCATGTTGCTGCTACTGCCTTAGGTGGAATCAGTGACTTTATGAATGAAGAATTAGCAAAGTCTAAAGAAATGGATCATAAGTTGGCTCCTTCTTCTCAAGACAGTGCAACTCCTCCGCCACCACCTCCACCTTCTAAATCTTCATCTTCTTAAATATGAAAGTAATATACGCAATAAATTCCAGCAACAGATGTGTTATTGATATGAGATCGAGACGAATGTAAAACATCTTTGTTCTCTGATGCTGGCATATCATATTCATAATTACCATTCCCTTTGGGATTGCTTTATAGTAAAGATATCAAACTATACCCATGTTTGTTTTCTACTCGCAGATTTCAAATTGTCAGGCAGCTTTTTTAATCGCTTCACACTATTTATCTATGAAAAGAAAAAAATATTAAGAAATTATTATTCAAAGCGTCCCTTATTCTCTAAATCTTTAACTAATACAACTATTGCATTTAATATTAGGATAGGAAAAAAAACAGCCCACTGCCGGAATCGAACCGGCGATCGCTTCATTACGAGTGAAGCGCCTTACCACTTGGCCAAGCGGGCACGAAAACATCAAATTTTCAACTTTATCAATGGTAAAGTTAAATGTTCACGTGATAGAGAGAAGAGGATTCAGCTATATATAGGACCGGTATAACACCAAAATAAGTTTGGAGAGTTTTAGTGGGTATTGGGTGCCATCTACACCTTGATTCCCACACTGTCTAACCTGATTGGCTAAAGCAGGTTATTCGTACATAAATATATTTCTCTTCAAGTATAAACCACATAAATACGAAAAAAAAAATGTCAAGTGAAGAACACTTTGCCCTGCAAAATCATCAATATTTTTTGGTCATAACATTTATTGCAACATTGTTGCCAAAATCGTAATTCCCTAACTACTAAATTCATCTAAAATATCTCGATTATATTTGCTGCTACATTATGCAAATCACTATCAAAACTATTCATTAATGCCATCTATTATCTCTATACACTTTGAAGGTTTTCTCTGTCCCTTCAAACCAAACTTATACCTTTAATTTCAATTCTATATGTAAGATAATGTTTATTTCTTGGAAAAAGAACCAACTGAAAATATTTGATTAAAATGATAACGACAATTAAAACCAAAGCCAAGCCCATAGCTACAACGTTTGATCAAGTTCAAAAAAAGTGTAGTTTTGATTTTGACGATTGCATGCAAATGAGATGGGTAACTCTGATCTTAATCAAAAGAGTATAAGAGAAATATATAAAAGAAGAAGATGAATTGCAAAGTGAGTAAATTATTTTTTAAATTTGTAATTTTAATTAAATAAAATAGAGTTCAAGAAATTTTAAGTAATTATTATATGAACAGTCATGATTTTGAAGAAACTTCAATTTAAAGTTATGAAAAATCGCCTTTTTTCAAAAAATTCGCTGGGGGACTCATAGACTCAATTATCGTAAAACTTAAAATGTAAATGTTTAACATATATATGACAATAATGCATTCTTCAGTAAATTTTGAGTATAGTTTATATGAACATTTACATACTATGGTCTAGAAGATTTTGAAATAATTTCAGTTTTAAGGCTAAAAAAGTTATTTAAAATCTCATTTTTTTTCATTTTTTTCTGAATTTTATTTTCATTTTTTTTTTATTTTTTTTTTATTTTCAATTCTCAAAGAGGATCTTTTTTTTTACCAGATACGAATGCTGAATATTGACTATATCAACGATTAATCAAAGCTCCTTTTACGAGAAGAAGAAATGGAGGACAAAAAAGATTTTCTTGTAAAAAAGATTTTAACAATATTTTGATTCATTACTTATAATAATTTATTTAGAAATGATGCTGTAATCAACAACAATAATAATAATATATCATTTCTTAATGTATCATACATAAAGTTCCTATAATATATAAATGAAATGAGTTTAATTAGCACCATGATTAATAAAGTATAATAATAACAGTAATACTAAGAGCAAAAGTAATAACCATGACAATAATTAAACAATAGTTTTGTATAAAAATTAATTACATAAAAAGAAATTATGCACAGATATTACTTGTTCTAATTTCTTTACTATATATTTTCAATCCCCATATTTATATAATAAAATTATAATCCCAGGATTTCTTGAAAATAAAATTACTTTACTATATTGTTAGTAAGGAAATAAGGAGAGAAAAATGAAATAAAGTGCAGTAAGATAGAATCGGTGTTATGGTGAAATAATATATATACGGTAATATTGGTCAAGTGAACCTTGAATGTAAATAACAGGCTTGATTAATTAAAGAAAGTGATTGATTTCTATCATTATTGTGGTTAAAAATCTTTAAGGGTGGATGGGCAATGACTCCTTATAAATTATTACAATATTGATTCATTACATGTAAATATTATTTATATAATATCATAAAATTAACGTTAATTCTTAATAATTTTTAATTAGAGCAAGAATTATCCTTAAAATAAAATAATAATTATTATATATATATAGTTTCATATTAAAATTTAATGCTTTAAAAATCAGTTACCTGAGTGGTAGCGCCACGTTAATTGAAAGTATTATTCTATGCAATTGTATAAATATCGAACAAAAGTAATAAGAAGATTTTACTTATTTATTTTAATGGTTTCAGTATAATTGTTTTTCTTAGTAGGTATGGCACCACTCGATATATCTTTAGTGCTGGACTTACTATCTCTGAAATCTTTTCTAATTTTGACATTTTTTTTTTCCTTCTCATAAGCATAATAAATAACATAAATGTTACACATAATAAAAAAAGGTTTACAACTTAAATTCACTTTATTTCATTTTATTTCCACTTAGATTTATTTTATTTTCTTTATTTAGCCATCATGATTGTTGAAACAGAAGCTGAAATCAAAAAAAAATTCATAGAATGCTTCCAATTGAAGGAGGTTCTTAACTACGTTAAAAGTGCGTATAACCATAATGATTTTAACTTCCATACTCCAAACACAAGGGGTGATTCATTATCAGAAGCTAAAGTTGAAGATATTCAAAGCTTTCTTAAAAATAAAAGTGAAACAGATTCACTTACTTATATCCATCCTCATGTACTACAAAATTTATTTAAATTTAATAAACCATTCCATCACAATCTTAAAAAAGTTAGTTTCCTTAGAAAAACAGATATCTTCAGAATATATACAATAATTGAAAGCATTATTTCCGATGAATTAGCTTATGAACCTATAAGAAACTTTGCAAAGTTTCTTCTTGGCATACATTTAGCCTTTAATATATTTGTTTTGTGGATACCAAGTTATAGACTGAGTGTGCATTATATTGAAAATGACAAGGAATTATTTTCAACTTATTTCAAGTTGTTACCGTCTGTTGTGGAAAGAATAGACAAAGAAGATGAAATGAATGCTTTAATAGATGACTTTTCATTGAATGTCCAAACTATTAAAAATGCTTCCATCTCTATAGAAGACGAGTTAACTATGGGGGGGTTTGACTCATACTTTGAAGAAGTATTCATGAAAAAAATTGCTAGAATTCTAGACTCAAAATTTGAAATTGTAAAATTTCCCAATAGCCAAACTCTAGGATTGGAAGTGGTTAATGGCCCGGGAGCTAAATCTAATGGTGTTCATTTCTTTCAATACAAAGTCTCTAAAAACAAATATATTTACATACCAGTATTTACAGGACCTGAAGATTCAATAAAATTCTTTTTATATCCTAGCTGTTTAGACGATTTTGAAGAACAAGAACCCTATTCGTCTGATTCCGACGATGTGAGACTTTTCTATAGTCAAGTATTATATCTTGCAATTAAAGGAGGAAGTGGAATTGCCATTTTCTTTTCATTTCGTGCAGCATTTATAATTGAAATTTTGAGTGACTTATCACTAGTTAAAGCTAAATTTACTTCTGATAATTCAATTACCAAATACATTCCAACAAGAATTACCACTATAGATTTATCCAAAATAAATTATGGACCTGGACTTGTATTAGCTGCCTATTTGGATCACTACCTCCAAGGAGTATCTTCTAATCAAAATATTTCTAATATTTGGAAGTTAAAAAGAGCTATAAAAAAACCTTCTAACTATGAGAATTTAATTAAAAGAAAAAAGTATGAAATAATGGAAGATATTTGGTTGAATAAATTTTCTGGATTTTCTGATGTAAAGCATGAAAAGTATCCATTCATCAAAATCGCCAATCAAATTCTATTAAAAAGGCTTCAAAACCTTGAAAATTGGAATATGAAAACTTTGGATGAGTTTAACATCAAAGAGCAGATCTGGGGATCTGTTGAAAAAAAGTACCATTCAATGGTATTTAAGACAAATGATAATAAAATCCTAAAAATTTATGATGCTAACAGATGTAAAGGTGGTGGGACTTTGGAAAGACATTATGGTTCATACGTTAGAGGTTTTAATTCAGATTACTTGCGAATGATGAAAATGTGGTTAAATGAAGTAGAAGCTTACACCAGGCTCAAAATTGAATCAGGTGAAGGCAAGTTTAAGAGCCTCCATTCTCCATATTTATTTGAATTTGGATGGATTAAAAGTCGTGGTCTGAAATCTTTAACTAAGACTTCTGGATTTTATTTACTAATGAGCCACATTAAAGGTAGAGAGCAAATTGGTTCTGAATTGTATGATTTGTTTAGAGACGCCTTGGAAAAAATTCATGCTAAGGGTATAACTCATAATAGTTTACATGAAGGCAACTTTATTTACAGTGGTGGAGAGGCATACTTTATTGATTTTGGTAGAGCAAAGTTTGATAATGAAGAAAATTTTGCTGCTTCCAAAGTAGCTGATAGAGAATGGTTAGAAGAAACAATCAATGGAAGGAGTAGCTGGTAATTATCTATTTTGAATAATAAAATATTTAAATAGAACCTTAATATACTAAATATATATTTATTTTACTGCAAGATATATCCAACTCACACGAGTAAGAAAAAAAGGACTCTTAAAAAAGTTAAATTGTAATTTATTTATTTACATATTGATACATATAACAATCATGTCTGAATCCATTCAACTTGAAAATTACTTAATAAATACCACAACCACAACCTGATCCAGTTACTCGAAGATCAATTTTCAAGAGCCAACTAATTCTACTAGACGTGTCCTTAGAACTGGCCAAGGGAGTGCCAACAATACAGGTGATCATCATCAGCTTTTAGATCGATTTTGATGAGTTAGAGCAGGGTCTCAATAGGATTGAGGCGGCAATCGGAGAATCAAACAGAAGAGCTGATAAAAGAGCTGCTCAAGCTACTGTTTTACTACAGCAATTGATAAATGGATTTCCAATTCCTCAGCCAAATGCTTAAAAGTAAGTAGATTGTTATGTATATAATATAATATTAATTACTCCTTAAATTTAAAATTTTCTAGCATGAAAAAAATATAATTAATAAGAAATGTAATTCCTTACAGAAATCTCATTGCTAAATGTTCAGATCGTATTTGTTTCTAATCAAAAAATGTTTTTTCTTGAAAGGAGTATCGATAATTCTGTCAAAAGATATGATATTGTTGCAAAATTATTAAATTAAAAATAAAACAAAAAGAATTCTAATATGATGCGCGCACAAAACCGCATTTAATTAATTTTTTAATTAATTAATTAATTACTAATTGTGGATTTTTAGCTCATAATTAAAAAATAATTTTTAAAGACTCATAATTTGATAATTTTTTAAAATAATCAGATAAAAATACCTTAACTATTAGATATATGAATCATTTACTTATTCAACTTTAGTTTTATAATGTCCGAACCTCAGAAAAAAATTACGTTTTCTGAACAGATGAAAGGATTTCCTGTCTGGCAGATCCTTGTTCTAAGTGTAATCCGTATAGCTGAACCTATTGCATTCACTTCATTGTTTCCTTATGTTTATTTTATGATAAGAGATTTTGGAGTCGCTAAAGATAAAGAAGATATCGCTACTTATTCAGGTTATTTATCTGCCTCATTTGCATTTTTTCAATTTTTATGTTGTGTCCAATGGGGTAGAGCATCAGATAAAGTTGGTAGAAAGAGAATTCTTTTATTTGGATTATTTGGTACTGCTTTTTCAATGACTTTATTTGGATTTTCTCCTAATTTTTATGTTGCATTATTTGCAAGATCGGCAATGGGATGTTTAAATGGTAATATTGCCGTCCTCAGAACTGCAATAGGTGAAATTGCTACCGAGAGAAGGCATCAAGCAATTGCCTTTTCAACATTACCATTATTATGGAATGTTGGTTCTATACTAGGACCAACTATAGGTGGATCCAAATACTTAACAAGACCAAAGGGAAGTACTCTGGCTGATTCTATTTTCATAGGTGATGATAGTGTCTATGAAAAGTTTATAACTAAGTTTCCTTATGCATTATCAAATTTACTTGTTTCGCTGTTCTTATTGTTAAGTTTAGTCGTGGGATTTTTATTCTTAGAAGAATCACATCCAAGATTTAAGAAGAGAAGAGATAGAGGGTTAGAAATTGGTGATAATATTAGACGTCTTGTAGGTGTTGACGTACCTTTGAGACCATGGCAAACTCACACTAAGAATATTATATCAACTAGAAACCCATTGCAAAATATAGAGACAGTGACTCCAGATGCAATAGGTAGCGATTCCGATGATGAAATTACTCCTTTCAATCAACCACAACAATTATATTCTACAACTGTCGATGACGAGGAACGCAATGATTCTTCTGAATCCATTGAATCAGTTGGTATAATGTCAAGACGTATGTCTGCAGCATTAGTTAGAAGGTACTCTTCTGCTCAAATTGGTCCCGTTATATCATCCAATTATGATACTGAATCAATAATTACTACTAATATTGGACAAGGTTTTAATCGCGAAACATTTACTCCTCCTGTCATTCAAACTATTGTTGCTAATTTCTTTACGTCATTCCATAATATTGTTTATGCTGAATTTTTACCAGTCTTGTTAGCCAGTGATTTATTAGTTGATCAGCTTAAATTTCCATTTACTATAAAGGGGGGGTTTGGATTTGAATCAAGTACAATTGGTACTTTATTATCGACCACTGGATTAATTGGAGGTTTAGGAATTATGTTCATTTTCCCAATTCTTGATAGAAATTTTAAAACTATCAATACTTACAGAGCATCCGCATTAATTTTCCCAATTTCTTATTTCATATTACCATATTTGGTATTCACCTTGCATGCTTATAACTCAAATTATTCTCCTGGTTTAACTAAGAAGTTATTATATGTGTTATGTTGTTGTAATTCATTTTCAGGATCAGTAGGATTCCCAAATATTTTAATTTTAATCCATAGAGCATCGCCTGCCAAACATCGTGCTTTCATTAACGGACTGGCTTTAAGTGTGGCATCGTTGGCCCGTTGCGTGGGTCCAATTCTATTCGGGTATATCATGACAATTACAGACAGATATGCTGTAGGTGAAGTTGCCTGGCTTTTTCTTTCATTGTTAGCAATTTGCTGTGTGATCCAAGCTTTCCGCATGAAAGAATACGATGAAGATTTGAAAGATGTTGAAGAAGATAATGTTTGATCCTTTTGTTCATAGTTTTTGCATTTTATTTTTGTTTCTATTTTTTTTATAGTGTAGATAGACATTCTCTTTTAATAATTAATAAATAATAATTAATAATAAAATATTTTAATTTATTAACCTAATATGTATAAAGAATTAATTACAGAAACCAATTTACGAAATTATCTAAACTTTGATAAATTCTAAAAAAAATCTATAGATATAACTTGACCAAAAATGAATAAAACATGCGAACATCTGACTTATGTTGCATTAGAAATACCTCCAGAGAAAGCCAAACTCCAGGTTCTACTTTGACCGTTATCTAAGTAATTATCAGACCAGTCAGAAGATGAGAAGAAAGAATATGAATCTGCGGCATCAAATAAGGCTTCGTTAAGGTATAAAATACCGGTCCAACCACTATCAACTCCACTAATGAAAGTAGAAACTTGATCTTCCCATTCTTGTTGAACATAAGTTGGAATTCTGATTAATGATGAAGCTGGAGTAATTGGTAACATATGGATACCATGAACGTATTCTGGATTAGTGTTTGGAGACCCGAAATATGTGGTGTAATCAACTTTATTTTCAAAGAAGATACCTGACACTTTATTTGGAATAATTTGAGATGGTTCAACAGTATTATCTGATGTATAATAGAAATATTTGTTTAAGGCTCTTGAAGTAATGGCTAACATTAAGTATCCTCTTGATTCCATTGAATTATCACCAATAACATTACCCCATAAAGCTTGACCATAAGCAAAGTTAAAATCTTCTGAAGAACTTTCTTCATTCTTACCATCTCCACTTGCAAATAATCCTGCAGCCCAAGAGTTTCCACCATACCAATCGAACATTCTTGAGATAGGGAAGTATGTATCATCGGCTGAAGGATTGGCAACATCTCTTATTAAAGAGTTAACCCAATCTTTGTTATCTTCAGCCCAGGTACCACCATATTTCTTATCAATGTAACCAACAATAGCAGCAGCATGTACGAAATAACCATAATGGAAATGATGATCATTATAGTAACCACTACCAAAATCAGCACCAGTATCACCATCATTATTAGCTGAAGAAGTAACACCACCATATCTAGTATCATAAAATAATGGATAAAATTGTTGATTATTTATGAATGGAGCAAATGCTTCTTGTAATGAAGTTAACACTTCTTTAGCCACATCTTCATCTTGAATAATTTGATCAACTACTAATAAAATATAAGCATATTTGTCAATTACTTTTCCTGAATAATAATTTGAATCCATAGAAGCAACCGTTGCAGCAATATCAACTGCCAATTCAGTATTAGCGACTGATGCAAGTAATGATAATTGATCAGCAGTATAAGTTAAATCGCCGGTCATACCTTGAACCCATGGTAACCAACTGATATCAGTTTGTAAAGTTTCTTCTAAGATTAATTCATTAGTTAAGAAAGCTGATTGTTGACCCTTAGAAGCAGAAGAAAGAACAATACCTGTGGCAGTATTTTGTGTTGCGGCTGATAAAGAATCAAGTTGATGAGGTAAGGCAAATATAAGTGGAGTATTAGAACTTGAAGTACCTTCAGAACTATAGACAAAACTATAAGTAGCAGCTGTACTACACACCACGGAACCTTGTACAACTGCATTTGTAACATATTGACCAGCTGAAATATCATAATAATTTTCTAAAGTACTATCAGTTGGAGCAACAGCAAATTGAATAATAAGACCATCAACCGATTGACTACCTTGGATATTAAATGGATCAATAGCAACTAATTCGAAATCAACATTAGAATCTGGTACAGTAACATAAATAAGCCATTCAACACCATTGAATAAGGTAGCACGATATTTAATTAAAGTAGCTGGTAAAGCAGAAGAAGATTCTTCAACCAATGAAGTAACACCATAAAGAGTATTAAGTAATGGAACTAAGTTACCATTATAAATACCAGTAGCAAAACCCATACCTTGAACAATTGGAATATTAATGGTATTAACTGTATCAGTTGGACTACCTGATAAAGTAACTAATACCGACATACTTTCGGTATTAGATACTGAAATATTATTAGCAGATTCTGAAAATGAAGTAGCTGATAAGATAAATTCGGCATTGCCAGTTGGATTAAAATAATAAGAATCAATACCAACATTATTAGTATCAACTGATCCATAAACCCTATCAGAATCATTAGTATGATAAATACCAAAACCGTAGTAATCAACTGTTTTCCAGAATAAAATATAAGGATAAGCGTAAATCATATTAGTTTGATCAGATAAGAATACATTGGCATAAAATTTATTAGTTTCAATTGGTCTCCCATTGTTCGAAAAAAGTTCTGGAAGTTCAAGTGGTAAGTCTTGTCTTGGGAAAACTGATGGTGGTGCATCATCAGAAATAAGTTCGAATAAATCACCAGAGAAGCATGTTGGAGTAGGAGTTGAACTCGAAGAAGAACTTAAAACTGAGCTTGAACTTGAAATTGAACTGGAGCTTGAGACTGAACTGGAGCTTGAGCTAGAACTGGAAGAAGCAGTCGAACTAATTGATGATGAAACTGCCGATGAACTAGATGATGATGAACTAGATAATGATGAACTAGATAATGATGAACTAGATAATAAAGTACTAGTGGATGATGATAATACACTTGAGGAAGACAAAGCCAGGGAAGAATTATAGTAAACAAATGAACTCAAAGACGATGATGAAGAAAGATCAGAAGATGAAACTAAAGTATCAACGGCGGAACTAGGAGAAGCATATGGATCTTGAGAAACGCTACTAGAAGTGGCTGGTGGATCAGCTGGATCAGAACTTGATGATGAAACTGATGGATCTAATGAGGTAGTACTTGGAGTGGCTGGTGGATCAGCTGGATCTGCAACAGATGATGTTGGATCAACCGAAGCAGAACTGGAAGAAGAAGAAGAAGAAGAAGTAACTTCAGAAGCAACAGTTAAAGTAACATCACTTTCAAATTTAGAAGTATTAATGGTAACAGATAAACTCTTTGAAATAGCTGGCTTAGTAACCAAAGGATTTGATTTACTGCTAAGTGGACTTAATGTAGCGGAAGGAGTATATAAAGAAGCAGGAGTTGAAGTTGCTTTGAATACTGTTGAAGTTGTAGTTGGAGCACTTTTAAAAGTGATATGATTTTCAGCTGGAGAAGTAGGATCTTGAGCAGTAGTGGAATCAACATTGGTATTACAAGCAACAGTAGTGTATTCAGTAGTTACCACAGTTGTATAAGAAGTAGGTTCAATATTTGTGTTGGTTTGTGTGACACACTTATTATTATTACAATGGGTAACAGTTTCAAATTCAGTGACTGTTGTACTGATAGTGTATGTTAATTCTGAAGTTTCAACTATGGTCGAAGATTGTGGTTGAGGTTGTTGTTCTTCTTCAGGTGATGGATTAGCATAAACAATAACTATAGGTATTCCGGTGGTAAGACCAGATGGGTTATTTATAAATATGTCATTAACTTGTTCCTGTAAACATGGACTTGTTATGTAATTTGTTTTGGTAACTGTTGTGATTTCTTCAGCACTTATTTTGGCAGCTAGTACTAGTAACCAAAGATAAATTCCAGCTAACATTGACACTATTGATTATTGTAAACGAAGGAATAATAATAGAAAACGAAAATTAGATATATATATAAATATTTAAATTCATAAATATATAATAATTTCGGGCAAGGCAAAAGAGTTACTATTAATATATATAGTCCAATTAATTATAAAAAAATCTAAATGCAAATGTAGTAACCAGGCTCTGCATATATTATTATGTGCCAGCAATGTTAGATGTCACCCAGTTTGTTTTGATTAGTTGATATGCATTGACGAATAGTATTTAAATGCTGGTAAAAAATATTTTTTGCAACAGTTAAATTTTTTTATTTATTTTTACGTCGCGCTTTTTATTATTTTTTAACCAGCCATGATTTGAAATTCATTAAAAAATTTTTATTTTTATATTTTTATTTTTATATTTTTTATAATTTATATTTTTGTGTATATTATTGGATTTGCTTTTGTTTACTTTTATTCATGCATTGACACATAATAAATGACTCGTATAAACAATAATAAAACAAAGCTATTGTTGATTTAGACTTTCGTAAACATACCCAATCAATAACAAAGGCGACTATTTACATTAAATCATTACAACTATTTACATATGAAAGTTAGGAGCTTAGTTGGTTTGTAGTTAAATTTAATTTCATGGCGGGAAATTAAATTAAATTAAATCAGAAATCAAAACAAAACAAAACAAAGCAAAACAACGCTTGTATCTCAACAAATTAATATTAAATCTTTATTAATTAATTCTAAGCCATCAACAAAAATTATATTGTGCTTAATTTTAATTTTAATTTATTTGTTTACATTTATTAATTTTATATTAATAATGTATATATGCATAAACCTCCTCATTAACAACCACAACCCCCCACCTAACTATACACCCACACCCACACTCACCAAAATTAAAATTATTATAAACTGAAACAAAAAAAACTTTAAAATCTTGCTAAACTTACTTATCTATTATTAATATCAGTCACGATCAGCGAGCAAATAATATGTATAAATACTGAAAGCTTTAGTTTGAAGCTCTTTGAGCCCAAATTACAAAGAGAAGCATTAACCTAACCACGAGTCTTTTATATATTTATATATATATTGCAGGTCTATTAAAACGCCTGTAACCAGTTTTATAATTTTTACAAATAACTGAACGACTAAGAATTTGTCAATATTTCGTATTTACCTTATTATTTTGACTTACCCCCCACTCAGATCACGTTAGATCAAATCAAGATCTGTAAAGATTACGGAATTATGGTATGAGTTTCCGCATAATGCTTTTAAATTAATAATCTTTAAATTAATTATTAAATTAAATTAATTTATTCTTTACCCAATCAATTTTTAATCAATTTATCTCCCCAACATCCCGTTTAATTACATAAACATAAAATTTTCTTTTCATGTTGGCTTTGCAGTGTAAAAAAATTTTGACACAATTAAAAATCTTATCGGATTTAAACTCCGCGTGTAAATACCAATTTAAGATTATCATGAGAAAAGTGGCACATGACTCAAATTACCCGAAAAGGATAATACAAACGAAGAAATTCGAAAAAGATCCACAGTCCCCTGAGTAGATAAACCCATTTATCTTACGAGATCATATAACTAACGTATTTACTACTTATATCCAATAATAACAGTCAATTGAATTATATAGACTTATAGAGGTACAGAATGACTGTTAAAATAGTAGTTGTTGGAGCTGGTGTTATTGGACTTACTACCGCTTTATTATTAAAAAAATCCAATCCTAATTTTGATATAAGTATAGTTGGATCCGATTTACCAGGAGATATTCTGAAAACTTATACTTCACCATTTGCTGGAGCCAACTGGCATTCGTTTGCCACTAAAGATGATATAAGATTACAGAATATCGATAAACCAGGATATTTCAAACTTTTGGATCTTGCACAAAATGAACCTAAATCTGGCATTTGGATTAGAGATAATATATCATATGTAACTAATATTGAATTTAAATCAAAGGGTTCAAATCCTGAAAACTTTTTGCCATGGTTTAAAGATTTTGTACAAGATTTTGTCATTTTAGATAAAAAATCTTTACCATCTGATATTGCATTTGGTTATAAATTTAAAGGAGTTATTATAACAGTTCCAATTTATCTTAATTATTTATTACAAGAAAATCTTGGCGTTGGTAATAATGTTAGAAGGATTCCGAAGATTAAAGATATTAATGAAGCTAAGCAATTACATTCTTCAGGTTCAGTTGCCGATTTTGTTATAAATTGTACAGGATTATTAGCCAATTCAATTACAGGCTATAAAGATTCCAATAAAAATTTCCCTGTTCTTGGCCAAGTTATTCATGTTAGAAATAGTGCCAAAAATGAAGTTAGTGTTGAAGGATTTCCAGGCCTTAATAATGAAATGTTATATTTAATGCCAAGAAAGGAAGGTGGTAGCATAATAGGTGGTTGCTTTCGAGATACATTTGAAAGCGCTGATGTCGATGATGGCTTAACTGAAAGAATTATCGAAAGAGCTATTAAATACGTTCCAGAAATAATTAATCCTGAATTTAAAAATAATCCCGCAACTATTGATATTATTAAAGTAAACGTTGGATTACGTCCATTCAGAGATGGTGGGGCTAGAATTGAAAGCGATAAGGATCATGATTGGCTTATTCATAATTATGGAGCAGGAGGCGGAGGTTATCAAGGTAGTTATGGAATGTGTCAAGAAGTTGTTAAAATTTTACAGGATAAATTAGCAACAAAATTACCAAAACATAAATTATAAGGACGCTATAAATAGAAACTTTTGTTTTTCTTCTTCGCTTTTTTTTAATATTTATTATTTAATCATGAGCAAAATGTTCTTAATAAAAATCCAAATGCCTGTTTAGCATACTTCTTTTGATGTTCCCTATCTGTATGATTAGCAATGAATTCATTGGCTTTACTCTCTTGTTGTGGAAATGGAGTTGGTTTCTCACTAAATGTATGTGTATTGACTTTAATTTCACTGTATCCGTGCTGTGGACCCAAGAAGTCCTGATTAGCTGGCTTCTCTGGAACTGACATGACTATAATTAATTGATTATTAAATAAAGCATTTATCTTGTTTAGTTTGTAATTTCAGTATAAGATGGGATTGAATTTTAGCAATGAATTCCTGCATAATCTCTTTCTCTTTGTTCCTGTGAAATTTGACGGGTCGTGCAAAAAGTTAAAAAAATTTCCATTAAAAGAAAATAAAAAAAAAAACTTATTCAAGAAGAATTTCTAATTAGCTATTGGAAAAGTCAGGGTAATAAACGTAAGAAAATGAGAGTTTCCAATGTTTTAAGCTTTCAGCAAACCGCTACCGCCAGCTTAAAAAGACCATGGCAGAAGTTTAAAGATGGTCAAATATGGTATGGGTTTCAAAAGACTGGTTCAAAGAGACTACCACTTACAACCAAGCAAGGTAATAAACATTATTATAAAGGTACTCGTTCTTCAGGTATAGGTAGCTTGAATAAGAATGGTACTTATATGGTTAATTGGGCCAAGGTTAGAACTTATGTTGTTCCAGATTTATCCAATACTGAATTGAAAGCTTTAGTTTCAACTAATACTCCAGTAGTGTATCAAAAAGTTACAGGTTATGTCGATGGTTTCAAGAACCCTGAATTAGCCTTGAATAAAGTGATAGACTTTGTTGAACATGGTGAACATTATGATGATCATGATTTAGAAAAGGCTCAATATTTTGAAGAAATAATAAATCCAGAACTTGAACAAGAAAATTTTGAAAAAACTGCTGAACAATAGTTTACTGTAAATAATTTAAATACAAGGAATGGTATTTCCTTATAATGATCCTATGCAATGTATATAGTACTTAATAGAATTCTAATGATTATAAAAATTTTATTATTATAATTGATTAAATTGTAATTGTGATATTTGACCCATTTCCAAATTAGGATGCGCGTCCATTTAAATTGATTTTTATGAAAATATTATATATATATATATATGTCTTCAAAGACTTTCAAAGAATCATGTCATTATCATCACCAATTAAGGAAGGAGGAATGCAACACTCTCAGAATAGTACTGTAAATGAAACCCCCACTACGACTCCACCCCCTGATACAGTTTCAGCTAATAGTACACCAACAGTACACCTGGAGCACTTAGAAGATGAAGATGAAGAAATAGATCAAGAACCACCAAAACAACAAGAGAAAGAGCCAGAACCAGAACCAGAACAAGTCTTAAGTCTACCATTTTCCAAAATAAAAAGAATATTGAAAATGGATCCTGAATATGTTTCTGTATCTCAAAGTTCGGTTTATGCTACTGGTGTAGCAACTGAATTATTTATTCAATATTTCGTAGAGCAAGCAAGTCTATTAGCCAAAATGGATAAAAGAAAGAAAATTCAATATAAAGATTTTGCAAATGCTGTATCAAGTCATGATTCATTAAATTTTTTAAGTGACACAATTCCAAAGACTTACAAAATGGCTGACCTTGTGGAAAAGAATTTAGTTAAATTATATGAACCACCTACTGATGCTGAAGAATCTGAGGAAGATGATGATCCAAATAAACCTAGAAAAACTCCAGTTCTTGCCAAAAAATTCCCCAATATATTTAAACAACTTGTTGTTGTTCCAGTAAAAAAATCAGTAATACGTGATATAGTACCAAACGGTGAACAAGAAGCAGAGCCTCAAATTATAAGTACAGAAATTTCTAATGATAAACCTCAAGAAACAGTTGAAGATGTTGTAATGATAGAATAATTCCTTTCTTATATATATTTACAGATATAAAATACATATTTTAACTTTTATTTAATACCCATAAGATGTTATTGATGTCTCTGTTTAATTCAATATCTTTAGGTATTCCTAAGACGCGACAAGCATTGATAATTTTATACTTCGTAATCTCAGAAACTGATTTTTCATAATTTCTAATTCCAGTTAACAAAAATTTGGAATATAAACTTGAAAGTTTAGGACTTATTGTTCTCTTTAAAAGTATCAAATCTTTCACATCATCAGCATTTTGCTTATTAGTTTGAATTCTATTACCTTTAGATATTAAAAATTCCCATGCCTCAACAAATCTCTTTCCAAGGAACAATTCACCTCGTTTAAAATCTTCATTCATAACATCAGTAGCAAATTCAAGTGATGGAGCCATTAATCTTTCCATTTCAGGATTGATATCAGAACTTTCAAATATTGATAAACTTGATGAACCACTAATTAATGATATAAGTTGACCCCAAAGTTCAGAGATTAATGGAAGTGTTAAATCATAATTAGTAGATAATATTGGGAACACTAGCCTCATAGTCTTTATAATTTGAATTTTTAATGAACTTGATTGATGGTTTAGTAAAAGCATACCATACTTAAAGATCCGTTGAACTAGAAAGTAAATATTTTTGGGAACAGGAGATTGCCATGGCTTTTCTATTTCCATTGGTTCTTCTTCCTCTTCATCTTGTTCATCATCAGAATCCCCAGCTTGATCTGCAAAGGGCACTCCAGGTTTTCTCTTAAAATATTCTTGTTGAGAATCATATTCTACAGTACCATCAATCTTGCCACTAGCAGTCACTAAGCCTATTAAGTCATTGATATTGGTAATTCCCCAAGGTTTATAAGGTGAACGAAGTATATGATCTTCATCTCGATCTTCAGATTTTAAATATTTTTCAGTTATTTGCTTTATCAATTCTTCGAAGATAATGAAAAATCCCTGTACAATTAAAGAATAACCATGATAAGCATCAATAATAACAAACATTTCTGTTAAGATTGAAGCCAATTGATTTGTCTCAAGAAGCTTAAGACCAGTAACTTTGATTATAATAAGTAATATACCGGGTAATGTTGGAGATAACTTACTAGAAACTCTTAAGCGTAAACTAATACTATCTATTAAGTAATCTTGATTATCAAGAATTAATTGTTCAAACGAGTTATTATAATAGTTTTTAAGAACTTTTGTAAGTGCAAATGCTGAATGAGATTGAATTAATGGACTTGATTGAAAGGTAAGAGCCTCTAGCATAGGATATAAGTACTCTATAAGAAAATCAGTTCTAAATGAAGTGATATCAAGATTGGTTGAAAGTATGCCAATTGTATCTAGAGCCATAGCATAAGAAGATTCGATTTCATTATTCCCCTTTATATTATATGATACCAAGTCTTCATTAACAAGATGGTCTAATAAATCTTGTGACTTATTCATTAACAAATAAGACAATTCTTCCAAATCATTAATTGGTTCATCATTGGTTACATTATCTTCATCATCTGATAAAATCAAGTATTCATTAATATCATGAGAAAGCTTTTCATGATTTGAATTATCAGCTAGCTTTTTACAATAATTATTTGCAAACCATAGAGATAATGCTCTTTCATAACCATCAGTATCAGATATATCTAAAACTTCTTCAATAAAATCCAAATGTTTAAATTCATTAATCTTAATATTTAAGTATGCGAAAAAACCTATTACACTTGTTATATCATCTTCAACTTGCTTGGAATAAAACTTTCCAAAATAGCTAACTGGATCTTTCAAAAGTATACTTGATTGATCATTCCATTGTGAAGCAATTATTTGCATATCTGAAGCATAAATTGAGCTTTTACCATAAGTTTGATTTTCTTTGAATTTGACAAGACTATTTGTTTTGATATAAGAAGGTAATTCAATATTTCCAAGAGTATTGGAATCATTCGTAATGATATTTTGATTCTTATTAACCGACGATTGACTTCTTTCATGAATACTTTTTTGAAGTAGATTTAAAAATCTGATTTGAAGATTTCGATAATGACTAAAATCAGAACATAATTGTTTTGATATTACAAATAATAACATAAAATGTACTTTAACTGATACTAAATACAGACTTATCTTTTCTTCATCAGATGAAAGAACAAGTATACTTATTTTGGTATTAAGAAGATCAGATAGCTTTAATTGAATCTCAGTAAATAGTATTCTTCCATGACTAATATCATTTAAGCATATATCAGAATATACCATTGAATAATTTTCAAGTCGTTTAACTTCATCTTCTGAAGTATTTAATGTTACCAACCAAGCATATATATCAATAGATAATGGAATAAAGCTTTCAAATAATGAAATAAAACAATTCTTCAATATTGATTCTGTGAAATTTTCCACTGCATGTATTAATTGAGGCTTGGTTTGGAATTTTGATTTATTTGATGATGATAAGACCATAGTTCTTAAAAGAGTCACTAAAGAAAGCTTCAATTGATTTGAAGTGGCATTACGCCATGAAGTTGTACGATATTTATGATTTCCAATCACTGATATTTCTAAACCACTTTTGCTATTTGATATTTCTTCTAAATTATTAATTTCTGATGGATCATTTATTTCAACCCCAAGTTCTTTATCACCAAATACTTTAACAATCAAATCTTGTAATAATTGTAATAATTGAATTATTATTCTGAAATGTAAATTTTTAGATAATGTAAAGAAATTAATTGTTTTAGATATTAAACCAGGAAAGATCTGTGAAGTTTGTTCTGGAGTAATTTTATTTTTGATTAAATTTGAAAGATTTTGCATAATTTCAATTACTAAAGTTAAATCTTCTTCTGAATTATGATTAATTTCTGATGATAAAATATCTAATAATATTGAATTTGTATTACCAAGCATCAATAATCTATTTAAATTTTCAGTGTTTGAAAAATAAGAATCTGGAATACAATTTATAAGTGAAGAAATACAATCTGAAACAGACTTTTTAAAGTCAAATGATTTTATTTCCAAATCATTACTTGTTAATGTATTTGAACCAGATAAATATAGTATAACAGGATATAATTGATCTATTAATTGTGGTTGAAAATCAAATTTCCAACATTTATCAAGTAAAAAAGAAATTATACTTAAGATTTGAATAATGATCTTTTCATCTAATTCTGATTTTTTTAATATATTTGAAATTGGAAAGAATATATAATCCGCTAAACTATTGGGTATGATATATATTTCATTTGTAATTAAGTTTGATTTTAATGATTTTAAAAGATTTATTAATCTATGACTCTGGGATTGAAATGCTGCGCTTGGTAATAATGCAACTTGAGATATCTCAATACATAAAGGCTTAACTTGAATGAAAAGTTCTCTAGATAGTATATCAGATGATCTATTAGTCGGTAGATTGATTGTCATATCCCATATTCCTATTCCTTTAATAATAAATATATTCCTTTAATAATAATAATTATAATAATTATAATAATTAATCTATTTGATTCTATGAATTGGTCTGATATTTACTTACTGTAAGTGTAAGAAAAATTTAGGTCGTGTAAAATGTGCAGAAGAAAATTTTCATTTTTTTTTTTTTTTTTTAAATGAGAAAGAACAAAAAGGAAAAATTTTTTTTCACCAATATTGTTCTTTTATAGTATTATTTCATTATTGTTTAGACTACTTATATATCCTTAAGAAGTATGTTGAATTGTTCATTACCTTTAACCGAAAAGTTGATGTGTTTCTGCAGCTTCATAATCTATAATACGTGAAGAGGTTCAAGAATCAAGTTGTCTTGAAAGATTTGTTACAAAGCATGGGTACCTTAGATTAGGTTGTATGTTTTGATAAATTTTTTTATTATTTATTTATCGAGACGCTTGATACCTTGGACTTTATTGATCCGTTAAACTTTCTTCCTTGTAAAGTTTATCAGATTTGTTGGGCTCGTGAATCTCACTTGGGACACTCATGTGGCTTTTGGTTAGTTATTTTGATTATGAAACTTTTTTTTAAATACTAACTTTTTTTTAGCTTTCCATATAAAAAAATGACTAGATCTTCCGTCTTAGCTGATGCTTTAAATGCTATTAACAATGCTGAAAAAACTGGTAAACGTCAAGTTTTAATTAGACCATCCTCAAAGGTCATTATCAAATTTTTATCAGTTATGCAAAAGCATGGTATGTTTTTATTATTATTATTATTATTATTATTATTATTATTAATTTAATTTCTTGGATATAATTGAAACTCTTGAAGAGAGAATAATCTGTCCCCCGAATTGATAACTGGATGGTCTGATCGGTCTTTAGTCCCTCTCTGTCTTTTAAGTATTCGGAAGATTAACTCGGGAAATGCTTCTTACACGGTCCTGATATTTACAAAATTTTTAGTTTTGTAAAGCCTTATTTTCTTGTCCGTTTACTTTTCCTTTACATCCAACCTAATTTTCTTGAATAGAGTTTTCATATTATTTTTTTTTCCCAAATGATTTAATTTAATTTAATTTTCGATTAATTTTGATCTTTTGATACTAACTATAAAAAAAACTTTTTAGGTTACATTGGTGAATTTGAATACATTGATGATCACAGATCAGGTAAAATCGTTGTTCAATTAAACGGTAGATTAAACAAATGTGGTGTTATCTCCCCAAGATTTAATGTTAAGATTAATGATATTGAAAGATGGACTGATAATTTATTACCAGCTAGACAATTTGGTTATGTTATATTAACTACATCTGCTGGAATTTTAGATCATGAAGAAGCCAGAAGAAAGCATGTCTCTGGTAAAATCTTAGGTTTTGTTTATTAAAATCTATTTATATAAATTTTGTATATTAAAAAATAAAGGCTATAGTTGATTAATTTAATTTGATGAAAAATATAAAATGTAAAATGTATAAACAAAAATTATTATTATTATTATTATTATGTGCGAGCGAGATTTTTTTTTTTTTATATTGTTAAAGCTACCTCGAAAAATTTAATCAAAATTAAAACAATTATATTTTTATTTAATAATTTAAACTTAAACGTAAACAATGACAACCAATGGTGGATTCCGAATAGATTTGGATCCTGATAGTTATATTGATGGATATAAGGATCCATTCATTCAAGATGAGTAAGTTTATTTTATTTTTTGTTGCTCAATTTTAAGATAATAATCAAATTTAAACTAACAATAACATTTTTAGAGATAAATTATCACTAGCTGATTTAATACCAAGAATATTAATTGAAAGGAATTCATTTTTAAACGTTACAGAAGAGACATTACAAGACGAAATCGATAATAATATACAAGCCAACGAAGATAACCAAGACAGTCAAAATGAAACCGAACAAATCGATGAACAACGTAATAATGATACCGATGAATTACTTGAAAATCCAAATGAAATATTTCAAAAGAAAAAGTTATCCTTACAAAAAAATATCAATTCGGCATTAAATGAAACTTCATTATCATTAGACTTTGTTTCGTTACTTATATCGTCTGTGAAACCAAGTTTGGCAAAATCAACTATATCTCCTCATCTAATTAAGAATGTTCCATTATCATCGTTAAATTCAGATAGATTAACTTATGATGAAGATATAGAAGTGAAAAAGGATCCTACAGCTGGTGCAGGACAGGGTTGGAAAATTCAATCATTAAACAAAATTACTTCATTATTTAGAGACGTAAGTATAAATTTAAATGAACAAGTATTAAAGGAACGTACATACTGGAATATGATAAATCTTGTCTTAAGTAATAATGAAGCTTTATTTAAAACGAGAGATCCTTTAAGCAATGCTAGAGCTATTGGGGTTAAATATGGCTATGGGGACTCGGGTTCAAGTTTTCATGACAGTGGTCTTGCAATTTTAAGAAAGGATTCACTTACTGGAGAAGTTTCATTTCATCCAATTTCTCCAAGTACCAATAAAATAACTGAAAAGAACTTTAAATATATCAGAGTCAAAATATTAAGTGAAATAGATGGAGATTTCATGTTGACTGGTCAATCAATATTTGAAAATGATTTTAATAAAAGTAATGAGAATCCTCAAATAATTGATGATATTGAAAGAGCAAGATATTTTTTATTTGAAGAAGATTTATTTTATCAATTAACTAGAGAAGCAAAAACTTTAATTAATTATAATGTATCTATTATATCAAATAAAATTATAATTGAAATTAATCATGAAATTATTGAAATTGAATCTGTTATATATGATGAAAATAATGATGATGAATTAAATAATTATTATCAAAATATAAATTCTTATTCATCGATTAATAATAAAAAATGTCAATTGATTTTAATTTATTTAAAATTAATGTTATGTTGTTATTTTAAATATAATTTAAAATTAAAACAAAAAATTCCAACTGCTTTAACTAAATTTAAAAAATCAAATACTCATCCATTAATATTAAGACCATTTTTAGGTAATGTAAGACATGAATTAAATCTTAAAAATATGCAACAAATTATTAATAATTTATTAATAAAATTTAAAGAAAATTTAGAATTTACAATTAATATTCAAAAATTTAAAAATTTAAATACAAAGAGTGATAATCCATTTCAAAAATCAATTGAAAGACCAAGTTCAGAATTTCTTTTGGTTTTAAAGAATAAAAAGAATAATAATCATTTAAAAATTGATTTACAATTAACTGCTAATGAAATATTTGTTAATTTAATTATAAATCTAAATATTATACGATTTAAAAGTAATCAAGAGTTTACAAATAATTTAGATGGAATTAATGTACTACAAATAAGTTTTAATGATTTTAATGAAATTGAAGAATGCTTAGAATGGACAATTTTAAACTTTGTTAGTTAGAAAAAGACTAGCTATGTACACAAATATACAATACAATTGTTGAATGGAATTCAGATATGGTTATCAATATGTAAATTACAATTTAACTTGTTTTAGAGTTAGTCGTGTGAGTTGGATAAATATTGCAGTAAAAAAAATTAGTTTTTAGTTTTTATATTGAGTATAATCTTTTTATTCAAAACAAAAAAAGCTTAAAAAATACACCTAAAAGATATGATTTATGACTATGTATAGAATAGGTTTAGAAAGAACTATGTGAATATTCAGAAATGTATAATAAGTTTATTGGTTTTAAAAGAAAGTATCATACAAAAAAAAGAAAAGTGCACGTGATGGAAGGTCACATGCAACGGTAAAGGAAATAACCATAAATAAATTTATAAACATTTATTACTTTATACTTTTGACCAGTTGTAAATGTTTAAAGGTATCTGATATATATATATATATATATATAAAGATGAAATGTATAAAGAGTGAATAATTTGTATACATAATTGGGAGAAGATTTACAGATTAAAGATAATGAAGATAGTGGAAATGTAAAATAATAATAATAACAATACTCATCTAATCTAATCTTAAACATATTATTATTATTATTATTATTATTATTATTATTTAAGTCTAAGTTTCATTATTATTATTATTTTTCTTATTATTATTATTATTATTATTATTATTATTATTATTATTATTATTATTATTATTATTATTTATTTATTTTAAGAGATGAGATTTGGTTTTAACGCGCGGCTCAAATATAATTTAATTATAATATATATTATATATTATATATTATATATTATATATTATATATTATACGCTCCACTTTTTAATGTTAGAATAGGGGATAAGAATTAATTCTAATCGATCCATTTAATTTAAATATATTATTATATATGTATTATTATTATTATTATTATTATATTATGTATATTAAATATATTGTCCAACAATATTTATTGTCTTCCCAAAAAGTCCACAAAGACATAAAAAAGAAAATCTTTGAGATTTCTTATTATATCGAATCATATTAATGGTTATTATAATAATAATACATAATAATACATAATAATAATAATAGTTATAATTATAATTATAATTTTATAATTATAATTATACATAATAGTAATAGTAATAGTAATAGTAATATGTGATATAGAATGTAAATGTGTTATACTGAAGATCAATTGATTCTATTGTTATAGTATATAGTATAAAAAAATGGTTAAAAGGAGATTTAATTTTTATCCCGTGATTTCTTTTTTTTTTAACTTTTTAATTTTTTTAATTTTTTTTCTTTTTTTTTCAATTTTTTTTCAATTTTCAATTTTTTTCTGCTTAAAATAAAAATATTTCAAATCCCTTAAAAATTTTAAATTTTCTAATATATTCTAATTACTTTTACTTTCTTCTTTCTTTATAGACTATTTAATTAGATTTACTAGAGTTTTTCCATTAGATTGTTATTGTTATTGTTATTGTTGTTTGATTGTTACTTTCTATTTCTTCTTTTTCCTTTTTTACATTTAGAATTACAGTTAGCATTTGCTTTTTTTTTTTTTTTTGAATTTTCTTATCAATACCACACGTTTTATCAACAGATTATTTAAGATATTTTATCATTATTTCATATAATAATATAATATAATATAATATAATAATATAATATAATATAAAATAATACAATACAAGATAATATAATAGATAATGTCAAATCAAATTTCATCAGGTGCTTCAACATCTTTAAATGGTTCATCAACCAAAATCCAAAAAACTGGTAATGTTGCAAGTTTAACTTCATCATCTTCATCATCAACTTTTCAAACTGGTTTGACTGCTATTGATACTTATGGTAATAAATTCTCCGTCCCTGACTTTTCCATTAAAGACATTTTAAAGGCAATTCCATCTCATTGTTATGAAAGAAGATTAATTGAATCATTTTATTATGTATTTAGAGATATATTTTGTTTAATTTCAATGGGTTATATTGCTAATACTTTTATCCCTTTATTAACCAATCAATATTATCGATTCTTTGCTTGGGCTGGTTATGTTTGGATTCAAGGTTTAATTTCAACTGGTATTTGGGTTATGGCTCATGAATGTGGTCATCAAGCATTTAGTGATTATGGTTGGGTTAATGATTCAGTAGGTTGGGTATTACATTCATATTTATTAGTGCCATATTTCTCTTGGAAATATTCTCATTCAAAACATCATAAAGCAACCGGTCATTTAACTAGAGATATGGTATTTGTCCCAAAGACAAAAGCTGAATTTTTACAAAATAATGGTGTTGAAGATTTAGAAGATTTATTAAGTGAGTCACCAATTTATACTTTAAAAAATTTATTAGTTCAACAATTAGGTGGTTGGATTGGTTATTTGGTTGCTAATCTTACTGGTCAATCACTTCCAAATGTTTCAGTTTTTAATAAAAATCATTTTAATCCATCCTCAGTACTTTTTGATAAAAAGGATTATTGGTTTATTGTTTTATCTGATATTGGAATTTTAATTCAATCATTTATTTTATATACTTGGTATAAAAATTTTGGTGGATTTAATATTTTAGTTAATTATTTTTTACCATATATTTTAGTTAATCATTGGTTAGTTATGATTACATTTTTACAACATTCTGATCCAAAAATGCCTCATTATGAAGCTCATCAATGGAATTTCGCTAGAGGTGCTGCTGCTACAATTGATCGTGAATTTGGATTTGTTGGTAAATTTTTCTTTCATGATATAATTGAAACTCATGTTTTACATCATTATGTTTCAAGAATTCCATTTTATAATGCAAGAGAAGCCAGTGCTGAAATTAAAAAAGTTATGGGTATTCATTATCAATATTCTGATGAAAATCTTTGGGCTGCTCTTTGGAAATCAGGTAGATGGTGTCAATATGTTGATGGTGATAATGGTGTTATGATGTATAGAAATATTAATGGATTTGGGGTTAATCCATTAAAAAAGTAAGTAAGTAAATGATCTTACAGTTAATTTTACTTTAATTTTACCCCCTTTATATATATATATATCTATATGTTTTACTTGCTTTACTTTGCTTTTCTTTAGTTTGTTCATAAAAAAATTCAATAAAAAATATTCATAAATTTATTGATATATATTTATATATATATATATATCATATTCATATTCATACAAATGGGATACCACTCATTTGAACTCGATCTTTATAATTTATATAATCAAGTTTAAAAAATTTAATTAAATAAATTTCTTCAAATTGAATTCGTTGTTTAAAGAAATCATATAATTTCCAACTTCCTATTATTAATACTATCCAATTTCCCAACCATAATTGTAATCCAAAAAACCACCAAAAAAATCCACAATATGATGGATGTCTAACCCAAGAGTATATCCCCCTCGTAATCAACTCTTGTCGATTTTTATCATGATCTCGTTGAATATAATGATTAAAAGACTCTTGAGCTGTATACATTGATAAACTTCGAATGAATTGCCCTCCCATGGCAATTGTGATCCCTAATACCATGGTTAATCGTGAACTGGTCCATGTCCAAGTCATATAATGATCAGTTATATAATATTCAAGTATGGATAAAATTATAACGGCATGCATATCATAATCTTCTAAAATAAATGAATCATCATCAACTTGACTATTATTATAAAGAACAGTATTAATGAATTCTAAACTATGAAATAAACAAATCATGATAAAATAAATATTTAATTTATAAAATTTTGTAGTAATAATTATTAATATTATAATATTAATCGTTAATATAATTCCTAATATTAATGATTTAATCATTATTTTTAATAAATTTACACGAGAAGGATCATATTGAGAATATTTTGGATTGATTGATGGTTTATGGAATTCATTATTATTATTATTATTATTATTATTATTATTATTATTATTATTATTATTATTATTATTATTATTATTATTATTATTCATAGTTTCATCTTCATTTCTTGTTTAAAACTGTCAGTTTTATCAAGTTTTTGAAAATTTTCAATTTTAGATGGATTTTCTCCACAACGCGAAAAGAAATTTATCATCATAATTCTTCAATAACTGCTATGAGTTCAAATTAATCAATCAATTCAAATTTTCAACTATGTCATGTCATGAGTAATACTTATTCACCTCACCAGAACTCATTGATTGAAATATTCCTAACATCATTCACATTAGGTTCATTATTAATTATTTTAATAACTGGTTTATTCAAATTTAAAAAATATTTATCATTAATTATTTATCTTATTGTTTTAATAATTTATTTCTTATTAGAATTTATTCAAACTTTTAAATATCAAACTTCAAAAATTACAAGTAAATCATTTTTAATTTATGGTAATAAGGGAAATTTTGAATTTTGGTTATGTCAATTATTAACTATATCTGAATGTTTAATATCTTTAAAAATCAAATATTTATATGATGTAATACCGATAACGATTATAATAATATTAAAAATTATTGGATTAATTATGATTATTGGTGGCTTATTTATAAGATCATTGGCCATGAAAACTTGTGGAGAATCATTTTCTCATATAATTACTACTAAGAATAATTTAAATTCTCAATTAATTACTCATGGAATTTATTCAATTTTTAGACATCCATCATATTTTGGATTTTGGAGTTTTTCAATTGGAATACAAATTTGGTTAATTAATCCATTTAATTTATTATTTAATTTAATAATATTAAGTTATTTCTTTACAATTCGAATTCAATTTGAAGAATATTTTTTAATCAATAATTTATTCGGTAATAATTATAAAATTTATAAAAATAAAGTTAAAATTTGGATCCCATTTGTTAAAGATCCAAAAGTATAACCAAAAGAGAAAAGAAAAAGGGAGGCAATGTATATACCTCCCTTCTATAAACTTTTATTCATAAATCTTCTTTTTGTAAATGCTAACCAATGCTTAGATGGAGTATTTTCATCATCTTTATATACACGAGTTAATAATCGATCAGCTAATTCTTGTCTAAATTGTTGTAAATAACCTCTTAATAAATCGGCTTCATTTTTATTGGCTGGTGGTTGATATAATGAATTTAATGGAAATCCAATATCTCCTGGTAAACTAAAACTATCTAATGATAAATTATTTAAAATTCGTTGAGATTCTTTATATGATATAGTTTTATTTAATTTTGTTAAACAATCACTTATAAATAATATTCCGTATATTAATAATCTATCAGCACTACTCCTAATTTCAAAATTTTTAAAAAATGAATTGGCTCGAAATAAATCTAATGTTTCATCAATTATATCATATTCTTGTTGGGATGGATAAGCAGGTCCTCTAAATTTAGATCGAATTGGTAATAATATTAAATTCCCAATGGTTCTACTATCGGCAGTATCTTCTGTAATGAATGTTGAATTATATGCTGGCATTCTATTTGGGGAGCAGACGGTATTAACTGATTACAATTGAATTAATAGTTCATTATTACCTCCTTTTTAAAATATTCAAATTTCCAATTCATGACACTGCCAAATGTCGTGAAAATTATGCGACATTAGCCAAAATGTCGCACAATCGCTTGTTATAGTTAACATAGAAGTATTTATTTCAGGAGATTCCAAGTTTGAGAGGACGTAACAACGTTCTATCCTGTAAACAACATAAATATGTTTTACAGCTATTGATTCATTAGAAATTTCTGCTCAAATAGTTATTAGACTCATAAAACATATGCATCTTTCTACGGTGAATAATTTTATAGAGTTAAAATAATGCTGCCAACAATTTAAAAGGTTTTAATTAATCAAATTATATCATATTACATATTCCAAATTTCCTGTCTATCTTGCTACATAGATCATACTTCTTTGGTAGTATTACTTCCTTCAATATATATAACAATAATAAATAAAAACAATCTTCTCTCATTTTAATTAGACTTCCTAATTGGGAAGAATTGTCAATAAATAAAAAGAAAAAAAAAATTTAAGCGCCGTCTAAAATAAATAAATAATAAATTTATTTTTAAGAAATCATCTTAATACCAATTTGGAATATTAATTACATTTCCATTTTATATATTAAAATTTAGAAATTTCTATTTGTGGAAATTCAATTAATGGAATT
The DNA here is from genome assembly GCA_030563665.1 of Scheffersomyces broadrunensis. Classification (NCBI taxonomy): domain Eukaryota; kingdom Fungi; phylum Ascomycota; class Pichiomycetes; order Serinales; family Debaryomycetaceae; genus Scheffersomyces; species Scheffersomyces broadrunensis. The sequence continues at coordinate 48,082 of JAJMJS010000013.1, read as the reverse complement.
TTCGACAATTTGAATTTCAATTCCATCACTTTCATTCATTTGTGATTTCAAAAGGTGAAGTTTTTTAATGATTAATTGAAAAACATAGAGAATTTTATACTTTTATTATATTTGAATCCTATCCAAATTAATTAATATATAAAAATACATACTTAAAAGACCCCCATATGAGCTGTTAATAATGACATCCTTATTCTTTGAATCACCTACATCTAAGAAAATCAAAGAACTATCTCATGAAAATGATACTCACCTAAATTTAGATATATTAAAGAATTCAAATATTAAAAGGAAAGTTCATATTGGTTCACCAGACTCATCATCATCTTTACAGCAACCTCCTTCCCTTTCACCAAATAAAAGATTATACCTTCACAATATGAGTCCAAATGTTGCTAATAAAACTATTTATTTACAACCTTCTAAGAGTAGCGTGAAACAAGATTTACGAGCAACTTTAACTACTACTACTATTTCATCATCATCATCATCATCATCATCGTCTTCTTCTTCTTCTTTGACAGAAGCCTCATCATCATCATCATCATTATCTAAATCACGGTTTGTTAGACCTCCATTATTAAAACCTGTATCTCTATCTAATCCACGATCAAAATCTTCTATATCATTACCCAGAAATTCACTTTCTCCAACCCGTAAATTAAGAAGAACAAATTCTTTAATAAGTCAAGGTGGCTCATCTTCATTATCAGATAATCAACAACAATCTGCCACTACATCCTCAGATAGATTTATTCCTTCTCGTCATAATTCAACTAGTGGGAAATTACAATCAACCACCACAAATCTTGATCCTGATTCATCACCTCAAAGTTATATTAAAGCTCAAACTTCAAAAATTTATCAACATCATGTTGCAGAAGCATGTGGAATTGAAATGAATTCTAGAATTCTATTATATCAACCATTACCACCAGAAAGGAAAAAACCCATTAATTTATTTAATCATATATCTGGTAATAATTCAAATTCAAAAAGTAAATTATTATCATCATCATCATCATCATTAAGACCATCTGTTGCATCTGCAAGAGCTAAAAAAATTCCTACTGCCCCTGAAAGAGTTCTTGATGCACCAGGATTTATTGATGATTTTTATTTAAATTTATTAGCATGGTCATCAACCAATTTATTAGCTATTGGATTAGAAGATGCAGTTTATGTTTGGAATGCATCAACTGGATCGGTGGGAATATTATGTGAATTACCTAATAAGACTTTAGTTACATCATTAAGATGGTCAAATGATGGATCATATATATCAATTGGTAAAGATGATGGATTAATTGAAATTTGGGATATTGAAACAAATGCAAAATTAAGAACGATTAATTGTGATAATCATCAAACTAGAATTGCATCTCAATGTTGGAGTAATCATATCTTAACTTCTGGTTCAAGATTAGGATCAATTTATCATTCTGATGTTAGATTACCTCAACAAATTATTAATAAAATTGATAATATTCATAATGCAGAAATTTGTGGTATTGAGTATAAATTAGATGGATCACAATTTGTAAGTGGAGGTAATGATAATTTAATTAATATATGGGATATTAGACAATCAAATCCATTATTTACTAAATCTAATCATAAAGCAGCTGTAAAGGCATTAGCATGGTGTCCATATCAATCATCATTATTAGCTACTGGAGGTGGATCAACTGATAAAACAATTAATTTTTGGAATACAAGTACTGGAGCAAGAGTTAATACAATTGAAACTGGATCACAAATAAGTTCATTAAATTGGGGGTATGCATCAGGAACTGGAATTGAAATAGTTGCTACTCATGGATTTCCATCTAATAATATATCATTATATAATTATCCAACATTACAAAAGACTGGTGAAATAATTGGAGCTCATGATTCAAGAATTTTAAATGGATGTTTAAGTCCTGATAATTTAACGTTAGCCACGGTTGCTGGTGATGAAAATTTAAAATTTTGGTCATTATTTGATTTATATAAGAATGGTATAAAGAATAATAATGATAGAATTAAGGATAATGATAATGATGAAAGTGATTTAATTGGGAATAATGATACAAAGACTATAAGGAAAATGATGAGTTTTAGATAATAAGTTATTATTTAATAAATGAAAATGCATATAAATATACATATATAATAGACCTTTTTTTAATATAATATTTAATATTTAATAAAATTTAATTTTAAAAAAAAAATTCAAATTTAAAGGATTTTTGCAACTTGCCATTAAAAAATTATAGACACTGGATTCCTGCATTTAAAAAATAATATTATATGGATTTAAATTGTGGATAATGATCCTCGGCATTAGATGGTTTTAATTCTTTTTAAGTAATAATAATAATAATAATAATAATAATATATAATCTATATATTAAGAATAATCAAACAGTTATGATATCATCATTATATATATATATATCTATGTGAAATATGGAATATGGAATATGAATGACACGTAATAATTAAATTATAGCCCTGATAAAAATATCTCCTATTTGTATCTGTATCTCTGTCTATGTTGTCTCCCCCAACATAAAAAAACCCAAAAAAAAATGCTCACAGGATCATTTAAATTTTGAGATTATAATAAAATTATAAATTATAAATATAAATAAATAAATTTCATTTTAAGATAAACAAATCCTTTTTTTGGTATTTTTAAATTGAATTTAAATTGGTCAATATACCTTTATATGTATCAATTCTAATAGAAATACGCATAGATATATATATATATATATTACCATTGATACTTATATATACATCATATACATAATATCCATATCCATATCATTTATATATCCATATCCATATCCATATCTATATTATCCAAGTAATGTCATTTATAACTTCATATTTACCAGTCTTTAATGACGATCCATTCTTGAAATATCGACCATTTCCTCAATCACCCAACAATTATTTTGAAAAACATTGGCATGAAGTATTAGGATCATTTTTATTTTATACAATAACTCAATCAATTATAAGTCCAATTGCAAAATTTTATTTAGGTAAAACTTATACATCATTATCAAGAAAAACTAGAATAAATTTTGATATTCATTCAGTTTCAATGGTTCAATGTGTAATATCAATATCAATTTTATTACCATTATGGAATCATCCTCATTGGCAAAATAGATTATTAGATCCTTATAATTCAATTTTAGGGTATGTACCATATTCAGGTTTAGTAAGTTCTTTAACTTTAGGATATTTTCTTTGGGATTTAATGGTTTGTTTAATTCATTTTGATGTATTTGGTATTGGATTTTTATTTCATGCTTTTGCAGCAGTATTTGTATTTGGTAGTTGTTTAACTCCATTTTGTGCACCTTGGATCCCAGCCTTTCTTTTATTTGAATTAAGTACTCCATTTGTTAATATAAATTGGTTTGCTTCAAGATTACCAACGGGTACAATTAATGAAAAGGTTGTTATAATTAATGGTTTATTATTAATAATTACATTTTTTTCAGTAAGAATTTTATGGGGATTTTATGCCGTTATATTATTAGCCACCGATATGTTTTCAGTTTGGAATGATTTACCAATAATTTTACCTCATGCTGTATTAGGTCTTAATTTCTTTTTAGATTTATTAAATTTATTTTGGTTTTATAAAATGGTTCAAATTGCAAAAAAGAAATTATTGGGTAAAGAACGTACAAGAGATGCTTCAAAAGAAGTGGCCAATAAGATTGATTAGGACTAAGGTATATATATATATATATATAGGTTATATTATATATAGGTTATATACAATTTGATTTAAATAAATAAATAGATGATATACTTTATTATTATTACCTAGTTTAGGTCTTTAATAAAATATGGTCGTGTGCTTTACTCAAATTATATGTCTTATTTTTAACACGCACAAATTAAGAAAAAAAAAAAATTTAAATTAGCAGTGTGTAATATTTTTAACTATTACAGATTTTTTAATTGATACATCTTCCTTTTAATTCATCATAATTTCATAGATTCATTCATTTGTTAGATTAATATTAAACTTATCTAACTGGTATTTTACATCTTTTATCCTTAATATTATTCGCATTTAACCCCTCTTTGATTACCCATTCAAAGTACCGCCACTCAAAACTAAACAACAAAAGAAAAAAAAAATTATCTTTTAGCTATCTACTAGTATTATTATTATTATTTTTATTATTATTATTATTAATTTATTAGTTAACATATAAAACCATAACACAAGATGAATAACGAATACGACTATTTATTCAAATTATTATTGATTGGTGATTCTGGAGTTGGAAAATCATGTTTATTATTAAGATTTGCTGATGATAATTATACCCCTGATTATATTTCAACTATTGGAGTTGATTTTAAAATTAGAACTATTGAATTAGACGGTAAAACTATTAAATTACAAATCTGGGATACGGCTGGACAAGAAAGATTTAGAACCATTACTTCATCATATTATCGTGGAGCTCATGGAATTATTATTGTTTATGATGTTACTGATCAAGAATCTTTTAATAATGTTAAACAATGGTTACAAGAAATTGATCGTTATGCAACAGGTGGAGTAATGAAATTATTAGTTGGTAATAAAGCTGATTTATCCGATAAAAAAATCGTTGAATATACTGCTGCTAAAGAATTTGCTGATGCTTTAGATATTCCATTTTTAGAAACTTCAGCTTTATCATCAACTAATGTTGAACAAGCATTTTATACAATGGCAAGACAAATTAAAGCTCAAATGACAAATAATAGCGGGGCTGGAAATGGCAACAATTCATATAATTCTGGTAAATCAAATGTTAATTTGAAAGGTCAAACTTTACCTCAAGATCAAAATAATTCATGTTGTTAAAAAGAAATGTAGTTGTGTTATTTTGTTACTGTTCTTCTTCCCCTTTATATTGCTCCTCTAATTTTTTTTTTTGAAAACATATATAGTTTGCTATATATATTTATATATATATATCTTTTTATTATTACTATTATTATTATTTGTTTTTGGGTATACTAATATAAATTCATACTTAAAATTTGATTGTTAGACTAAAAGAAATAAAAAAAAACTTCACTATAAAAACAAAATAAAGGAATATAACTAACGAATTACATAAATATAATATTGAACATAAAGATCACCATTAGAATCTCTTTGAAATCTACCTTTACCAATAAAATTTTCAGTTAAAATCCATTTATATTTGTCTTCAATTGATTCACTAATTCTAAATCTTGGATTACAAGTAACATAAGAATCATCAATTTCAGAATGATTTGATTTCCCAGTAAGAACCGCATGACTAGCAGGTTTATCTTGAGAAACACCTCCATACGTAATATAAATTCCTGATCCATTGGCAGTTTTACCATATAATTTACAATCTAAATTAGTTACCCCATTTGAAAAAGTAGTGGTTAAATCATCAAATCCATTAACATCGTTAACATCCAATTCCAATCCATATTCATTAGGGATAGTGCTGATACTACCATTAATAACTTTAACTAATACTAACCCAGTATTTGAATTTTTATTTTGATAAATTGATTGAGGTAAATCTACTTTAAAATTAAATATAAATACTGGTACTAACTTAATATCAGTAGGTGGTTTAGGTGGGAAAATTGATGAATCTAAAGTAAGTGAAACCATTGTTAATTGATAATTGATAATTAATAATTGATAATTAATTAGAAATTTAATTTTGGAAAATTGTGGGTTTATATATATATGGGGAGGAGCTACAGAACCCCGGTCACAAAAACTATTTTATAGGGGTTAAATAACTTTTTATATCTGGTGATGATGATTTAAATTGATATATTTATAATTGATAATTGTTATATACTTAATGATAGTTCATGAAGATTACATTGATATTATTACTAATCATTAAGCTATTTATCATTTACTAAAGTAATGGTGACAATCTCAATAATTTAATAATTTTAATATTTTAACTAATTAAATATATATTTAATTAATGGAAGAATGATACAAGATCTCTCATTGCTCATGTTTCCCGATTAGGAAGTCTATGTTTTTTATTTTATTTTTGGTGGCAATAAAAAAAAGTTTCACCAAAACCAAACAATTTTTCGATAAATCAATTGAATAAATAATAATAATATCACTAATAATTACAAGACTAATATACAATGTCGGATAAAGGTGATGTTGTTATGAGTGAACATGATGAGACTGAAAATTTAGTCAAGGAGATTGAACAATCCTTTTCATTAATATCAAAAACCGCTTCAAGTTTTGATAATAGATATATTTCCAAAGTTTTTCGAGATTTAGGACCATTAAGAAAAAGTTTAAATAAGAAAGTATTAATTATTATTATTAATAAATTATATCCTAAAACAAATACTAATAAACAATATTTATTTCATGCATTAGGTGGAGATAATGATGGTTATAGTGAAGGAATTGAACCTATTGAAAGTTTTTTAATCCCAGAAATTGAATTATATGTTCATCTTTTAATTCAAGTATTTCTTTTAGATCAAAAGCAATTAATTCAATTAGATGAATTAAATAATAATATTATTCAATTAATGAAATTATATAATAAAAGATCATTAGATTTTATTGAAGCAAAAATATGGTTTTTCATTTCAAGAACAAAAGAATTAATTAATGATTTATATTCAATAAGATCAGAATTATTATCAAGTTTAAGAACTTCAACTTTAAGACATGATACAGAAACAACAGCATCAATCATTACTCTTTTATTAAGAAATTATCTTCTCACTCATGATATTAATCAAGCATCTAATTTAGTTGAAAAAACAATATTTCCGGAAAATGCTGGTAATGCATTAGCTGCAAGATATTATTATTATTTAGCAAGAATAAGTGCTATACAATTAGATTATTCAACTGCTCATGAATATGTTATTGCCGCCATTAGAAAAGCTCCTCAAACTCATTTAGCTAATGGTTTTATTCAAAGTGCTACTAAATTAAGTATATTAATTGAATTATTAACTGGTGATATACCTGAATTAAAATCATTTAAAAAACAAAAAGGAAATTTTGAACCATATTTTAATGTTACAAAAGCTGTTAAATCAGGGGATTTAAATTTATTTGGTAAAGTTTTAGATAATTATGAATCATTATTTAAAAAAGATGATAATTTTACATTAGTTTCAAGATTACGTCAAAATGTTATTAAAACAGGTATTAGAATTATTTCATTAAGTTATTCAAAAATATCTCTTAAAGATATTTGTATTAAATTACATTTAGATTCAGAAGAACTGACAGAATATATTGTATCAAAAGCTATTAGAGATGGAGTTATAGAAGCAATTATAAATCATCAAAAGGGTTATATGCAATCTAAAGAATTGTTAGATATCTATTCTACAAAATTGCCCCAAAATGAATTTGATGAAAGAATTAAATTTTGTATGTCATTAAGAAATGATAGTGTTAAATCAATGAGATATCCAAGTGATGGTGATAATAAAGATACAATTAAATCCATTGAAGTCAATGAAGACGACCTTGATATTTTAAAGGCTATAGAAGAAGGTGATTTGGACGATTTTATGGATTAGTAAAGTTTATTATAATAATTTATCATCTAATAAATAAAATATGCATTTGAAGAAAATTTATGAATTAAGTAATATTAATCTTAATCTTAATCAGATGAACCAGTGTTAGCATTGACCGCTTGCGTATCAAGTGCAGAATTATCACCATTGTCTCTTAAATATGCTTGTTGAAGCTTTTGAGCTTGAATTTTATAATTTCTGAATTGTATCACTTGTAATTCTATATCTGTATTATTAGATAACTCATCAAAATTTTGAACTAATTCGTTTTGCTCCTTAAAAAGCTTAGTAACCTTTTCTAAGCCTAACAGCAAGCTTCTTGCTTTAGCTGCCTGATTAATTCCTACTTCATCTAAAATTATTTCACGAGTCGCAAGATGCGAATGATAATCATTGACTGATTTCTCATATGCCAAATTCTTATTTAGATATGTTGTTGCTACAATGAATATAATTAAGGATATTAATAAACCAGTCAGCAAATGAAAAAAGAGTACCAACTATATCTATAGGCTTATTCCGAAACGAAATTCCTAGTCCAACTCTAGAAAAGATAAATGCAACAATATCCCCTGCTATACACAGATATAAGACCCAATTAGGCATTTTAGATGCCGGATTTCGGTTTTTCTACTTGTTGTATGGATGATGAATTTGATGTAGAAACTAAACGTTCAGCGTCTAATGTAGTGTCTTTATTTGGAACTATTGATGATGTGGAACTGGAGTTTATATTTGAAGTTGTAATTGGAATATTTGTAGATGATTCAATGTTAATTTCATTAATACCAGTACATGCAGATTGAATGAAGCGTTTAAAATTGTTATCTCAACTGAAGATCATTTTAAATGAAAACAAATGAATGTATAACTTAAATATTGAATTGTTGTCTGTTGCTATGAGTGATAACACAATCAATCTATACTAGTTCAGTATTTTGATGAGCTGATAGATAAATATATAGAATGATAGATAAATAGATATAATTTTAGGATAGACACAACAAAATATTTAACCCCTGTATTACAGAATTTGGCTTAATCTCAATTAGGTAACTCATGGTAGCGACTTTTTTTTAATACGAATTATTTTAGGAAACTTTTTATAATTATTGATAATTTCTTACTTTTCCTTTCTTAATTAACATTTATTTATTTTGCTTGCTATACTTATTACCAAATTGCTTACCAATGTTGATGTTTAAGAGAAGTCCATCCGTTACCTCCATGACCTCAGGATTTATGAATTTTATGTAACTCCTACATACTTAGTTGCCTATGTTGCTTTTATTATACTCGGCATATGTCTTTGATACCAGAGTCATTATAAGTTATGGTAGATTAAAAAATTATAATTTCAATTATAGTTATATAATTACATTGAATCAAATCTTCATTTATGTTAACTTTTGCAATCACCTAAGACAAGGAAGTGCTCGTTTATTGTTAATTTGTAGGTTAATATAGTGCTTTATTCTACTATAGAATTTAATTTATAATGTATTTCTGTGAGAATATTATTGAATTTACTGTGCTTGCTTAAACCTTCCTTTCCTGATATTAAAGTGACTCAAAAATCCTGAACTATAAATTAATCAAAATTGCCCTTCCTGCTACTTGTAGGATAGGTGCTCTTTTGTAGTTCGTTAATGTCAGACACAATAGATAATAACCAAGGGGCAAAAGATCAATGTCAAATGTTAAGGGATTAGTACCAAAGGTTAAGAGATGAGTTCCAAAGGGCATTAGAACATCGCCGAAGGGAAATAGATCATAGCTGCCAAAGGATAAGAGATGAGTACCAAAGGTCAATAGAAGCCAATGAACTTCGGCAGCTCTTGCAGTGTATCGAATATATTAAAATGTCAAAGCTTAGAACTTGGATAACCATTATTTCAGATGTGATAATGGTCATTGCTTTTTTCACGATAAGATATTGTGAACGGTTCCTCTAAGAAAAAGCTCTATTATTAAAGAGCCATTGCAAATGGCTTCTCTTTGAAGAATTATGTCTGTTATATACTACATATTATAAATAATTTATCTAATAATATATATATAAATATTATTATAAATAACAATTATCTTACAAAAATAGATTCAAAAGTCAATTGTAGGAATTATAAGTATGAAAAATATTATGTTTGCAATTTTTATATAAATACACAATAATTTCCAAAGCTTTCAATTTGGAAAAATTTTAAACTAGAAGAGACAAACATACCTGTCAATGTTAAATACTGAAGATTCTATAGATTTAGCTAAAGAAAGAAAGCGCCTAGATGGTTATTATGTTTTTATATGTATGCTGAGAATTGGCTTTTTATTTTCTTATTCTGCTTTAGTAATTGCAGCTTTTACACTTAGTAGAGTCAAAACTTATTAACTGATACTGGTATTAATGATATCCGTTTACAAGATTCAAAAGAAAAGAGCGAAAGACTATGAGAAGAATTATAGTTACTTTTAATATACAATTTCTTTTTCCTTAAGTTTAAGGCAAGTGTAATTATAAAGTTGATGAGCATTATTTAAACTGTTTCTATTCATAAATAATAATTTGAGAATTTTTATTTCAATTATATATTGCTAAATATACTAATAAAGAACACCTTCATTAATGGTAGAAGTGGAAAATAAACATAAAGAAGAGCTTGCTTTCAGGCGTTTGGAATTTATGGAACAAATTTGTATGGTTAATTCTATTGTGACTATTGAAGCCATAGTTTTATCTATTGTTGCCATTATTATCATGGCGGTGAAAAAAATGATACAGTGAATATAAATGTCTGCTTTTAACAACAGTAGATGGAGGTGATTTTTAACTTTTGGCTAAACAAATAAAATATATTGATAAATTTAATAGAGGGAAATGTTTTTATGTTAAAACTGTTTATAATTATGTATTTTTAAATATAGAAAAGAAATTAATTAAACTTATTTGGAACAATGTAAGATTAAGCATAAAAAAATATTCAATAAAAGTATATTAAGATCATTATTGGTCCAACTTTTCATTTCTCTTTATACTTTTATTCTTTAGTATTAATATATATCAATGTCAAATATTTTAGGAGCATCATCTCTAGAAAGAGAAAAGAATGCCTACAGATCCATGAAAGGACCTACAAAAGTATGGTATAATAGAATTTTTGTATTAAGTATCGTAGCTATTACTATAGCCATTACTGCCATAGTTTTGTCATACGAGAGAGAACGAAAAGAATTCTTTACAAAGTTGCTTCAACGTGATGAGAATTAAGTAATTCATTTAGAGCGAAATTATTATTATGTTTGGAGAAACTGCTTTTTCATGTAACTAGCTTAGGATAGTTGATGATGGATTGAATTGAATTGAATTGAATCTTGTTGCTAAACTATGCCATTTTTTCTTCCAATTACTTTGTTTAATTTTAATGTACGTTTTTTTTATACCGAATTTAAAGGAACAAAAAAAAAATTGTACATATTTTTGAGAGTATTAAATGACAGTAATTAAATTTCAAAGGATCTAACAACTAATCATAATGAGGGTTCCGGAATCTTTAAAGTTTTTAATATCTGCTGCCACATGGTCATTGAGGGCAGCATGTTTTGGTCACTCTATTCAAGTCTATGTATATGAATTCACAGAAACTAAAGGTGAATCAATGTTACCTACTTTACAAAGAGAACATGATTATGTTCATGCCATAAAAAAGTATAGATTGGGGAGGGGCCTTGATATAGGGGATTGTATTGTTGCAGTGAAACCAAGTGATCCTGACCAAAGAGTGTGTAAACGAATAACAGGTATGCCAGGTGATGTAATACTAATTGATCCATCTTCATCTTCAGAATTAACCAATGGACCAACAGAAATAAAGAGACATGATGGATTCAATAAATTCATAACAGTACCTGAAGGACATGTATGGTGTACAGGTGATAATTTATGCCATTCGCTTGATTCAAGATCGTATTCAGTTTTACCAATGGCACTTATAACGGGCAAGATAGTAGCTGCTAATTCTATAAATAAAGGTTTTTTTACAGGTGGATTGTGGGACTCTAGATGGATAACAAATACATTTAATTAACTATATATATGTAATATATATTTATCTATATATATATATACATATATTTATTGGCTGCGAATGTATAGTGTAATATTCTTTGCTTTTAAGATCTTCCAAGACGTCTACCAACAGCTAAATTTCTTAAAACTCTGGAACCAAAATAAATACTAGGTATACCAAGCACGAAGCCAGTAAATAATGTAGTAAAGATAGATTGACCTAAGTAATATTGAACAAAATTATATTCAAGACCCAATATTGAAACTAAAAATGAAATATTATAAAATAATTGAACACTTGAAGTATACCTTAAAGTACCATATAAATCTTTACCGATGAATCCAAACCAAGACGATATTAATATTAAGAACAATACCAGGGCAGCTGCAATAAAAGTAATTGGAATGAGCTCATTAACTGTACTTTGATCTTCTCTGAAAATATGATGAATTTCAGGTTTATACCCAATTCTTGGTTTTTCTTGATATTTACTTGAAGCTTTAAAGTCTTGAGATGGGATAATTTCAATTAATTTCTTATATAATTTATCATTAGAATCAGCAATAATAAGATTTAAAAATAATTTATCTTGAACTTTTAAAACTTCAGGAAGTTTATTAGTTAATATAGATACTTTTATACTACCATTGTCAGTGAAAGTTGGTACATAATGTACAGCTAATCCGTCATCATTGGAACTGACCAATTCAAAAACTAATTGATGGGGAGCCTTATCTAATTTTTCTTGTAACTCTAAAGTAATATCGATTTTATCCTTTGGATTTTCAAGTGATAATTGTTTAATTTCTTGAGTTGTGAATTCTCCAAATTCAATTGAATTTTGATTGATTGTAACTGATCCACCTGAAATTGAAAATCCAAGAGTTAAATTCAACAATTGCATCAAAGCAGCAAAGATTAACAACTTCATCTTACTGATTGGTTTGATTGATTCAACTTTTGGTATGGTTCTACAATATATGTATAATTTTTTGACGTGGCCGCTTTTTTTTTTATTTTTCAATTTTTCACTTTCTTCTACACACACTAAATTTTTCACACGGGGTTGCTCTTTATAACAATTTTAATCATCAACTATTTCAGGACTTGGCTGTAAGGCATCATCTTCAATTATTCTGGAAGGCTCAAAGTAAGTACCAGAATGTAAGTCTACCTCATTAACAATTGCATCAAGGTTATTATCTGCTACAACTTGATACCCTTCTTGTTGATTCTTTTCTCTTAATTGGGTATCTTCTAATCCCGAATTAACTGGTTGATCACCAACTGTTAAAGAGTAAACTAAGTAAGAAGTAGCACCTACGATAGCTGTAAGAAACAATCCTGGAATGACCACGAATACTGTGCTTAAGTTAGTATGTAAAATAGAGATTATAGCTAATTAACATGAGAGAGGGTATGACTTACCAACACCAAAAAATGTTGCTACGGATGACACTGTAAAAAGTGCAATACTAACTGATGATACACCAAACATGGCTGAAAGAACTAATAAAAGTATTAAAATTCCAGGAGTTAATACAACAACAAGAATCTAGAAATAATGTTAGTCTTATTCAATTAGAAATAGGGTTGTACAGGTACTTACTGGAATATAAATAATTCTACTCAGGACAATTGTAACCGTTACTCTAATAGCTGGTCTTATAACAGTATACCAAGAAAATAAGTTGCTATTAAAAAATATAGTTAGTAAATACAAAAAAGAAGAAAAGAAAAGCAATCAAAGATTTCATTTAGACGTACCTAAGAAATGAAGTAAATGTAGTTGAATTTTCAGCAGCTAAATCCAAAGTGGTTGTCAAATAAAAAGTGTACTTTGCTATTTGACTAGATATGTAGTTTCTAATTGTATACTTAATATTGTGAGATGCTTCAACTGGTTTACTTAATTTTCTTTCTGGAACTTGATTTACTTTTTGTTGATTAATAGATGGATTCCTTTGCCTTAAAGTATTATCCTTATCAAGAACTTGAAAGTAAAATTTTTCCTTCTGTTTCATAAAATCAGAGTTTTCAAGGACTTTTTATTAGACTAAGAAACTTTCTAAGAAAAGCTTGAACCTATAACAATGATTTTGTGGATTGATTAACAAGTTTAATCAATGTAATTTGATATTTGATTAAGAAAGAAAAGTGTTATATAGTTTTGCAGCAGAAGCAGTAAAATTAAAACAAAAAAGAAAAAAAAATTGCCACTCATTATGAAAAAAAAAACAAAAACAAAAAAAAAGTAAAATTTCTACCAACAAAAACCTAAAATCAAATCATATAATCAATAAACCATGCAATTCCTTACAGCAAAATCATTGTTATATATTCGTGTGGTATTTCTATTAGTAATAAGTTTCTATCTTATTAAAGATCCTGAAAATGCTAGTACAGCTGGATTTCTTGTTCTTTTGGGTCGAGCTATGCAAGTATCATTTGTTAGAATTGAAAAAGATAATCCATTAATTGGAATATTATCTATTGTATTTGGATCTTTGGCTGTTAGCGATATTGTCCCATTAATTGCCAACAACTTGGACTACTTTGAATCAATTGTTCCAATTCGTTTATCCATAGCATTTATATTGGCAAGTTATTCATATTATTTTAAGAATTCTGTTTTAAGTAATGATTTAATCTTTACATTTTCATTTTTTGAAATTTGGTTTAATTTTTTAATATTCAATAATTTAAGAGATGAAAAATATTATAGAGTTAAGAAATATATTGAAGAAAATGCTGATATTATTCGTCAAGCTCAAGATGATCAAGTTCGAGTCGTTGCAAAAGATTAATAAATGAAAAAAAAATTGTATATTTGTGTACATAGCTAGCCTTTTTTTTAACTAACAAAGTTTAAAATTGTCCATTCTAAGCATTCTTCAATTTCATTAAAGTCATTAAAACTTATTTGTACATTAGTTCCATTTGTAAAATCTTAAACACATAATATTTAGATTTATAATTAAATCATTATTTCATTAGCCATTGTAAATGAATTGGCAACTGATTATTGTTCTTTCTAATCTTATGAATAGAAACTTTTGCTATTATATTAACACTTGATTTAAAGTTTATTTTAAATTTCATTTTTTGGAAGCAAATCTTTTTTGAAAACATACAAAAGACTTTGCTTACGTTAAAATCTTTCTTTGCTAAATAGTATACTATCGCAACACAGTATACTATCGCAACACAAGACTTAAAAATAATAATTGGGATTAGATCAGGTATCTCATTATCTTTAATCAGTAAATAAGTTTTTGATGGTCATGCATAATCTCTTTCGTCTACACATCAATGGAGATGATCAACTTCAATCTCAAATTATATTATTTTATTAATATTTTTAAAAGAAAATTATAAATATATCCTGTCTAATGAATATTTGAAATTTTGGCAGTATTCATATGAAGATCAATATCAGCCTTATCAACATTTTCTTCAATTTGTTTTAATCTTTCATTTTGTTTATCAACTTCTTCACCCATCTTTATAGCTTTGGATTTAATTCTTTTACTATACATTTCAATTTGACTTAAATTTGAATCTAATTCAATTTCCATCTCATCATCTTCACTATCATTCTCAAATTGATATCGTTCAGATGCTTTCTTTAATGCCTTTTCACCTTGATAACTTTGATATAATTCGGATTTTTCACTTGGTTTATCATTA
Source organism: Scheffersomyces broadrunensis (assembly GCA_030563665.1). NCBI lineage: Eukaryota > Fungi > Ascomycota > Pichiomycetes > Serinales > Debaryomycetaceae > Scheffersomyces > Scheffersomyces broadrunensis. The sequence goes on along the minus strand of JAJMJS010000013.1, from coordinate 32,729 downwards.
ATTCCCAGCTTTAATCGTTGTTCACTTTCATACATTCCTTTACGATTTTGTTCTCTTAAATAATGTTCTTTTTCTTTATTAGCCTTTAACATTTCTTCTTGTTGTCTTAATCTTGCCTTTTTATTAAATGGATTTCCATAAGCAGGTATGAATATTGATCGATTTAATCTTTCTAAATCTTTAACTTTTTCACCAGCAATTTTTGTTTGTGTATCAATTAATAATAAATTTTGTTCAGTATTATATAATCGTTCTGATTGTGAACCTAACATTCCTAAAGTATTACTGGCAGATGCATCGGCTTCTTGAGCCATTCTTAAAGTATTTCTAGTAGATTGAACCGATTCCTGTTTAGTGAATCGAATTTCTTGTTTAATTCCTTCAATTTCTTCATCTTCACTATTAATTTCTTGTTCTTGTGGTATATAAAGATCATCATCTTCAGGAATAATATTTAAATCTTCTTCTGCATCATCATCTATTGGTTGAGGTCTTCTAGCCAACATGGTTTTACCACTATATATTCTATTAGTTGGGATTTCATTCAAATCCAATATTGATTCACTATCTTCATTAGTTGGTGCAGGGGCACGAGCACTTGTTCTTCTACCGTATGTTGATGGTCTATCATATGGACTGGGTGCCGATGGTGTTGATACATTATTATTAGTAATATTATTATTATTATTATTATTATTATTATTAGAATAGGGGCTTTCATTTCGAACTCTTCCAGCTGAATTATATTGATTATTAGAATAGGGCGAATTTCTACCTCCATATGGATTCCCACTATTACTATTACTATTATTATTATTATTACTTCCGTAAGGATTATTATTATTTAAACTTCCATTAACACCATATGGATTTGAGCCACCACCTGTAGACAAACCGTTATTATTATTATTATTATTGTTATTATTATTCATATTGGCATATGGATTATTGACAGGAGTTAATCCTGGTTTATTAATTGCCTTTTGTTGAGCATAATTTTTAAATGCACCAAATTTTTCTGGTCTTGCACTATTGGGATTTTTGGTGGTTATACCAGCATGAACTAATTGTTCACGTAACTCTTCTTCGGTTGGTTCTTTCCTTCTAAATACATTTTTAATACCCATGATTGAATATTTTGGTTATTGAATATTTTAACGATTGATTTTTAATTTGATTGTCATTTTTCTTCCTTTGATAAATAAAAAGAAAAAAAGAAACGTGTATTTGAGGTATGGATGTTTTAGATTTTTTTGTAATTTTTATAATTTCTGTATAATTTGCAGCTAATTAATTTCAACACAATTTTATAAGTTAATATAAATAACAAGGTTATTAACTTTATTAAGAATTCATAATAAAAAATGACTTCTAAACTGAAATCATCTGGTTAAAATGCTGACTGGTCACGTCTTTTTAAATTTTACAGAAGAAGAAAAATAAGAAGAAGAGTGTTGACGCTATTTGTTGATGTGAAATGTGAAAGAAGAACAAGAAATAGTGAATACTGTAAGCACAGAAAAGAGAACAGACGATGATTCCAAATTCAAAAGTTAAACTGGCTTCAAAATCTATATCAGAATCTGGATCGGATTCAGATACATTATTATGCCAAGATGAAAAATTGGTTGAAGTTTATCACTTGCAAAGAAGCATTGTAAATTTACAAAAAAATTTAAAAAAACTTTACACTCTCCCCTGATGAAGCCGTAGGCGAAGGCTTTAGTTACGAAATAAAACGTGTGATAAAGCGTCATTTTACGAGATAGTAAAGTGTCATCCTTAGGGCCTGAAGCATTAAATTTCTGTGTATTCTTAGATCCACTCATAAATAAAGTCTTGGAATCATTACCAAACTCTGAATTAGTAACAGTGGTTACTTTAGTCAATGGTAGAGCTGAAATTATAGGAAATATGACAATGAGCGAATCAATGGAAATATTTCAAGAACCAGAAGAATCGCTTTCAAACGTTCAGGATTTAAAATCCTTGTTTGAAGAAATAAAGAATAATAATTTGATAACCATGAATACTTCTTTAAGTAGCCTCATTGAAACTTATGATAATACTTTAGTCGGTATTCAATTATCAAGTAAGCTTCAAGGCACGTTAACTGATGAATTAGAAAAGTATGATGAAATAATCCATCGTTTAGTTGAAATTTATAAAAGTAATAAAAAGCCTGAATCCCAACATGTTTTAAATGAATTAATTGACTTTAAAAATGATTTCCTGTTAATTTATGAAGATCAATAAATAAATATATATATATATACATATCTCCTTTAGTTAGTAGAAGGTACCTGTTGTTGCAAAAAATGAAAACAAAAGGAGAAAAAACGTAATAAATAATTTTTGTGTATTTTTCAATTCCCTATATCGGAATCGAAATCCTTGGTTTTTAGAGTTTGTGAAATTTTAATAATTACTTTTTACCAATTATATATAACATAATTATTATTATTGTACCCCTCTTACTTATTATTAACGAGTAAAACTTTATATATATATATATATATATATATATATTTAGTATTTAAATTTTGAGAAGAGATTGAAATTTTTTTTTATTTTCATATTGAGACAACGAATTATGTTTATTAATGAAATTAATTTAATGATATGACCGTATAAAAGCAAGTTTAAAAAATAGAAAAAAAAAGCACTACCCCAATCTTTCGTTAAGCCGTATTTAATTTATTTAATTTATTTATTTAATTTATTTATTTAATTTATTTAAATTTAACTCTGATACCTCCTCATAATTTAAATTTTAATCACAAAAAGAACCGATTCCATCAAGCAATCAAAAGAAAAAAGCGACCAGAGATTAATTTTAAAAAAATCAAAATTCTCTTAATCAATCATATTAATTAATTATTCTTTTACGATCATTATCCATTCAATTGACACCATACAAGACATATCCCCAATATGACCACTAAGATTGAAAAGAAACCCGTTGATTTTTCTAATATTTTATTAGGAGCCGGATTAAATATGGCAGAAGTAACAACTTTAGGTCAACCACTTGAAGTTACTAAAACCACCATGGCTGCCAATAGATCCATTTCAATGCTTCAGGCTATTAAAGTAGTATGGTCCAGAGGTGGTGTTTTTGGGTTTTATCAAGGTTTAATTCCTTGGGCTTGGATTGAAGCTTCTACTAAAGGTGCCGTATTATTATTTGTATCAAATGAAGCTCAATATCATTTAAAAGTTTTAGGTTCATCTAATTTTGTGGCTGGTATGGGAGGTGGTGTTGCAGGTGGGTTAGCTCAAGCTTATCTTACTATGGGATTTTGTACTTGTATGAAAACGGTTGAAATTACAAGAAGTAAACAAGCAGCAACTGGTATACCTCAACAAACCAGTTTTCAAGTATTTAAAGCTATTTATGCAAAGGAAGGAATTAGAGGTATAAATAAAGGGGTTAATGCTGTTGCAATTCGACAAATGACTAATTGGGGATCAAGATTTGGATTTTCAAGATTAGCAGAAGAAGGAATTCGAAAATTAAATAAAAAACCAGAGGGAGAAAAATTATCAGCCTTAGAAAAAATTGGTGGATCAATAATTGGAGGAGGATTATCAGCATGGAATCAACCAATTGAAGTTATTAGAGTTGAAATGCAATCTAAAACTAATGATCCAAATAGACCTAAGAAATTAGGAGTATTTTCAGCTGCATCCTATATTTATAAAAATAATGGTATAAAAGGATTATATAGAGGTGTTACACCTAGAATTGGTTTAGGAGTTTGGCAAACTGTTTTTATGGTTGCATTTGGTGATATTTTCAAAAGAATGTTAAATGCTGATGGTGGTCATTAATTCTTTTTTTTTTTCACTTTTTCACTTTTTTTAAATTAATTTAAGACATCTTTAAATTGATTTTAAGGATTACGTTTTTATTACTATATTACAATATTATTTAATATTTTTCTTTTTATATATACATATATATATATATATTACTTTTAATAAACTTTTATTTTATTTATTTACTTATTTTATAATACTTGTTTCTTTTTTTTTTTATTTACTTACTTACTTGTGACTTCCACCCCATTTATCATAACAATATAATCCAATTAAAGTTAAACCAAGACCCAATTGTTGTAAATTTGAGAATGATTTATTTTCAAATAAAAATGAAATTAAAATAATTACAATTCTTTTTAAAATATTTGCAATTGAATAATTTATTGGACTTATCATACCTAAAATTTGAAATGCTAATAAACTTTGTAAAAAATGAGAAAATCCATTTAAAATAATCAATCCAATTATATAATTTGATATACTAAATAATGAAAATTGATTATTATTAAATAATTCTGAGATTAAATAAATTGGTAATGTTAATAAAAATCCAAATAATGAACAATAATATAATATTGTTAATTTATCTAATTTTGTAGTATTAATTTCTTTTAATTTATCCTTATTATTTTTAAAATTTATGGGTAATTTAGAATCAATGGTTAATCTATTCTTAGCAAAGATATTTTGTGATACAAATATTAACATGGAAATAAATGCAAAGATTAATCCAATAAAATATGATGATGAATTATTATTATTATTAATCAGTTTCTTTTTATAACAAGTTAACATAATTCCAATAGTTAAAGGTATTAAAGTAATATAAGTAATTAATTTATACTTAACATTAAATAATAATCTATAAATGAATACTGTAATTAATGGACTTAATGATTTTATAGTATGAACTAATGAAACAGGAATAATTGAAGTTGCTTTATGACTAGTTAAATGACCAATAAATTGAAATCCACCCATTGGTAAAGTAGTTAAAATAATTGAATTAGTTGGATAAATGAATTTTTTAATTGATAAATCATGAGGAATTATATCTTGAGGAAAATATTTTATTAATGCATTATTTAAATTTAATATAAATAATAATAATAAACAAAATAATCCATTTAATAAAAATTGAAATTGAGTTAACGTAATTGGATAATTAAATGATGTTAAGATTAATTTGGTTGAATTGGATGATATAATTGATGTCAAATACCATAATGTACATAATATTGAAATTTTTATATCAATGGGTGGTAAATAATTAATTAATTTTTTATAATAATATGATGATTGTAATGATGATGATGATGATGATGATGATGATGATGATGATGATAATGATGGTGATAATGATTTATGTAATTTAATGGGTGATGAAGGTTTTGATAATGGAGGAGTTAAAGGTAAATTAGTTGATGATGAAGAATTAAATTGATAATTAGATAAATTAATTCTTTTATTAGGGTGAGGATAGTACATTGGTAATGAACTTGTTGAGTCATTATTATTATTATTATTATTATTATTAGAGAATGGAGGAGTTAATTTAAATAAATTTGTTGATGAAGAATTGGGATTTATTTGGGATGATGAATAAATATGAGGACGAAACTGTTGATTACCATTATTATTATTACCATTATTTAATGGTTTTTGAGGTGATGATGGTGCACTATCATTATAATTGCTACTTGTTAAGCTTTCCAATGAAACGTTTTTACTACTTGACAATAGCATGATTGATCAGATTGATTAGATTGAATAGTTATTGAATAGTTATTGACTAATTATATTTATATATATAATAATATGCTAAATGTGTATGTTGAAATTATTGATATGAAATGAAATCAAACGAACTCAAAAAGTATAAACGAATGTAATTATTACGGTGTCTATAATATTCTATAGATATGTATGATAGATATAATGAATGATAAATTTAACTAAAGTAAATGAAAGAATTATATAATTATTAAAATACTTCTTCTTCTTCTTCTTCTTCTTCTTATTTTGCTTTGCTGTTTTGGTTTAAAATTTTTTAACATTCTTAAATTTTTTTAATTTTTTTTTTTTTTTTTTTTTTTTATCTCTCTCCTTTTTAATTAAATAAACCTAGTCTGTGTTAACTATTGAGGTATGGGTCCCGTTCCCCTTTTTTTTAACTTTAAATTCATTTTTTAAGCAACATTTTTTTATTTGTTGACATTTTGGTAAACTTTACACGACATTTGCTTTTTAAATTTCTTTTTTTTTCTTTTTTCCTAATTAGATAAAAATAAATTTTAAATGACGACACACGACATTCGATCCCCATTTATTTTGATGACAGATGACAGGACGACATTGTCACTTTAAAATATTTATGACATAAATATGTCATAAATATTATACTATGAAATCTTTTCACATACATTATCAAAGTTTACTTTGATAAAGTTAAGTTTAAGTCTAAGTTAGAAGTTAGAAGTTAGAAGTTAGGTTAACCCATTACTTATCAATTAATATGTTCAATTGATATTCTCTATATATAATAATTATTATATAATATATGTATTTTGTCTAATGGTCTCTTTTACACATAAAATTTTATTAGGGGAAATTTTAAACAGAACAAAATTATTATCAAAAAAGAGAACAAGTATTTTTTTTTTTTGTTTTTTTGATTCTTTTAATTTTAATTTCAATTTCAATTTCAATCATTTCAATTCAATTCAATCCATTTATCTTATAGAATATCTGTATATCATATATATATCATATATATATATCATATATATATCATATATCCAATCCAACCCAACTTATACTTTAAGCTGTTCTTTATTTTCAATTCCTAATTTATTCCTTTCCCAATTTATTAATTATTATTAGTATTATTATTATTATGCAAAAAAGTTTAACATTATTTACCGTCAAATATCTTGTAAAAAGAGCCCTTGATATAGATCTAGACCCTGATCCTGATACTGATATACCTGATGTTTCAACTCCCGATGACGATATAGAAGATAATCCCGTAGCTGAAGAAATATTTTCATCTTGGGCATTATTTATTTTATTATCATTATTATGTAGTGCATTATGGTCATCTTATTTTTTACAACAACGAAGAATTAAAGCCATTCATGAAACTGTATTATCAATCTTTTATGGAATGAGTGTAGGATTAATTATTAGAATAAGTCCTGGTCATTATATTCAAGATGCTGTTAAATTTAATTCCGGATATTTTTTTAATATATTATTACCACCAATTATTTTAAATAGTGGTTATGAATTACATCAAGCTAATTTTTTTAGAAATTTAGGTTCAATTTTAACATTTGCAATCCCGGGAACATTTTTATCAGCTTTAGTATTAGGAATTATTTTATACCTTTGGACTTCATTAGGCTTAGATGGTATAAATTTAGAATTTGTTGATGCATTAGCAGTTGGAGCAACATTATCAGCTACTGATCCAGTAACAATTTTATCAATTTTTAATGCTTATAAAGTAGATCCAAAATTATATACTATTATATTTGGTGAATCATTATTAAATGATGCAATTTCAATTGTTATGTTTGAAACTTGTCAAAAATTTCATGGTCATCCTGTTCATTTTTCATCATTTTTTGAAGGTATTGGATTATTCTTAATGAGTTTTACGATTTCAACCATAATTGGTATATTAATTGGAATATTTGTGGCATTAATTTTAAAACATTCTCATATTAGAAGATATCCTCAAATTGAAACTTGTCTTGTATTATTATTTGCTTATGAATCATATTTCTTTTCTAATGGAGCTCATATGTCAGGAATTGTTTCATTATTATTTTGTGGAATAACTTTAAAACATTATGCTTATTATAATATGTCAAGAAGAACTCAAATTGCAACAAAATATATATTTCAATTATTAGCTCAATTATCAGAAAATTTTATATTTATTTATCTTGGTTTATCATTATTTACTGAAGTTGAATTAGTATTTAAACCATTATTAATTATTATTACATTTATTTCAATTTGTATTGCAAGATGGTCAGCAGTTTTCCCATTATCCCAATTTTTAAATTTTCTTTATCGAGCAAAATTTGAAAAATTTAATAGATATCCTCCAACTAATCCAACTTTTATTGGTACTCCTGTCCCTGATGAAATTAGTCATAGTTATCAAATGATGATTTTTTGGGCTGGTTTAAGAGGAGCCGTGGGAGTAGCATTAGCAATGGGTATACAAGGTGAAGCAAAATGGACATTATTAGCTACAGTATTAGTAGTGGTAGTATTAACAGTTATTTTATTTGGTGGAACTACGGCTTCAATGTTGGAAATCTTAGGAATTAGAATTGGAGTTGATGATAATAATGAATCAGATGATGAATTTGAAATTGAAGCTCCAAGATTACCATTAACTAATTCGAATTTTTCATCTTCGAATTCTAATGGACCAAATGTTTTAGGTAATAGAAGATTTACTAAATCACCAAAATCCACTGATGGTCAAAATAATAATTATGATGTTAATAATAATCTTCTTAATCCAACTAATAATTCAACTAATAATTTATTGGTTGATGTTAATGATAATGATCCAATAAATGATCCAAATATACTTGATGATGATGATGATAATGAATTTATAACTAGTGATGTCGATGATTTATTAAGTCCAACCAATCATAGTTCAAATTTAAATACATTAAATAATTTATTAATTGATACTTCTAAAAATACCAGTGGAGTATTAGGAGCATTTTTAAGTGCTGAAGAACATGCAAAATGGTTTACAAAATTTGATGAACAAGTTTTAAAACCAGTTTTATTGGATAATTTACCAACTCAAAGTAATAACAATAATCAAAATAATAACAACAACAACAACAATAATAATAATAATAATAATCAAAATAATAGTAATAGTGGTGGAAGTAGTAGTGATGAACAAGTTTAATCACTCCCCATATTACATAATATTATACACAATACTACAGTTTAAAAAGAATATATATATATATATATATATATATCAGATGTTATTTATTTATTTTATTTTATTTTATTTTATCTTATTTTATCTTATTTTATATTTATTATTATGTAATTTTACTCTTTTTCGATTGTGATTGTTGTTCAGCAATTGCCACATCAATAACCCATTTGGCTAATTTATAAGCACGAGCATTTAAGATTAAATCATTTAATTTATAATTAAATTTAACACAAATTTGATAAAATTCATTCATTGCTAAATCGTGTAAAATTGCAATTAAATGATTTTTATTTTTCTTTGCATCATTTTCATTTTCATTTTCATTTAAATAAATGGACGCTGGTAAATAATCTGTATAATTACTTGAAGCTCTAATTGGTTTCTCTAATAAATTTAAAATATCACAAATATTTCCTAAAGTTATGGTTCCATTCTTGTCATCTTCAATTGAATGAATTAATAAATTAGAAATTGATATAATTGAATTAGCAAAATTAATTGGTTGAATTACTCGAGATTCTGTATCTCTCTTTAAAGTGATTCGAAATAATCCTCCAATAAATGTTGATAAAAATATTTGATTATATTTATTAATTATTACTTTAATCGTATCAAGAATATTCTTAATATTTGATATAATTGGATTTTTGGTTTTATTACCTTTACTTTCATCAAAAATTGAATTGATAATTGATTTAATGGGTAATAAAACCTCAGTTTCAATAATCTTAAAATATTTACTTTTAAGAATTATTGATTCAATTGTTGTGGTTGATGTTGATTTCTTATCAGAGTTTGGAATTTTGTCTTCTCCTGAATATGGTTTAATGGTCGATGAACTTGAAGTTGTTCCACTTGATATAAATATTGAATTCCCAAAAATATCACTATCATCACCTCCTCCTACTCCACTTGATTTTGAATAATATCCCGATCCGGATGATCTTTTTAATTCTTCCTTTATAGTTAATTGATGTTGTTTCAAGTATTTTAAATCAGATGGGGATCTATAATTAATTCTTGCTGTTGTTACTTTAATAACTAATGAACATTCATCTAATATTGCGGGCCATATAAATCCTCTTCTTGATCTGGCATTATAAATTGCCGTTCTTAATTTAATTGCTTCTGAATCATTACTACTTGAAATATAAGCTAATTCTTGAAATGCAGTTAATCTCAGTAATTGATAATCAGAATCAACATTTCTTAATCCGGATAATAATGTATTAATTGGATCAGAACTATAGGTACTAATGGGTTTTTTACCATCAAGACATCCAATTGTTGCATAAACATTATAAACATGATTAATTAATTCCCAACCAAATAAAATATGATGTGATAAATATGATATACTTAATAATGTTGAGATTGATAAATTGAATGATGGAATATTAGAATCTAATCCCAATATTAATATAAGTAATATATTTGATTTATAAATTATTGGTTTAATTAACCAATAAATTATTGGTGCTAATAAAGTTATAATTAAATTTAATCCAATTGATCCAGTAAATACTAAAGGAATTTTAGATAATAATACATTGTCAGGTTTAATATTATAATTATTACCACCATATTGAAAATTTAATCTATTTCTTTGAAATATTAAATGTTGCCCACTATAAAAAATCGATAAAATTAATGGATAATACCAATAAAATACCCATTCATCATTAATTATTGGCTTTTTAAGATACTCTTTTGATACTACATAATATTCTGACCAAATTGATAATTGAAATATATAAATAATAAATATAAAATATGATGATAATAAATAAAACAATGTATTCTTTAAAAATTGAATTGAAAATAAACTATAATATATTTGTGATCCTAATGTTTTATGACTTGTATATTCAACCACGGAGAATTTAATCCTGGCTTGTTTAATTAAGAATAAACTTGTAAATATAATTGGACTTCTAAATAATGTAAATAATAAATTCCATAAAAATTGTCCATATGGTAATTGTAAAGTAATTGAATAAACAATTGCTAGTATAATAATAATATTATTAACATATTGTAATCGTTTCTTTAATACTTTCCCAAAGTATGACTGATAGTTTCCAGCCTTAATTGGAGTTATTGTAGACATTACTTTTAATTGTTTAATAAGTTTGATTTGTTGATACTCCAAAAATTTCTTTCCTTTTTCGTTCTGGTTTTAAAATTTTTTTTGGTGATGAAAGATTCTGATTTTATTTTATTATACAAAAATTGTAATTACCATTTAATTAAATAATATATATAAATGTATAACTATGTAATAATAAGTGTATTGTTAATATATATATATTAAGATTATTTCTATGTACAATGATTTATATTTTATATATGCAGAATAGATGGTTTATCTTCATCTAAATCAGAAGGACTTTTATATTCATTTAAAGATAATTCAGCAGCACGTCTTATCCTTTCTGCTTCACCACTTAATACATCCTTAACAGTTTCTAAACCTGGCTTACCATGTAATTCACCTAATGCTTTATCTTCAATTAATTTTCTATTATGATCAGCATTAAATGCAAATGAAACAGTACTACTAAGTTTGTTTTTAATATGATCAAGACTACGATCATAATCAGTAACTCTAACTTCAAATGCTTCAGTAATTGCAGCCTCTAATTCTTCTTCAGTAGTTATGAAATTGGCAGCAGCATGATATAAATCTAATAATTGATTTGCCTTTTTCAGTCTTTCTTCTAATTCTCGAGACTTTCTATTATATAATCTTAATTCATCTTTAATCAATTTTTCATCCTCAGTTCTATGCCTCATAATTGAACCCTTTAAATATGACTCTATAGTTGGTATAGTTAATTTAATGGCTTGTGATTCTTCATAATCTCCAATATGAGATTTGTTGTTTTTTTCTTTTTGTAATTGTTTCTCTTTAATTTCGTCAATCTTTTCTAATCTTTTAGCTTCTGTTTTATAAGCTTCTCTTAAATATTCACGACGAATTTGATCTCTTTTTAATTTCCATATTTCATTTTCACTTAATTTACTAGTGTCAATATCTTTTGGTATTTTATCATCAATATTTTTCTTGATTCTTTCTTCAACAGTAAATACTGGAGGTTGGGGTTGTAAACGATGAAAAGTAATCCCTTTTTTTTCAGGTACTGGAACGTTTTTAGAATATCCTTGTCCAAGTGGAGCTTCTCTTTTAATTTCTTCTGCAGTTTTTGCTCTTATTGGTCGACGCTTGAAAACAGGACGAAACTTGGGTAATATACCTGACTTCCCGCCGTACTTAAGCACTCCCTTACCCATTGAACGTATAGTTTGGATTTGAGGATATAGTTAATTTAAATCAGAAATAGATTTGAAGTAAATATGAAAAATTTCTTTGTTCAAATACCAAAAAAAAAAATTAAAAAAATTAAAAAAAAATATTTTACCGTTACACACGACCATATAATATTAACTATATCTATATACTTTTTATAATATCTATTCAACACCCCAAATATCATAAATCTTTTCCAGTAGAACTTTACCAATCTTTTTATTACCAACTTGGTTCTCAAAGAATTTCATTAGTAATAATTTTTTTTCTTTTTCTGAAAGATATTGATTTTCTTGATGATAATATTCAATTAACAGATTTGGAGTTGGAAATGCATTTTGAATAACAATTGCTTTTTCTAATGAAACACCTCTTATCGACATTAACATCGTTATAAACATTTCCTTAACTGTCATCATTCCAGTTTTACCCATACTCAGTTGAAAAATTGAATATGAATGAACACATTCATATGATGATTTAGATGATTTATTTTCAAATTTATTTCTAAATAATTCTAACATTTCACCATATTGATCTTGAGTTTCAATAGTTCTTGGTTTTAGTACTATTAAGCGAATATCTTTAGATTCGATTTGATGTTTAATTACTTTAGTATTAGTAGCAAAAAAAGAAGTTGTTTCATCAATATCTTTAAATCTTTTTAAACGAAAATTTGAAATTGTAACAGTCATTGATATAGCAGTTTGTAATGCATCACCTTGCATGGATACTGAGAAATTACCTTCTTCAACTAAATAATAACAATATTTCATTGAAGATTTTTTTAATCTATGCTTTTGTTCTTGAAATCTACCATCTTTAATTGATGATGCTAAATCATCCATTCTTTTTCTTTCACATATATGATTTAATACAACTTCAGCTCCGTTTTTTTTATGCTTTGCAATCCAAACAACATCACCAACTGGTAATGCCCTTACTTCATTTTTGATTCCTAAACTTGTTAATCGAGTATAAAAGAAATCTCGATCCTGTTGAGATCGTATTTCTCTATTATCAATTAATAATATAACTTCAAATTCTTCTTTTTTCCATACTTCATATTTTATGCCAGCATATATTCTATTAATTGAATCATGAATATGATTTATAGGTTTATCACCTGTGAAATTATTTATCTTATTAGATACTTCTTTTAAAGGTGAACTTGCACTAGGATTATTAGATGACAAGTTCCTTCGGGATGCTGGGCTTGCTTTTGTTCTTTTTGATTGATCAGTATTTAATAACCGTATTGGAGAAGATGAACCACCTAAGAATAAGTGTGGTGAGGGTGGAAAGTTTCCAACTGAGAATTCATCATCAATACTCTTCTTTGATTTAGTTTCTTCCTTCTCAAAAGTAGAATCAGGAGTAACTCTGATTTCATTATCAAATGAATAATCAATTTGTGTTCTAATTGGCGATGAATTTACACCTTCAGTATATTTCAATTGTTTAGCTAAATCTATTCCATTATCAGTCAAATAATAAATCTTAGGCGAATGACCACGAAAATCAACCAATTCATGTTTAATTAATGATTTAATTGAACTCCAAGCTGAATAAAAATCATTTGATGAAGGATTTGAAGTAAATGATCTATCGGAAAATGGAGTTGCAATTTTAATGATTTCTTCTTTATTTAACCCATTTCTACTCTTATCTCGAAGGTATAAGGCTATCATAATAGCATAACCTCCTGATCTATGTTTTGGTATATATTGTTTTTTATTTTTAGGTTTCTTAGTACTTGGACCCAGTGATGATGATGATGATAGTTCTAACTGTCGTTTTTCACCACCAATTGATTCAGATGGATTATTAAATCCAACTGGAAGTTCATAATTATTTTCTTGACAATATTTAGTTAATTTATTAACCATATGTTGAACTGTTTTATCACCGAAAAATCGTAGTTTTCTTAAATCTTTAGGACAAGTTAATGGTGTTGTGCATTGTCTTAATTGATCTAAAGCTCGATTATAAAGTAAGGCAAGTTTTGAACCTCTTTTGGTGGCATTTATAGCTTCCTCTTGGATCCATGTCACAAACAAAGGCTTTAATTCTTCCTTTAGAACCGCCATTACTCTATCTTATTTGAATGTAGTTATATATATATAACTTGTATGAAATATATCTATATCCATACGCGCTATAATAATTAAGTATTTGAAAAAATAGTCGTGTACAATTTACAAAATCAACAAAAATAATCAGTTTTTTTTTTTCAAAGGATGAATTAATTATTATTATTTATTACACATTTACTTATTTAATTTACAATTTAATACATAATATATACAAGTATTAAGCAATCTATTTAATATAATCATCATCATGTCAAGCAACAAAACTACCAGTAAATCTATGCTTCCACCGATTAATCTTATATTCAAATATTTACAACAACAATCAATTGTTACTATATGGCTTTTTGAACAAACTCAACTGAGAATTCAAGGTAAAATAAGAGGATTTGATGAATTCATGAATATAGTTATAGATGATGCTATTGAAATTTCAACTAAAGATGGATCAAAAGATATTTTGGGTAGAATACTATTGAAAGGTGATAATATAACTCTTATTTCAAGTCATGATGTATAATTAATCAGCCATCAAAATTCATTAAATTGATTTGATTGAATGATGGTGAAGTGTGTAATATATTATAGAAAAATGTATATTAACAATTAAAGTTAACTTTTTTCTTCACATTACTACTTTCTAAATCATTAGGAAGTATCACTTTACGTTGACCTTTTGGTTTTGTAGGACTAATTAAATGAGATGATTGACTTCTTAATACGCGTCGATAGACTCTTTCTTCTTTTAAAGCAATATTATATTCTGAAATTTGTTCTTTTCTTTTGGCAGAATTTGCTCTTAAAATTGATAAAGGTTTCCTTCTCCTCCTTGAATAATTAATTTCGATTAATGCTTCCATAGGTAATCTTAATCTAACTAGTAAAGTTCCATCATTTTGAACTATCTCATGATTTGACTCTATATGAATACTATTATTATTATTTGTATTATTATTGCTAAATTTCTTCTTTGGCAGTTCACGTTCAAATCTTTCAAAATCTATAGGACTTTGTTCCACTTTATTCTTCAAAATAGAACTTTTGGTGGAGTTCATCGACTGTTCATACCTCTATGATCTAGTAGCAGGTTCTCTATATAATCAAATTAGAACTGACGATTAGTTGAAGTTAGATAATATATTAGACGTATCAAAAAAAATATACATATATAAAAAAAATTATTTTTGGTTAAAAACTTTTGACCAAGCGTGTTTACAAAAAATAAAAAATTTTGATTTTGGATCTTTTAACAAATTAACTTTTCCAATTTCCAAACAACTTAAAGTTAAATATATATTGATTTGAAGTTAAGTATTCACTACATTGTAGAACTATTTATATTTAATCATCAATTCAATTAATTTAATTTTAATATATATATATATCATAGAATTAAAAATGAGTACTAATAATAGTGACACATCAAATCGCGTCCCACCAAGAATCAATAATCCTAATCCTAATCCTTCAAATATACCACCACCACAAAGAGAAAATAGATTTAAACCTCAGCCAAGTGCTCCCATTAGACAGTTCCAAAAGCAATCGTATGCTCCTGAAGAATATACAAGAATCCAAGGTTTGTTGGATAAAGTACTTGGACCGGAATTTGTAAGTTTTAGACCTGGTGGTGGAGGTCAACAAGTTTCATATATAGAAGGATGGAGAGCATTAAATTTAGCCAATGAAGTTTTTGGATTCAATGGATGGAATTCAGAATTAGTTAGTCAACAAGTTGATTATTTTGATACTCATGGTAATACGGGCCGATTTTCAATGGGACTTTCTGTGGTGGTTAGAGTAACAATAAAAGATGGTACTTATCATGAAGATTTTGGCTATGGATATATTGATAATGCTAAAAGTAAAGCAATGGCGTTTGAAAAATGTAAAAAGGAAGCATTCACAGATGGAGTTAAAAGATGTTTAAGATGTTTTGGAAATCTATTAGGTAATTGTCTTTATGATAAGACTATAATTCAAAGAATTCAAAAGGTTGATGTTCCAAAAGTAGTTTATGACGAAGTTGATTTCTTTAGGGATCCTTTACTTATTGATAGACATAGAAGAAATAATATACCGACTACTTACATTCTAGAAAAGCAGCAACCACAACCAGCTCCTGCTCAAGAACAACAACAACAACAACAACAAAGTAACAAACCAGTTCAATCCACCCCAACTGATCCAAAGCAAGCGTCATCTACTAAGTCATCCAGTCTGACCAATCCAACCACATCAGTGAATAATGCTCCAATATATACAAATCAATATCAACAAACGCCTCTGGCTAAGCATACAACTAATAAAGAAACTAATAGAGATCGTACAAAGGCTCCAAATATTTATGTTCCAACTACTCAAGAGGCGGAAGAGCTTGATGATTCTTTTCTTTTCAGTGATGATGTCGTTGAAGAAGATTTAGTATTTATGGATGATGAAAGAAACGGCAAGATTCCAGAAAAGGCATCAATACAAGCTCCAAATAATATTAATCAACTGTTAATAACTCCAAGTATATCAAAAGTAGGTAATCAATTCCCACTTTTTGTAAGTGCTAAAGGTGCTGACTTGTTACAGCAGACCCCGGATGATTTAACGAATATTCCACAATTTGATCCAAAATTTGTATCTCCAAATATTCGTAGAACAATTGATCCAAGAAAATCAGCTCCAGTTAAAAAATCAGATGTAAATCAATTAGCTAGGGCCCAAAATCCAATAACTCCATTAGCCATAGCATCCAATCCAGTTTCAAAGTCTCCACAGCCAGCCTTATATCCTGTACTCAATGATTCTGGAAATACTCTTGGTAAAAGAATTGGAATGCCACCGATTCAGAGATCAACGACTAAGAGGTTCCATAAGGAGTAAGTATTTCTTTTCTTTCTTTTTACCATCAATTTGACGTAATTATATACTAACAAATTACAATCTAGCATTTCAGTTGAAGCACAACAAGAGTCTGGGGGTAAAGAGAATGGTACAACAAGTTAAAATATTTATTTATTTTTTTCATAGTGTTTATAGAAATAAATTTTATACATACTAAAAACTTCGCAGTAAAACAGATATAAAAAAAAATTGATAATATTAAAAGTAAAACTTAACTTCATTTTGCCATCAACATGACAACTGATATATCATCAATACAACCCTTACTAGATACAATTGGTCCGTTCAATGAGTTTACTGATGAATATGATCCCAAAGAGGCGTTGAATGCATTGATAACCTCCAAAGTATTAGTGATTGGGGCTGGAGGTTTAGGATGTGAAATATTAAAGAATTTAGCTTTAACTGGATTCAAAGATATTCATGTTATAGATATGGATACTATTGATATCTCTAATTTAAACCGTCAATTTTTGTTTCGTCCCAAAGATGTAGGTAAATCAAAAGCTGAAGTTGCAGCTAAATTTGTAACTGAAAGAATTAATGACAATAACTTAAAAATTACACCATATTTTGGAAAGATTCAAGATAAAGATGTCGATTATTATAAACAATTCAGTGTTATATTATGTGGATTAGATAGTGTTGAAGCAAGAAGATGGATTAATGCTACGTTGGTTTCAATACTGGAAAGTTCAGATATAATTCCTATGATTGATGGAGGAACTGAAGGGTTAAGAGGTCAATCAAGAATTATATTACCCACCATATCATCATGTTATGAATGTTCATTAGATTTAATTTCACCGAGAACTACATATCCTGTATGTACTATAGCGAATACACCTCGATTACCTGAACATTGTATTGAATGGGCAAGCGTATTAAAATGGCCTCAAGTATTTCCAGGACAAAAATTTGATGCTGATAATCCCGAAGATGTTGAATGGATGTATACTGCGGCATTATCACGAGCTAATGAATTTAATATTGAAGGAGTAACTAAACTGTTAACTTTAGGTGTTGTTAAAAATATTATACCTGCAATTGCATCAACTAATGCTGTTATTGCAGCATCCTGTTGTAATGAAGCGTTTAAATTAATTACTAATTCTAATCCTATATTAAATAATTATATGACATATAGTGGAGATGATTCAATATTTACATTTACATTTGAACTTTCAAAACGGAAAGAGTGTCCAGTTTGTGGTATAGTAGCCATGAAAGTAATTGCTCAAAATTATTGGACATTAGAAAGATTCATTGAAGAGATTAGTGAAAAGAAAGAAATACAAATCAAACAACCTTCACTAACAACTTCATCAAAATATTTATATTTAAGAAGTCCACCACATTTGGAATCAATTACAAGAGAAAATTTATCAAAGAAATTAAATGCATTAATTGAATCAGGCGATGAAATCCTTGTTACTGATCCTAATTTACCAATGTCTTTAAAATTAATTATTTCATTTGAAGGTCCTGAAATAGAACCAATATAAAAGAAGAAGAAAAAAAAATTAAATATACGTGAATTGTCTCTATTTAAGTTAATTTTTTTTTTTTATTATTATTATTATTATTATTATTATCATATTATATTTTATTTTATTTTTATTTTTATTATATTTTATTTACCGTTCTCCAAAACCTTCATTTCATGTATCAATCTATTATTAAAATAATCAATATCATCAAGATAAATATGATGACCACAATTATTAAATTCACTTACTGAACTTTGATGAGGATCATTATTAAAATTATTAATAATATTTGAACATAATTGACCACCTTTTATATCCATCCAATCTTCTTTACCATACCACCAACCTAATTTACACTTTAATTTATGAATTCCTCTTTCAATTAATGGATGTCTTGGATTTGCCCCTGGTGCTAATAAATAATTTAACATATATTCTCCTGAACCTGGACTTTGAAAAATCCCATAAGCATATTTATGTAAAAGTTTTGCTTCATTTGATGATAAATTGGCAAATCTTCTTGATGACCAACCACTAACAATTTTTGAACCAAATGGTCCTAATTTTCTAACTAAAGTAAATGGTGAAATATTTTGTTCCCACAATTTTTCAAAATATTTTGGAATTTCAATTTGTTTTCGATGTTTTATAATTGCTCCTGGTGATACCATTAATAATTTATCACAAAATTTTGAATTATGTTTAATTCCATAAGTTGCCATTAAATATGCTCCCATTGAATGAGCCATTATTAATACTTTTGAATTTGGTGATAAATTAAATAATCCTCTTTTCTTTAACCAAATTTCATATGAATCATGAAACCAATCTTCAACATGATCAAGAGAATCTTCCTTTAACTTGAATGGAGGTCTTGATGAACATCCATATCCTAATAAGTCAATAGCATGAACACACCAATTATTTAATGAAGATATACCATCAAAATTTTTTAAAAAGAATCCTAATCCACCACCATATCCATGAATTAAAATTAAATGATTCATAGTTGAAGAATCTAATTCTGATTTACCCGGTGGATAAATCACAAATTCATTAATATAATTTCCTTTATTATCAATTTCAGTTTGAATAATTTTTGAAGATTTCCCATTAATATCAGGTTCAGGATAAAATGGTAATAATGATAATAAATCATTTTGGAATTTCAAAGGATTATGTCGTAAGCTATAATCATCTAAGGATTCCTTTATAGATAGTGGGAAACTGTTGGAGAATAATCGATTTAATGGAACTGAAGTAGGATGAGTTGAACGTTTATATTGTGAAGCAGTAGTCGTATCACCACCACCACCACCTCCAACATTAGTAACAATTTTTACATCATTTTTCTTTTGAATATTTAATTGATTTAAAATATTATTATAATCAAAGTTAAATGATGATGAGTTTAAATTAGTATTTGTAGTCGAAATAAATCGTTTTGATATAATTATTTTTGTTGACATGATTTTAAATTTTATGATGCAAAAACAATGGGTAGAAATGAAATGAAATGAAAAAAAACAATCAAGCAGAAAATGCAGACGAAATGAAATTAAGATGTTTTCACGCGTCAGAATATGGGTTATACCAGTCCTCTTCAAGAACAGCTAGCCCAAATAGCATAAAATGTTATGAATATGTAATTAAAGATGTTTAAACATAAAGAAGAAATATACGTTGTTATTTAAATTAAAAGACTAAAAAAAAAAGAAAATGAAATTGAATTTTTTTTTGAAGATGTTCTATGTGCAGGATAAACGTGATTAAAATAATAATAAACTTATTATTGTAATGAATATTGTTAAGTAATAATCATCACTTGAGCGATCAATAATTTGAAGTTGGTCTGAAGTATTATTGTATGTATACATGAATTTATTAATTTAGAGGCATTTTAATTGTTGGGGAATTCCAAACTTTTTTTGATCGAGAGAAGCTTCACTATTTTTGCAACATTTTTGTTGAAAAATTATTTAAAATGTTGAGATCACTCTAAAAAACTTCTTCATTACATTCACAGTAATGGGTACTTTTCGTATGTAATAAAAATTCCCATATAATATAACATAAAGATAAAAATAATCATCTAATATTTTTGAAAAACCAGAGGTCACATGATCATCATCACATGATCAACTGCTTTTTTGATCGTTAAATAAAAAATCAAAAAAAAAATCAAAAAATTAAAATAAAGATCGACCCATTTTTTGAAAATCTTCTACTCACTCTAATTTCCCAAATAAAAAATAAGAATTTAATGTCAAAACTATATAAAAATCATACTACAATAAAATGAATTGAAAAGCTTTTTCTTAATTGACGATGAGGTTCATTTGACCATATAAATTAAAATAAAATAAAATAAAATAAAATAAAATAAAATAAAATAAAATAAATTAAATTAAATAAATTAATTCCAAAAATAAGAAATTGTCTATATATATAAAAAAAAATAGAATTATTACATATAAACCCATAGAGAGAGAGAGAAAAAGAATTTTTCAACTCCATATTACGGCTTTCACAAGATCTCGTTTGAATTGAAAAAGTCAAAAATTAAAAATTACAAGTTTTTTACTAAAAATTAAATTAAATATTTAACATACATTGACCACTGATGAAAAAGATAAAAGAAAATGTCTGCATTTTTCGTTGGCTTAATTGGTTATGAATAAAAAAAACAATCAGACAAAAAACAAGAACAAAAAAAAACAATTTTTTTTAAATTTTTAAATTTTTAAATTTTTATGCATCTCCAATTTCTGTGCAGGTACTCTCAAAAAAATTATTTATCAGATGTATATAATAATAATAATAATAATAATAATAATAAAAATAAATAATAAATTATAATAAACAAAAGGAGAATACGAAAAATAATATTGTTCATCGTATCAAATAAATTAAATAATAATTATTATCTAAATAATAAAAATTTTTTATTATTGTCGGTTGAGTTTATTAAGGGGAGTGTGCTTTTCTTTTTTTTTTTTTGATAAAAACTTGTTACATTTTCTAATTATAAAATAAATATTAAAAAAAAAGACTATATAATTGTGCTAAGTTTCGGTAATCAATTCAAATTTAAATGAACGAATAGACTAAATTAAATGTTCGTCATAAAAAAGCATAAAGGTTAACATGGCTGAAACAATTTAAGGAACCTCCTCACTTACAAGTCTAATAAATTGTCATATCTACATGTAAAAAAAAAATTATTACTATTATTGCTACTATTATTCTTGGCTTAATTAACGTCAACAGCCCTATGATTATTTAGGTTAAAAATACATATACATATATGTATAGTCTTTAAAAGATAACATAACCTTAGAAGACCATAGAAAATACAAGAAATATTGAAGAACAAAACGACTAACGGCTTTGTTCTATATATTGAACAATAAGTATAAAAGAGTCAAGACAATTTAGTTTTAATTTAAATTTAATTTGTAATATAACACAATATTAATATATTTATAAAAGTCCAACCCATACCCCATTACAAAAATTGGAAAAAAGAAAAAATGCTTTTTTTTATCTGATGGGATATATGCAGGAATATTCATAATTCATATACAGGAACAGTGGAACAATAAATAAATAAAAATAAAAATAAAAATAAAAATATAAAATATATTTTTATTATTATTATTTATATGACCAATAAGATTTGATTATTGAGGAAATTCTTAGGTTTAAAATTAATATTAAAAAAAAAAATGGAACAAACCCGAACTTTTTTATTAATTATTAATTATTATTATTAAAATTATTGTTATTTTATTATTTAAATTATTATTTAACAAAATATTTATCTGATTGATCAGTTGGCTCAGACAAAAAAAAAATATGTATATGTATGATGTTTCTAAATTGAATTAGAAACCTATTGAATATATTATATATATATAAATATATATATATAATTTATACATATGAATAAGTACGAGATAGTAAGGGCCTACTAGCCCCAATTATCATAACTAACTATATTTAAAACTTAATATTAAATAAAAATAAAAATTAAAAATTAAAAATAAAATTAAAAATTAAAATTAAAATAAAAATTAAAATTAAAATTAAAATAAGGAATATAAAAAATTGTCCGACATTTTTGGGGTTTTTGTCTGCAGTTGTCAAAAAAAAAAAAAAAAATTCAAAAAATTCAAAAAATTTAAATTTAAAAAAATTTAAAAAAAAAAATTTCTCTCATAATTTCATTATTATATATATTTAAAGGATTTCTCTTAATTCTAACGTTGAGCTGATTTTTTATCCTAATTCTTCGATTTCATAGATTTGGTATCTTTTTCAATTGGGTTTGTGAATTGATTTCTTTTTTATACTTTTAAAGAGATTAGACAAGACAACAATAAGTGTTCTGCAGCGACCTTTTGTTATTTTTTTTCATTCATTACCCTTTAAAGACAATTGTCGTTTCTTTTATCCTAGACTTCGACTCCCTCCACTTAACTTTTAATTAATTTTAATAAGGCATTTTTCTTAATTTGAAATAATTCCTATTTGAAATATAATAAAATAATAATAATATAATATAATATAAGAAATTATAATCTTTTAACATTTAGGGTCCATAACTAAGTGTTAGTGTGTGTGTTGTTAGTCCTTTAATCCGTCTTGCCGACTTTTTTTAATAAATAATATATTATATAATAATAATCATTAATAATAAAATAAATTTGCAATGAAATTTTTATCATTAAGTTTATTCATTTCATTCATATCTTTAGTTGTTGCTGAAACTAAAACTTGGTACTTTGAAACAGGTTGGGTTAATGCAAATCCTGATGGATTTTTTGAAAAACCAACCATTGGTTTTAATGGTTCTTGGCCTTTACCAATTTTAAGAGCTAAAAAAGGTGATCAAATCAATTTATATTTAATTAATGGTTTTACTGATGTAAATACAACTTTACATTTCCATGGTATGTTCCAAAATGGTTCAACTCAAATGGATGGTCCTCCATTCGTTACTCAATGTCCAATTCCTCCTGGTGAAACAATGTTATATAATTTTACTTTAACTCAAACTGGTACATTCTGGTATCATTCTCATACTGCTGGTCAATACGGTGATGGTATGAGAGGGGTATTTATTATTGAAGATACTGAACCATATCCTTATGATTATGATGAAGAAGTTGTTTTAAGTATTTCTGATCATTATCATCAAAATATTGATGTTTTAGAACCAAAATTCTTAAGTAGATTTAATCCAACTGGTGCTGAACCAATTCCTGATAGTAGTTTATTTAATGAAACTAGAAATAATACTTGGCATGTTGAACCAAATAAGACTTATTTGGTTAGAATTGTTAATGTTGGTAGATTTGTTTCTCAATATCTTTATATGGATGATCATGAATTTGAAATTGTTGAAGTTGATGGTATTATGGTTGAAAAAAATACAACTAGTTTACTTTATATTACTGTTGCTCAACGTTATACCGTTTTAATTAAAACCAAGAATGATACATCAACTAATTATGCCTTTATGAATGCTTTTGATCAAACTTTATTAGATTTTATACCCGATGATTTAATTTTAAATTCAACCAATTGGATTGTTTATGATGATCAAGCTACTTTACCCGATGAATATTATATTGATTCAATTGATGATTATTTTGATGATTTCTTTTTAAGACCATTATCAAATCAAACTATTTTTGATGATCCAGATTTTGTTATTACTCTTGATGTTGTTATGGATAATTTAGGTAATGGTGTTAATTATGCATTCTTTAATAATGTTACTTATACTGTTCCAAAAGTTCCAACCTTAGTAACTGTTTTATCAGCTGGTGATTATGCTACTAATGAATTAACTTATGGTACCAATACAAATTCTTTTATTTTACAAAAAGGTGATGTCATTGATATTGTTGTTAATAATTTAGATACTGGTAAACATCCTTTCCATTTACATGGTCATACTTTCCAATTAATTGAAAGACATCCAGAAGTTCCAGATACTGAAGATCCAGTTCGTTTTAATTCTTCTGATCATGCTGAATGGCCAGAATATCCAATGGAAAGAGATGTTGCTTATGTTTATCCTCAAGCTTATATGGTTTTAAGATTTGTTGCCGATAATCCAGGTGTTTGGTTCTTCCATTGTCATATTGAATGGCATTTAGATCAAGGGTTAGCTATTACTTTAATTGAAGATCCTTTAGGAATTCAAGCTGATCCAAACCAAGCTTTATCTGATGATTTTATTAATTCATGTAGTAAAGTTGGTGTTGCACTTTCTGGTAATGCTGCTGGTAATAGTAAGAATTTCCTTGATTTAACTGGTGAAAATGTTCAAGTTAAGCCATTACCAACTGGTTTCACTGCTAGAGGTATTGTTGCCATGGTATTTTCTTGTTTAGCTGGTTTCTTGGGTATTGGTGCTATTGCCTTATATGGTTTAGCTGATATTAAAGATGTCGAACATAGAGTTGCTAGAGATTTAGCTCTTGATATTGATGATGAAGATGATGATGATGAAGTAGAAGTTGCTGAAGGTAGCTCATCTGCTGAAGTTTCAAAATAGAGATAAATGCTTTTTTATATTTGATTGATTTTTGCCGTTGAATATTTTGCTTGTACAAGGGGTCATGAAGAAATGTGTGTGTGACATGATTGAGTAATTTAATAAAGATTATTGGTTTGAAAAAAAAATCCTTTTTAATTACTCTTTCTTGAATTAACCCTATTTCTACAACATAATATCCGAAAGCAATATCATAATAATCTTTTTACATTTTACTTTATTACTGATTCTTTCTTTTTATTATTATCCTCCTTTCCCAAATTTTTTTTATTTTTACATTTCATTCATTGTGTTTTTTTTTTATGACATTATGTTATTCTATTAATTTGTTAACTAAAACAGGCTCGACTCACTGTTATGGAATTCAATTATCAAAACTTCCTGAAAATAGCAACTTTGAAGCATACTGGACCCATGCTTCATCATTCAAGAAATCATTTTGGTATTTGTATTCTATTTCAAACATTTTTTTTATATTTATGAACTCTTTTAACTCCCAACTTCCTCCCCTATTTTTACCCTAATAATTTTTTTTATAAAATCTTTCTATATATATTCCCCCTACCCCCTACCTCCCCCTTTACTAATAAATGTATTTAATCGTGAAAACAAATTTATAAATTTATACCAGAATTTAAAATTTTGTAAAAAAAATGTGTTGAGGTGCGATTATATATATATAAAAAAAAAGAGGTCAACAGACTTTTTAAGTTTACTAGACTTAACTTTTGAATTCGTAGTTTAATCATTCATGGGAATTTAAAATTAAAGTTTAAAACACTATGTTTGAAGCCATATATATAGCAGATGACAACGATGTGTTGGTATACGAGTATCTTCTAAATTTGTCCTCACCAACATTTAAATCATTACTTAATAATATTCGATTAAATAAACAAAATTCAAAAAAATCCAATAATAAATTATTATCAATAATTGAAATAAATCAAGACTATTTCGTATCATTTGAAAAATCATCGAGCCTTACTATATATGTTCTTTGTTCTTCATCATCCAATCCCAATCCAATCATTGCATCAACTTTTCTTCAACGATTAATTGAAGTAATGTCAGATTATTTTGGAACTCCATTGGCAGTAACTAAAATCGATGCAAATAATGATACTTTAACATTATTAATTAATGAAATGATAGATAATGGTATGCCAAACGTAACTGACTGTAATAAGTTACGAGATTTAATACCGTTTAAAAGTTTCCTATCCAAGATTTTAAGTACTGGAAATGATATTGCCGCAGCAACTAATAAATCATTAAGTTCATTACAACAAATAAATAGTCCAAGAATAAATGAATCATCCAATAATGATAGCTCCTTGAATTCTATACCTTGGAGAAGATCAAATGTTAAGTATACTAATAATGAAATGTATGTTGATATTATTGAAACTATTAATGTTATATTAAAACCTACTTTAAAATTAATTGATAATTCTAAAAAAAATTTATTATCTTCAAGTAATTCCCAAACTCATTTTGATTCTGCTTTTTATTCAACATCTTCATTAAAATCTCTGACAACTCAATTAATACCAATTGTTGGAAGTATTGAAGGAAGAATTAATTTTGTATCTCATTTAACTGGTATACCACTTTTACAATTAATATTATCAGTAGGTGGTTTAAATATAAAATTACCAAGTTTTCATAAATGTATTACATTAGACAAATGGATAAACAATCCGGGAACTTTATCATTTATTCCACCCGATGGTCAATCTACATTAATGGAATATCAAATTGATTTAGATTCATTTGATGATAGAAAGACAAAATTAAGTATGTTAGGACTTGTACAAATTGATTTCCAATATGGATTAGGAATTGATAAAAATGAATTTGAAATTAAATTATTTATAAAAGATTTTAAATCAGTATCAAAAATTGAAGATCTTTTAGTTGAAATTATATGTGAAGATAATAATGAATTAAATGATGAAGAGAAAGAAAATGATAAGGGAACTTCAATTGTAAATATAAAATCCAATCGAGTAACTCATGGAGATTTTTCTTATAAGAGTAATGGTAAAGCAGAATGGAATTTAAGAACAATTTCAACTGGAATTCAACCAATTCTTCGTGCATCAATAATAACAGGTTCAATAGATAATTCTTCAGAAAAATTCAATGAGTCTTCTAATACTTCATTAATAGAAATTGACGATCATGGAAAGAATGAAAAACAAGCTAAACCATTAAAGCTGATTAAACCAATTTATTTAAAATTATCATATTCTCATAAAGGATCAGTTCCAAGTGGTTTAAAAGTTGATAGTTTAAAAATAGTTAGTGCAAAAGGATTAGGAGAAACAGTTAAACCTTATAAGGGGGTTAAATATATCACTAGAACTGGTGATTTTATAATTCGTTCTTAAAATAGATATTTTTTTATTTTTTTTAGATTTAATAATTAATAATAAATAATAATAATAATTAATAAATAATAATAATAATAATAATAATAATTAATAATAATAATAATTTATGTATATTTTACTTATTTGACAAGATAATATTTTCAAGTTATTAAAGATCTATTAACATTTGGATCACTATCTCGTCCTATTAAAATAATTGTTAATATTATTCTTTTCCTAATTTACAAAGTTGTTTTAATATATGATCTAAGCAAAGATCAGAATAACTATTATTTATACGAACTTGGTTTTTTAATCAGATTTCTTACTTTTCTTTAATTTCTCCTTTTGAGCCTTTTTAATTAATACATTTCCTATAAATGTAGACACACCTAACCCAGCAACTATTAATAATATTAAAGGTAATTTGATAGCATAATCACGAGGTAAGAAAAATGAATTGATGATACTTGATTCATTAACAAATGGTAATACAAAAACCCAAGTAGTATAGTAAGTGAATACCCCTATAGCTACAGCAAGCATTCCAATTCCAACAAGTTTATCAAAAGACTGAAATGAATAGTTAGTAAATACATGTTTTGACATAGTGATTTTATCATAATAAGAATACATACCATTATCTAATTGAGTATAAAAAGGAAGAAGTAAATTGTAAATTGTAAATTGTAAATTGTGAATTTTTGATAAAATTTAAATTTCATTACGTGTTTAGAATTTTTATTATGGAGAAAAAGTTATGCAGGAAATTTTTTTATAATTTGTTTAAATTTGGAAATTTATGAATAAAATAAATTTATATCTTTTTATAATGGTAAATTAATTTAATTTTTTCATAAGCTTTAAGGGTAAATGTTTTCTAAACTTAAGAATAAGAAGCCTCCATTATCTTTAAGTCAAGTATCGAATGTTATAAAAACCTCTGGTACAAAGGAATTATCACCTGATGATATCAAAGCAAAATATATAAAAATCACCACTATAGCTCAATCTGGACTTCCGAAGAATTCAATTATTGCAGTAGCTTATGATCCAGTTCAATCTTTATTAGCAGTTTCAACATCTTATAATGAGATTAGGGTATTTGGTCAACAAAGTGTTGAAGTGGCGATTGAATTCAATTCAAATAGTCCAATTACTCATTTAAGATTTGTTAAAGGTATTTACCTTGTTGCAATATCTGCATCAATTGGTTCAGTTATGATATTATCTTTAAAATCAAAACAAATATTAGGAAAATATAGTACTCATGGTGCAATAACTGCCATTGAAACGGACCCTTCATTAGATTGGTTAATTCTTGGTTTAGCTAATGGATCTTTAGCATTTTATGATATTGATAGATTAGCAATAACTCCATATAGAATTGATAATTTACAGAAAAAAATACTACCAAAGTCAAAAATGTCTGCCGTTATATCAATTGAATGGCATCCAAGAGATATAGGTACTATATTAGTTACTTATACTCATTCTGCAATAATTTATTCACTTGCTTCTGGTCAAATTAAGAATTCTTTTATTTATCAATTAACCAAAGGTACAAGAGGGTTTGATGCATCCCTAGCTCTTGAAACTGGTGGTAAAAAGGGATTATTCAAGAGCCCTAAAGAAGTTGTCCCAGAATTAATTGAATCTCATTTCCATCCCAATGGATTACATATAGTTACAGTGCATAAAGATAATTCACTTGTATTTTGGGATGCTTCAACTGCAACTTTGTTAGAAGCAAGAAATATTTTTGATACCAATTTACAGAAACCAGGAACTCCAATAATATTACCAGAAAATTTTGCTCCAATTACTTCAGTTAGATGGGTTTGTGGATCCGATCCTGAATATACCCAATTAGTAATAAGTGGTGGAGATTCGAAGTCGGGGAATCTTTTACATGTACTTGATTTTGGATGTACTTTAAAATACTCATTAACATCACATGAAAAGCAAGGTGATTTCTATGCCAATCCTCAATCAGGTCAAAGAATACTTCCAATAACTTTTAATGATAAAAGTGCCAGTACAGAAGAAACAGTAACTGAAATTTACCCATTGCCTTCCGAAAACCAGCCTTACTTTAATGGAAACCATGATCCGAATCATTTATTATTAATTAGTAGTGTCAAATCAGTCTATATATTAGAATTCTCGTCAATTGGTGGAGCTCAAGGAGGTACTAATTTAGGAGGTTTATTAATTCCTCCATCGTTATCTACAATTCATCCACCAGTAACTTTCTCACAAATTCAAAATGTTAAAAGAATAGAATGGTATAGCATCATGTCTACAAGAATTTCAACTGGTTCCACTGCAAGAACAACACAATTATTAAGAGGTGGCGAGCCTCTGACCAGTCGTAATGTACCAAGACCGATTGGTTACAATCCAGATTATAGAAGCATTTTAATTACTGGTCATGAAAAGGGATTAATTAGATTATTGGATGTGTCAAGAGGTGAACATCAAGAACCAGAGAGCCTAGTTCAAGTAAGTTTGAGAGAGACTTTGTATGACTTTGCAGATCCACGTAGTATAAGAGTTTCTTATGTGTCATGTGCTTTTGAAAGTAGAGAAATGGTGGTTGGAGTTTCTAATGGAGACGTTGTTCTTTGCAAATTTGGGAAAGTAAGTGGAATTAGCTCGCATGGTAACTTCAGTTCTAAAGATTACTCTAGTTGTGGCATACTTCACCAAAATGGTGACGCAAAAATTCTTGATCTTAATGAACGTATTCTGGGTTCATTCTCTCTGTCTTCGAATTTCTTACCAATGGGCTTGATTCAATTAGATAAAAGAGAGAAAATCACTGCCTTGAAAATCAGCGACATAGGGTTCGCCGCTATCGGGTATAATTCAGGAAAATTGGTTGTTGCTGACGTAACCAGAGGACCAGCTATTATTTTTAATGCTGATATTAATGAAATGTTGATTACTCAGACGGATCCAAGTTATATTTCGAGCTTTGAATTTGCTATTCAAGAATACGGCCAGGAAGGTTATTCATCTATTCTCCTTTATGTTGGAACAAATAACTCTGGAAATCTTTTAATTTTTAAGATTGTTCCGTTGGGCAATGGTGGTTATAATGTTGTCTATGCTGACAAAAACATTAAGCTTAATTACAAACATGGAGTTGATGCCACTAATTCCAAAATCGATCAAATAATTCCAATTAGTTCTGTGGATGGAAGTTCGGCTATTGCAACCTTAGAAAGATTTAACAAATTGAGTCAAGGTATTGTAATACCTGGCTACGTGATCACCACTTCTACTAGAGATGTTAGAGTTTTAAAAATCCCTAAGGTAAAGCTTTCTCATAGAGTAATTGAAGAAGATTGCTTATGCTGCGGTGTTCTCAACTATCAAAATAAAGGTATAGTCCTTTGTATTTTGACCAAGTCCGGATTCCTTAAGTTTTGTTCTTTACCATCATTAAGTGAATTAGTGGATGTTCAGATTCCTCTGGAGCTTTATAAAAAAATTGAAGGATCTCTTACTAAAGCTGTTACTGAAGATGCTGATTTATTAACCGATGGTGAAGTATTTATTAGAACCCGTCAATCATCTTATCATCTTTATATTCATCATCAAGACTCCAGAAAAACATTTGATAACCCAACTGATATACTATTTAATGAAAATGCCATTATACCTCCTAGACCAACTGCTGGAGCTCTTCTGTGGGCAAAGGGTCAGACTGGGTATGTTAGCTCCCAGGATTTGGCGCTGTTAATCGCTGGACCGAATAGAAAAGAAGCAAAATATGAAGAAAGTAGACTAGCTTATAATATAAGTCCAGAAGCTAATCCAAATCAAGCTTATGGTGCTTATGCGAAGAGTACTAACGATAGAGGGTATAAAGAGCCAGTCAGAAGAAGTACAACGCAAGGAGCAGGAGGATTTGGTAGTCAAGGATTTATAAGAAGTATTAGAGATGGTATAGAAACTGTTGAAGAATCTTTCAATGGTTATGCTAATGCAGCAAGTGAAGCAATGACAGAAACAGTTGAAGATCAAAAGAAGACCATGTATGCTTCTGCATTTAAAAATAAATTTGGTTTTTAGGAATATATTTTTATATAGACAAAGTAAAAGATTTTTGTATGCAGACGTGTTGTTTACATTTTCTCCTTTAAAAAAAAAATTAGATCCAAATAATGAAATGAAAGTGTAAACAAAAGGTAATATAACACCAAGCTATGTCCAGCATGATTGATAATAAAGAGAACTCCCCATCTACTCCGACTAAAACTATAAACGGAACAACCTTCCAAATTTCTTCTGGAAAAAAGATTCTCAAGCCGATTTCTCCAAACAAGTATCCAAATTCTAGCGTTGGAAAATTGAACTTCTTGCAAAGTGATAATATAGATGAACATTTTGATCATATACACAAGTTTCATGAAGCCATTGAAGGCCATCTATTCAATTTAGAGATTCAATCGAAGCAGACCAATGTTGATTTGAATCAATTAGTTGATAGACTGAAGAATAATAATCAGAATTTAAATAAATTGTTAGAGAACATTGCTCAATATTCAGAAGAAGTCGTGACCGAGGGTAATGCTACTAAGAAGGATGTGGAAACTCTCTTGAACAAGCTAAATGGTCTTGATTCATTGATTGTGAGCTCAGCGCAGACTGACAGTCATCTAAAAGATTTAAGTACTTCCATAAAAGAATTTAATACATCTGGGTTTAATGAATTTAAGGATCATCAAACAAAGTCCATATCAGCTTTGTCGGACAGCTTAAAAAGTTTGGCCCTGCAATCAAAAGGCTCTGTTCAAAGTGAAATCTTAACCAAATTAGCATTCATAGAAGAAAATCTTCCTGATAGAGATATAGTACGACAAGTAATTGATCCAATCATAGCTGAATTAAAATGTGTATCCCTAGACCCAAAATCTCAGCGTTTGTTAGAAGGCATCATGGAAAACTTTGGGGATAAAGAAGACCCATTTGCTGTTGTTCATGATTTGAAAACTGACATACTTAATAAGCTTGATTCTGTTCAGAATCTGGAAGAAGATTATATAATAGAATTAGAGAAAAGACTTCATAAACAAGATCAATTAATATCAGAATTGGTAAGCATTGCTGGCAATAATACAAAGAAGCAGGATTTAGAATCAAAGATTGAGGTATTAAATGAA